>CAWUFW010001286.1:2500000-2988955 GCA_963921515.1 Calotriton arnoldi
TCTTTTAAGCAGTAAGAGGTGGCAGAATTATTTTCGAAACCTCACCAACATTTCCAGTCACCGTGGCAGTGTGGGCGGGGCCCGGCAGTTGCAGCGTACTTTTGTTATCTTGTGTACGTCGCTGCGTCTACCCGCTGCTCCGTCAAAAAAAGTCATGGCCCGTCTCCTGCCAAAGTGGCGGGGCAGGCTGGAGGAGGGAGCCGGGGGGAGGGGGTGCACTCAGGGGACAAAATAAAAAAATAAAAAAAGAAACAAACTTACCTGATCGCCACTGCCTCCACTGCATTGCACTCCTACAGGCTTCTTCTGGGACAGGCTCCCAGACTGCACTGCGGCCAATCATGACGCTGCGGGAAAGCTTTGCACTCTGCACTCCCAGGCAGACTGGGAGCCTGTGCCTGCTTTCTCCAGCCCCAGCAAAGTAGCTGGGGCTGAAGAAAGCTTCACTGCGCATGAGGTGTTTGGCCGGCCTTAAAACGGCCGGCCAAACACCTCATGCGCAGTGAAGGGCCAAGGGAGTGCACTAGCACTCCCCCACCACAGTGTCATCCTCCTGGACCGACCCCCAAGACTCGTCAGAGTCCTGGGGCGGGTCCATAGGGATTAAAATAAAACGATAATAAAATGGGTTAGAAACCAGTTTAATTATCGTTCTGTCAGTCAGTCAGTCAAAATCTTTATTCGGATGATTAACAACCATTAAAGAACAGATAAAAACATTTCATTTAAAAACTCAGCATAATAAAACTTAACCGACATGATTAATACAGCCAAAAAAAAATCATTTCCTAACAATGTTACGGAGCTGAACTGCAGAGGAAATATACCTATAAATCATAAGGCAAGTGAATTCATCATTTAATAGAAGTAAATGGCATAGTGCAGGTTGACACTTTCTTATATTTAAAAATCTTAATAGTGGTTTTAAAAAAATACGTCTCGGATTAAGATACAATTTACAAAAGAACATAAAGTGCAAAGTGCTTTGTGCGGAGGCTGAATCACATGGACATAATTCTAATTTAGCATCGCAATATACATCACGTGGATACGAAACCAAAAAATGAGCAATACCCATTCTGAATCTGATCAAGTAAAACATTTTAGCTTGATTAAAATAAAAGATAGGTAAGATTCAGTAGATCTTGGGGAGCTGACTAACAACGAGTGCTCTACAACCCTTTTTTTGGCCCTCTCTTGGCTATCTCTTTCTTGCGTCAGAAGAGAGAAAAAATCTCTTTTCAGTTTCATTTTTGGGATTGCGGATATATTTCCAGGTGTATTGAAACAATCTTGCAAATCCAGCTTCTCCAGTTGTTTTTGCACGTAGGAGAGCCAGGGAATTTTTTTCACACAATCCAATTTCAAGCAATCTAGAATTATATCACAATTCAATACTGGTTCTTCTTTAGCCCAAATATTGTGCCAGAGCATTAAAGGTGCCAATTGTATACAAAAAGATAATGGAGTTACACCTAATTCGTTATGACACATGGTGGCAGGAGTGCTTTTAGGTAATGTTAACACACGTTTTAACATCATATTTTCTGCTCTCTGAAGACCCAGTGTGTTAGTCCAGCCCCAAACTCCAGCACCATACAAGGTGACAGCACATGTTCGAGCCTTATAGATATCAATGATAGCTTTTATTGGGCGAGAGCCAAGTTTCTTTGTGAATCTAAAAATGGCTTCCACATTTTTATTAAAACTTCCAATCCTTGCATCTACTAAGTGGGTCCAAGAGTTATTTTCATTAAAAAGAATACCTAACCAGGAAAAAGTTGATACCTGACACAATATTTCATTATTTATATTAAAAGTTTTTGTTTTTGATGTGGATTTACCTATTACCATAACATGTGATTTTGCAACATTAGTTTTTAGGCCAAGGTTACTCATAAATTCATTAAAACTAGTTAAAAGCCTTTGTAGCCCCACCCCAGTTCTTGACATTAAAACACAGTCATCAGCGTACAGCAAGGCTGGTAGAAACCTGTGGCCTATTCTGGGTGCATCTACATTTCCTATTCTGATGTGGCTTTCTAAATCATTTATGTATAAGCAGAATAGGAAGGGAGCGAGTACGCATCCCTGGCGTACTCCACAGTCCATCTTTATCGGAGGGGTAAGCTCGCCAGCTGCTCCATATCGTACTCTCCCTGTGACTCCCTGATGCATCGCTGCTAAATAGTGGAAAATAGATGGATCAATGCCCATAAGCAGCATTTTCTCCCAGAGTCTCCCCCTCTGCACCCAGTCAAAGGCAGAAGTCAGGTCCATAAACCCAAGATACAAGGACCCTGACTTTGCCACAGTGTATTTGCCAATGACCAGGTGCAGGTTAAGGCACTGTTCTGTAGTGCCCAGACCTTTCCTGAAGCCATTTTGGACATCGGAAAGCTTCCCGTTTTGAGTTATCCAGGTCTCCAATCTCTCCAATATTACTCGTCCCATGATCTTACAGGAGCAATCGATTAGAGAGATTGGTCGATAACATTTAGGATCTGACCTGTCTCCCTTTTTATATATGGGGACTATCATAACCGATCTCCAAGAATCTAGGGGGCCCTGTACCGCATAACATCTTAATATGTTTGTTAGCAGTGGTAGCCACAGGGGGACGTTTGCCAAAATTAGGTCTGCAGGTATGCCATCTGGCCCAGGAGCCTTGTTCTTTACGGTCTGGGAAAGTGCCCTATTTACCTCATCCAGGGTTGGCGGTTCTAAAAGAGATACCACATATTGAGGGTCAACAGCACAAGGCATCTCTTTATAGAATAGAGGCCAGCAAAGTGTTGCACCCACATTTCAGGCATAATTGTTACATCGATGTTACTGTTTTTGGTGTCGCTAAAATATTCTTCATTAACTGTTTGCCAGAAGAGTCTGGAATCTTTACTCTGCGACGCCAAATGCAATTGACCCCATGCATCTTTCCTGATCTCCATCTTACGGTTTTCCAGCACACGCTTATAATCTATGCGTGTCTGTCTTACTGCCTCCTTGTTGCGGGGTTTGGCTTTTAACATTTTTATTAATTTATTGTGTAGCTGAGAGCATTCACTATTAAACCATCTTTTATTTTTTTGTATTCTATCAGGCTGATTCCTAATTAGAAGTGCCTTGATTGTCTCGGTTATTGCCTTGTAAGATTTTATCATAACCGAGACATTTAAGTTGTCTTCCAGGCATTCTAAGAGTTGCCCTAAGTTACTCTTTATAATCTCCTCCAGAACAAAGTCTGGATTAACAGTAGACCACTTCCGGGCCAGTCCCTTGTTTTTAGTGTAAGAAAGAGGTGGTACTCTATCTGACGTAATTAAATCATTATGTGGTACCGCCAGTTTTAATGTTAATGGATAGTGATCACTGAAATATATTTCAGGAATATTAAAAACCAGTGATTGTGTGTTAAAATAATCAGATAAGATAATAAAATCAATCAAAGTGCCTCGGCCTCTTCCCACATATGTTACCACATCAAATTTAGACAACTCTATAAAATCTAATGTTAAGAATAATGAAAATTTCAGCAACAAAGAATTAAAAATGTTCCCACAGGGACTATGTTCAAAATGATAACCACCCGCTGTGCCCCTAGCTAGGCGATGGCATGCCCCGCGATTGGACAATGAGCATAATTTACAGTTAAAATCACCCCCCAGAGTACTACAAAGTCCATTTTAATTTCCTCTATGTGCTTCGTTAATGCAGTTTCCAGTTCCCGTGCGATAATAATATTTGTGTTGTTAAAATTATTATGATAAAAATTGACAATCACGAGCATCAGGTGTTTCCTAAACAAAATATTAATAATCTGGAAATGCGGACACTCCAGCTGCATTACCCTAACTCTGCCATTTAATGTTGTCGACATCAAAGTTAATAATCCTCCTTTGTTATGACCACCTACAGAAACTCTAGCTGGCGTGTGTATAGAATGAAAGCCGTTTATATGAGCTGTATCACACATCCAGGTTTCCTGTAAGCAAGCTATACTATGCTTGCTGACAAATTCTACCCAATCATTACTTTCCAGTTTATTTGACAATCCTGCTACGTTCCAAAAGAGACTGTCATGTGTAGATACACTAATCTGGTTTGGATGCTCACTCTCTGAACGGCAAATAGCTACATTTCGGCCTTCTACTATTGGCGCATCTAATAATACATTAGGATTCCCGAGGCCATCTAGTGGTACATCAGAGCGTGTTAGCAGGGACTCTAAAATGCCATCATAAGGAGGATTGACAGGGTCACGCGCTATGGGAGGTGTAAGGCCTGGCAAACCATCCGAGTTAAGGTGGTCAAATTCATTTGAAGGTTTGGGTGTGGGAGATAATGTAGTTACTATTGGCGCAGGGTGGCTAGCTCTATCTATTTCTAAACCTACACATAGTGGGTCTAAGTTTTCAGTGCAAAACTCCCCCGGCTGTTGGTTGTTCAGTCATTCCACTTGATCGAAAGGAGAGAAATAATTAAAAGTTGGAATGGTGAACAAGGAGGGCGTATTAATTTGTGGGGGAACGTGCCCAATGCCTGTATTTAACAGCGGTTTGTAAAAGTATCCTAATGGGACAGCTTCAATCGAGCCCCCCACACTGTTGCTCCAGGGGAGTCTATCCATGAGCCAATGTGCAAAACTCCTGTCCCTAAAATTTATCACGATGCAGTCTCCCATTTCAGATTTAACCTGTGAGCCCACCCATGACACACGTTCAACATCATTTATGTTATCATGTAAAATGTCACATCCTGACCAGTTCAAAGACTTCGCCAGCCAATGCACCGTTTTACTTTTAAGCTGTTTCCAGTCTTCTTCCTTACTTGTTGCCAGGGGTGGGACATTTTTAAGAACAATGACATAGGGGGTAACTTCTGGTGGTAGGTGCAGTGTTCTCAGATTGCTTTTCCGGGTGTCGACTAGATGTTTATTGTATTTCTTACCAATGAGATTTATCTCACTATTATCCCCATTCACAGTTTGAGGGCCCGGCCGTGCTTGTTCTGATTGTTTTGATGATTGCAATGCATTCTCAGTGTTATTAATAGCATTATTCAGAGGGGACGGTATCACGGGAAGTGGTGGAGCCTGAAGAGTATCCATATTTACACTCGGAATGGAATTTATCATAGTTGCTGGGCATGCAGTCGACTTGGAAATACTAGAACCAATCGGTATTTTTAGAGAAACATCAATGCTATTTAAAACATCTACAAGAGGGTCAACAATTGACTTAATAGCCTCCACCGAGGCTGTAAACTGATTGATTGACGCACTATCACTCAGTGACTCAATATTCGTTGGGTTCCTAGCAGTGTCCATTGCACATGTCTTTGTTGCCGGCTTTCGTAGTGGGGCCGTAGTTTTCTTGCATGTCACCAAGGGTATTGTATCTTTTTTGGCTTTACCACAGGCCTTAGGTTTTTTTGATGGCGGTGGGCAAAGAGTATCTGTGAAGCCTCCCTCGTGATTGATGCCAGTATCTGCTTCATCTCTACTTACACCCAAACTAATGGATGCGATGTCTTCTGAAGTTTTGTCATGCACAATATCCGTTAAAGTGCCATTCTGCAGTGCTCTTTGGGTTTCCCCAGTCACTCCTCCACTGACTCTATTTCACTAGTTATTGCCCCCATCGCCGTTGTTAAGAAATTTGTTATCGATGAGGTTAACGGTCTGGCCTTGGCCGTAACTGTTTTACGTTTCCCCATCTCTTACCTTTGTGAGATGCTGCACTGGCTGTGTCAAGGAACTTTTTTCATCCACCCCTTCGCCGTGTTGAAAAACCAAGGGCCCTGGCCCAGCCCAGCCTCATCCAGTCGCGGACCGGCGCAGACGGGCCTTGGCCCGGGCGCGTCCCGTGCCGCGGGAGCCCGCGGCCGCTTAAGAGCGCCGCCTGACGCACCCAATGCGCATTTGCGCCTCCTGTCGCAGGGCCTGCTGGGTAGTGTAGTCCAATCCAATCCTGATGGCGGCGTGCCGGTAAAGTGCTCTGTGCTTGCGCCGAATACTGCCGGTAAAGTGCTCAGTGCTAGCACCCAATTCTGCAAAAAGATGAGTCTATTTGCCGCTGGTGGCGGGGTGGGGGCTGCGCTGCTCTTCTCAATGGAGGGGTTGCCGGTGGTCGAAAATGACGTACCTCAGGTGAAGTATATGACTGAACGTGGCTTTGCATGTTGGCTGAGCTCAGACTGGCGGCGATGGTTGTTGAGTTTAGTGCTGGAAATGGAAACTGTGTCCTCTGGGAAGCCAAAATGTGTGGACAGGACGGCCATGAGGGGCAGAGCCAGGAGGAACACAGTCAATGACATTCATTGTTTTTTACATACTATGTTCCCACTGAAGCACTCCTCAAGCACACTTGGATGGCTTCATTGGTCACAAACAAACCGCGTCTTATTGAGGTTAAAACACCTACAGCCACAATCTATGTTGCAGAGTATAATACTGTTAGGAAAAACTGAGGTAATGCATTTTCTGGAGAGACCTGTATGTAGTATGCAGTGTTTCAATTGTTAAATTGCGCAGAGTTTTAGTGTGTCTGTCTGGGCTGAGAAATTCACGTAACATGAAGATCACATATTTCTGATCTATTTAGCATAGCTCTGTGGTTAATGGTTTTCTTTCTGTGACCCTTGTTTAAACTGCAGACCACTGTCACAACTGACTTACGCACCATCTGCAAACAGTGAACACAAAAAAGCGAAGGGTGGAATTTTTAAAATTAATCTCAGCTACAGGTAGTTAGTTACTCGGGTCACATTCCATTCCATCATTCCACTATACCACATCTGACAAAAATCACCCATATGCAATTAACCCACAGTCCTGCTGTAATAAATAGTTACATTCTTAAAAATTAAACTTGTATTGTATGCTATAAAATGTTTCTTAGTGTACTTACACACACACACACACACACTTACACACATAGCTAGACATGCTGGGATTCGTACAGAGCGCACATAGATGTATGATCTTACATATATACAGAACTTGAATCAAAAACAATTCCAAATGTCACCTTTTCTCTTGACAACTTGTGAAGTGAGACCTTTGTGTATCATCTGGGCTCCAATTCCCACCCACTACTCCTAGCCAGGACAAAGAGCCTGTACAGAAGAAACTACTGAGTGTTCATGAAGTGAGGCTTTTGCAACTGGGTTGCGACTGAGAGGGAAGAAGCCCCTGCCTCCCTGGAGGCTACTGCTCTGAATGACATATTGCACCAGTTGTGCTTGAAACCCCCTCAAGTTGTCTTGGTGTCTTCATACTGCACTAGGACACAGTCAGGTCGATCCATCACAGAAGCATTTTGTCTGCTAAGGACAGTAAGTGACTCGCCTGATGTGTGAGTTAACCACTAACCAGTGCTCTGAGGCTACGACATCTCAGAATGTTTAGCCTTAGAGAATTCTTGCTTTCATGGTTTTAGGATTCCTCATAAGGTTCTTCTCATATATTTAGGAGGGGAACATTAAAAAGCCTTGGCATAATACGTCAAGAGGGAGACCAGCGCCCAGACTTGAATTGGATGGGCATGCTAGCTGATTGTAGATTTCTGAGTGGGTGAAAATGGGAGTGTGCTTCTGCATATATGATAAAATGAATAAAGCAAGGAAAGGGGTGCAAACAGAAAAAAGAAAATTAGCAAAAACAAAACTTTGTGGAACATCACAGAGAAGAGGAAAAAGGATGCAGCATCAACCGGACAAGGACATAGAGTAGTAAAATGATCAGAGAGATGAGATAAAGCCAAGAAATTGCAAACCCAGATACCCCATAGTTAGTGTAAATCAGAGCTAAAATAGACTCATTAACTGTTTTGAAAGCAGCAGGAATAGCAAAGTATTCATCAAAAAATGTGTTCCAAAGAAGTCCAGTGGATGCAGGAAAAACACAAGACTTACCTAGAATAAAAGAGACGTTCTATTTTCACGACCGAGAAAACACTTCAGGCATTGGAGGAGATTACAAATAGGATGCCCCACCAGAAGCAAGGTAGCTGTCGGAGCAGCCTCCATGTCCAAGTGGTCTCCCTACAAGCTCTCATTCTGAGTGACATGCACACATTACGTCAGCAGCAGTCTCACAACTGTCGACTGAGCGGCGACACATAGAAGACTAAAGGCCTGATTTCAAGTGGGTCATTGTTTTCCGACTCCTACATAACCCCCCTGTTTGCTCAGGGGTCGGAGTTAAGAGTTTGGTTGTATTTAACACATCCAATAATTATCGAATGAGTTAAATACCTCAACCTCCATTAAATTTCAGCACGTCAAACTTGCTGAAATTTAACAGAGGAACAGTATACAATATTTACCGTATTATGCAGATTTATCTGCGTTAAACACCAAAATCCATATGATAGTCCCCAAAAACTCGTAATAACGATTTCTATTTATTGCACCCAATAAATAATGTATTATGGTTATTTATGAGGTATGATAAATGGTGCCTTCACTCGTAATCAAGGCCCAACCGGAAGTTGTTTTGAAAGAGTTAGAGACAGATAGAAGAGCCGCTACTATGGAAAGGGTGGATCAAAACCCAAACTGGAAAGAGGCAAGAAGAATGTCGGTGTCAAGGTAGAAGAAAAGTTGATTGTGGGCTACGTGCTCAAGGAGCTCCGGGAGAAAAGGTAGCAGAGAGACAAGGAACAGTTTAGCTGCAGAATATGGGGCAAGTGAGAGTTTTTCAAAGATAGGTGGAATGGTGCATGCTTCTACAGGTCAGCGAAGATACCGCCCCAAAGCCACTAAAAATGGGAATAGATCAAATATCTGGCAAGTTTTGTGAAGCAGTAGGAGAGTATTGGAAGGAGAGTAAAAGGAGCAGCATGGGATTAGCCCTAGGAAGACAAAAAAGGAGATCAAAAACAGAGATTATTGAAAACTTGGAAGTGAAGAAGATGAAGTAAGGGAGGTTAGGAAGGGGATGCAAGTCAAAACATTGACCACGGAAACATTGAACTACCTAAATATCATGTGCCAAAATATGTAGAAGGTAAGTGCATGTAGGTAAGTATAGATTTACCATTCTTACCTGCACATCTACATATCTTGTAGATATATTTACTGTCAAAGTCTGTATTTGTGGAGTGAAATACAGTAAACCCGTACTTACCTTGTTGGTATGCTGGTCCATGATATTCCAGTAGCACACAATTCTGGAGTCAAAAGGTAAGTGGACCACCAAAGAGGTGTTATTAGGGAGGTTATTTGACGGAGGTAATAGATTGTAGGAGTAAAGAAGATAACAAAGTCTAATGGAGTTAGAAGAAAGGTGCAGGTTTGTGAATGTTGGCAAAAAGAGAAGACGTTGCTGGGGAAGCAAGAAAGGTGGAACGATTAAGGGAAAGAGAGGTGGTAGGATGCTGAGGGTAATTTTCTGAATGCAGAAGGACACAATTGTAAAACGTGTGGAGGGAGGATGGGGTGTCAGGGTTGATGGGTGAGTGATATTTCTTTCACCCTTTATTCTGGTCGTTGAAGAAGGTTATGGCCAAGTGGATGTTGCTCTGGGTGTTATCTGTGTTTACTTGGAATTGTAGGCGGTATAGCTCAATGATCTGTGGCACTGGACACATGTGGAAATTAAAGCGTGGGGAGAGGAGGAGAGAGAGAGAGATGATCCAGGAGGCAACACTCATGAGATCCTCACTGTGGATTCTGCTGATACCCTTCTTATTAGCTGCAGTTGTATAGGATCTTTCACATGCACAGCCAAAGGGCCCAATTCATGCAAAACACGTGTGCATGTACAACCATGGACATATTCCTGGTAGTATGCCTGGAAAGCTGGGCCAGTTGCAGATTTCCAAACTTCCTATTGGGAATGAGATGTGAAATTTACTATTTCCCAGTGCTGATTTTTCCACAGTATTACTTTACATTTTATAAAGGTAACCCACTGTGCAAATGCTCATTTTTTTTTCTCTAAGAGGAATTAATTTCTCCTTAGAGAAACCCTGTCCACCAAACCTCATTGAATGTCTAAGTGTTATATTCCTCTTGCTGCCCTGGAAAGGGAATTTCTCCAACCCTTTGCTGGAGCAAATATCCAACCATTTCCAGGGCTGGAAAAGTGGCAGGTAGGAGTTTTTCATGGACCACAAATTCATAAGACCTAAACTTTCAGGGAAAACCATTTACTTATCATCCCACTCGCCATCCCTTGCCTGGCTTTACTACTGTGTGAGTGTATGAATTTGTAGCATACAATTATGCAGTAGTAAAACCATCTACGCCAGCTAGCCTGTAGTTTCTTGCCCTTATGGGCGTCGGGGCTCAGCCCTTCTAGTTTCTGCCCCATTTTTATTATACCAGCAATAATCTATTATTTATTCACTACTGGCACAATAACAAAAATGCTTACCCTCTCTGCAGCCTGAGGCAGTGACATCTGTCTTATGGCTGGCACTGGTACATGAAGGCGCCTGTACCAGCCATCAGACAGATTGTCTGGGGCTGGCGAAGTCTCAGCCCTGGCCTCGGGCTTGTCACGCTTCGCGGCCTTCCCATCTGTGGCAAGTTGAAGTGTCACCAGCAAAGATAGCCTCAGAAGATGTAGGCTTCAGCCCTGTAGTGTCCAGGCTACACTGCAATGAGGCTGTCTCCCATCTCGTCACAAGGTGAGATTGGGTCAGGAGCTGCACTGACACCACCTCACCCTTTGACAAGATGAGAAAGGGTGAGGTTAAAAAGCACAACACTGAAAGCTGGAGTATAGGCATCATGACACAGACACCGACTATCAGCTTCCTGCTTGGGGGCAGAAGGGAGCTATGTTTCTGTTCTGCGGGTCAACCCAGCATTAGCTACAGAAGCGGACCAGTGCAAGCAGCTCAACGTAAGAAAAAATATAACTCTCAAATGTTGTGTACAAGATTGCATGTATGTGTGTGCGAGAGAGAGAGAGAGTGAGTGTATGTGTGAATGTGTTGTCAGTATGTGTGTCTATGTGTATGTGTGTGTGAGAGTGAGTGATGGGGGAATGAGTAGGAATAAGTGGCAGCGAAAGACAGTGAAACTGTGAGTGAGAATGAGTGAGCCAGAGAGAAAATATGTGAGACTAAGGATGAGAGAGTAAGCGTGAGGGTGAGTAAGAGGGAGTCCAAGTGAGTGATAGTGACAATAAATGAGTGAGTGAAAGTAAGTGAGGATAAGTGAGTGAGTGGGTGTATAAGAGAGTGCTTGCAGGTGTGTGAATGAAAGTGAGAGAGTGAAAGTGGGTGACAGGTTGTGAGTGAGAATAAGCGAGAGCAATTCTGTGTGTGAGAATGAGTGAGTATGAATAAGTGAAAATGAACTAGTGAGACAATGAGAGAGTGAGATTAAATGTGAGTGTGTGTGAAAGTGACAGAGTGAGAATGAGTGTGAGACAGTATGAAAGAGTGAGAATGAAGGAGTGTGAGTGCATGAAATGAGTGTGAGTGAGTGTGGGTGATAGTGATTGTGTGAGTGAGTGAGTGAGTGAGTGAGTGAATTTAAGGGAACATAAGTGAGTGAGAGTTTCTGTGTTAGTGTTATGCTTCTGAGTCTGCCTCTGGCTCTGCCATAGTAAAGTTGATTCTGGCTTACAGAGACAATTCGGAGATAATGTTTGGAATAAGTGTACCCGGATCACAATGGTAGTGCTAGCACTCTAGATAAAATTCTTGGGACATGGATAGCCCGTGGCAAAATTCTTATGTGTGTATACTCAGCAGCGGCTCCTCCGTAATGAGGGAGGAGCATCGCCCCACTGCGAGCCAGCAAAAATAAAATGATAATAAAATACTTTTATTTTCATTTTATTTTACTGACTGAGCCGATGTCAGTCAGGGTGGGGCTGGGCCACGGCAGGGAGGAGAAGTAATGGGCACTGTAAGTGCGCATGTTGGTTTGGCTGGCCATCTTAGGACAGCCAAACTGACATGCGCACTTAGGTTTCTCCGACCCTGCTTTATTCCACAGCCGGGTGGAGAAACGGCCCAGACTCCCTGTGCCTGAGCGAGCATCAGACCAGCCCACTCAGGCCAATCCCAGCACTTCTCTCATGCTTGGTATAGCATGAGAGCAGCAACAGGATTAGGTGAGGGAGTCTGGGAGCCTGTTCTGTGTGCTGCGTGCTGCATGGCAGAAGAGCACCGAGGCGGCCGGTAGTCAGGTAAGTCTTTTTTATTTAATTTTTATTATACCCCCCTGCCCAACCCTTTCCCCCCCACACTTTATATGGCAGCAGCCTCCACTGTGCATACTGGATGTAACTCTTGGTATAGGGGGCATGGCAAAATGCTGACACTAGTATACTAGAAGTTTTCTGGGCATAGGGGCGCTTGTGTCAAAATGCTGGTACTGGCACACTGGACTTAAATCTTGGCAAAAGGGGCATCCATGACAAAACACTGGTGCTGGCAAACTAAAGGTAATTCTTGGCAAATGGAAAACCCATGGCAAAATGCTGGTTCAAACATCCTCAGTATAAATCTTGGCATTAGGGAGGGCACCCAAGGCATTCGGGAGAGGGGATGGGGCAGAGAACCACTACAAAATGCTGGCCTTCACCTAAAAGAGGTACTTTATGACATATGGGTCGCCCATGGTAAATGGAGGCAGTCAAAGGCAAAATTCTGGCACTGGCATATACCATATAATTCTTTACATAAATGTCACCAGTGCATAGCATCCATGACAAAATGCTGGCCCTGGTGCAAGGGAGGTAGTTATTGACATACAGAGGTCCACCCACAGCACATTTTGAAAAAAATGAGCTCAACCCATGGGGAGCATCAGGCCTCACTGTACAACATGAAAGTATTTCAATATTGAAAGAGTGTCCTTTCAGCTTACAGTTTTTGAGCTAATTTATACGAAAATTGTATTTCATTATTCACTATTTGACCCAATTTTTCAAAATATTCTTGGAAGAGAGCACGTTCAAATGCTCCTAGAAGAGGCTGGGCTCCTTCACTGAAATCTAGGGCAAGTACTATGCCCTACCACTTTCAAAGATTACAGCCGCGTCAGCTGCAGGGTGTCCTTTCATGGATAAGCATGGGTTGAAGGCCTTGGATGGCTTTGTGAATGAGGTCCAAAATGTGCTTCTTACCTATGTATACATGTAGGTGTATCTAAATAGAGCGAAACGTTTTCAGAGCCATCCAGAGATGCTTTTAAGAGTAGGATTCAGAGGGGAAGGCCTTACACGTTGGGATGGGAGGTCCCCTCGCTAGCCATCTGACGTTGGCTACTCCACGGGAACTGCAAATAATGCCTTCGCGAAAAACCCCACATTCAGGCATACATAAACGAACATGCTTTTATCTGTTTTACGATAAACAACCAAAACATAGAGTAACATTTTTAACATGCTAATGAAAAAAATAATTATTTCCCATTAACTATCTTTTTCATGCCGGTCGAATCATGTTAACGTGCAGTACTGAATTATGGCCTAACGACGCCATCTGTCTTCTGGCCACATTTACTAGTCGCACGAGAATCACCCTCATGACTGATTATTATGTCACTAGAGCCTTTTATGGTACTAGCCGGCTTATTACAGTTTTCTGTTAAGTACCCTGGGGCTTATTTACAAGCCCCTTGCGCCACCCGTGCCTCACTTTTCCCATGTTAAAAATGACGCAAAAGTGGCGCCAGGGCTTGTAAATAAGCCCCCCTATATTTAGCAAACTTTTTTTTATACTTTCACATACCACATATCCGAGGCTAATCTCACCAGCGCAGTCTGTGGCTCTCAGTAAGACATCGCCCCAGCATTCCTCTTGAACTACAAACACCGCAATGTCTTTTAAACCAGTCTAAGACAAACACTCTTACCTCTACTTCATTCCCACCTACACACATCATACACTCTACTCATAAACACATCACCACCCCCTCTACCGTACAACCTCCTCTCACAAACAATACTATACAACCAAATCCATTGCATGAAACATATACATCAGCACCCCTTTTCACTACTCCTCAAAAACAAAACATATCACACACACCAGCACAAGATCTTCAAAGCACAACACCTCATAATACTTACCATCACAAAATACAAACATACACCCACCTTTCAAACAACACAAAGGAACCAACTCCAATGCCAAGCTTTCTCTCTTCCACCACACCTAACACAGATACAGCAACACAGCAACTCTCTTCTAACCGCCTCTCATCCATTAGACAATTTAGAACCTTACTACATGACCCACATGCTGCACCACCACCCCTGACTCATACACCTTCCGCCTTAAACACACGCAAACAATATAAGCAACATGCCATATCTCACAACTTCGCTTCCCCATGTCTACTTCACAACAATGTTACACCACGAAAACAACACAGCACTCCAACTCACTCTCAAACACCATCTCCACCACATACACACGCAGACCCATCAAAATGCCTTCTTAGCATGCTGGATGAGGAACATGATACAGAACAGCTACACGATTGCTATCCTAATACAGCTAATGCCAGCTCTAAAAACACACCTGCTACAAACCCACACAATACTGATCACTCTTCTACAAAACAAAGTCTCACTATCACCAAAGGCCACTCTCTAAACTGTCTACTAATAAATGCTCGATCCCTCTCTAAAAACAAGCATCACATCTACGACCTTCTCACAGACGCAAAACCAGACATACTATTCATAACCGAATCATGGTTGGGAGAGGATATGGCTCCAGTCCTGCATGAAGCCATTCCTCTAGGCTATCAAACAATCACCCAAAATCGTATAGCCAAAAAAGGAGGTGGTCTAGCTGTTGTATTCAGGCAAACAATACATATCACTAAAATTGACGACATCTCCATAAAGAATTGTGAGGCTCTTCTAACAAGATGCAATCCTACACCGTCTTTCTCCTGTAACTTCCTGCTCCTTTACAGACCTCCACCTAGCAAGGCGACAGTCCCAGACGCACTTCTAGACACAGTTTCAAACCTGATAACAATACACTCCAACCTATGCGTTCTGGGTGACCTCAACATTTGTTTGACAAACCCAATATGACCCATCCAAAACAATAATCACTGGCCTAGACGCACTGAACCTGCATCAGATTGTCCACAAACCGACACACACCGCTGGACATATCCTAGATGTCATTTTTGCTAATACTGAACTAGTTACCTTTCAAACTATAACTCCAGTCACATGGTCAGACCACCACTTGCTTGCTTTCCAACATAAAACAACACTAAGCGACTCACCTAAAACTACCTTACATCCATCCACCTATCGGCCGTGGAACAAACTCAATTTGGAACACTTAGAAACACAACTAACATCAAGTACAAATCTGGAAACAATAAATTCTGTTCAAAAACTATGAGTGGCTACAGGAAGTTTTTGACATCCTGATACCACTCAAAACCACACAACAGAACAAAAGAAAAAAAGCACCTTGGAGAAACATAGAAATAAAAGACATAAAACAACAAATTAGAAAGCTGCAACGTACCTGGCTCAAAACAAACGCCAAACAAGACAAACTTCACCTACAAAAAATTAACAGATTATACAAGTCGGCTATCAAAAAAGCTAAGAAAAGGTACTATGCAGACAGAATTCAAAACGCTAAATGTGCAAATAAAGAATTCTATAAAATACTCAATGAATTTCGCAAACCAAATTGCCTAGAAGGAACTCATCCTGTTACTCAAGATTTCACAGACAAACTGGCAAATCATTACACGGACAAAGCAGACACGTTGGACTCGTACTTAAAACAGAAACAAAGCACCAGCACTAACCCTTGTACAAAACAACAATCCAAGAATACTCTAACCAAGCCTCTCCGTTCCTTCCAACACATCTCACACGATGAATTTATGGAACTGGTCAAAGCAAGCAGGCCTGCCGGCAGCCCTTCTGACCCCTGTCCACCACAAACTTTCAAGACAATTCTTTTAACAACCTCTGCTGCCACTCCAGTAAGAAGAATCATCAACGATTCCTTCACTACCGGAATATTTCCAGAAGAACTCAAAAAATCACACATACGCCCTTTACTGAAGAAAACAAACTTGGACCCGCTGAACCCTGACAACTACAGACCCATTACAAATGGACCTTTCCTGGGCAAACTGATAGAAAGAGCAGCGTTCGCCCAGATGTCACAATTCATTTAAGAGAATGACATACTTTCAGACTTCCAAACAGGATTCCGTCCGGGAAGAGGCCCTGAATCTGCCCTCCTTGCCATCTGGGATGACCTGAAGAATACAGTTGACCGCAACGGGGTTGCTGCGCTACTCCTCTTGGACCTCTCGGCTGCCTTTGACACGGTTGACCATGACACTCTGAAACAAAGAATCTATGAAGCCGGCATAGAGGGAACTGCTCTAGACTGGATCGCGTCCTACCTTTGAAACAGAACTAATGTCATCCATACCCCACCTTTCTCGTCCAAACCGTACTCCACAAAAGCAGGGGTCCCTCAAGGTTCTATCATCTCGCCCATGCTTTTCAACATCTACATGAAGTCATTACCAGTACTGATCAATAAATTTCACCTCACGTGCTATAACTATGCAGATGACACGCAAATACTCTTTCAACTGGAATGCCCCAAAGACATTGGAAAATCACCAATTTTCAGCTGTCTCAGAGGCGTGGATCAGTGGATGACTTTGAGCCATCTCAAATTGAATGCTTCAAAAACGGAAATACTCAGGTGTGGCGATTGGAAACATTACGACCCGCTTGCCGCCTGGCCTGATGAACTGGGATCACCACCTAAATTATCGAAGGAAGTAAGAAACCTCGGAATGACCATGGACTCCAAGCTGTCGATGAATGCCCAAGTGGACAAACTAGCAAGATCAAGCTTTGTCACTATAAAAACGCTGCGACGAATTTTCCCTCATTTGGAATTTCCGCACAAGGTCCAAGCTACCATCTCCCTTGTTCTGTCAAAACTCGATTACGCCAATAGCCTCTACCACGGATCACCTTTAACAACCATGAAAAGACTACAACGGATTCAGAACTCGGCTGCCAGACTACTCTTGCATATCAAACCGCGAAACCACATCTCCCCTGCCTTGAAAGCCCTGCATTGGTTACCGGTTGCCAGAAGATCCACGTTCAAGCTGCTTTGTATCACCCACAAAGCAATATATGGAATGGGACCGCTCTTCATCAGGAATAAAATCACCAAACACATTCAACAGAGAAACCTCCGCTCTAAAGGAGCATCTCGCTTCAAAATCCCAACATACAAGAAAAAAACCATGGGTGGCACATCCTTCTCTGTTCAAGCAGCCAAACTATGGAACTCTTTACCCCCCAACATAAGATCCACCGACAACCACCTTATCTTCAGAAAACTACTCAAGAATTGGCTCTTCCCCACATAAGCATCATACGCAAACAGAAATTTACAGCATATCCCTCTGTATATAAGCATTTATTTTCACTATAGATATGTACCTATCTTTGTGTATTGCTTTGTATAAACATGTAGAATAATTATGTTGTTGAGAAAAATAATAATAATAATAATAATAAATAAATAAATAAAAATCATCTTTGGTCTACATGTACTTACTTCCATTGTGCATCTATGTACCTTCCATGTACTTGGATCTGTGTCTGTTACTTTTCTCCTGAAAAAGCATATCCAATGCACTACCCTATTTCTCATCCTGTGCCTCTATCAATATCTTTAATCTACATATACTACCTCCTTTATGTATCTATATACTTTCAATGTACTTATGGATCTATATATTTATCACTTTCTTCTAATTTAGCATTTCCAAGGCACTACCCTATTTCTCAGCCTATACTTCTCTCAATATATCTTCTAGCCCAACCTTCTGACTCATCTCAAACTTCTTTCTACTACTCTTTCCAATGCACTACCCTATCTCTCATCCTATACATTTATCAATATATCCTCTACATCCACACTCTCATTTATCCCAAACCCCATACCACTACTATGATCCCCAAAATAACCCTTTCTAGACTCTCTCCTACTCTACCCCTCCTTGCATCATCTGACACCTCTTTTACTATACCGATCCCCTAAAACAAACCTTTCTAAACTCTTCCCTCTGACTCCTCCCCTCCAAAACTCCTTTGGTCGAGGCATATGGGCTGCAGATCGGCGTACTGTGCGTGGATCGCCATCTGGTGTTGGGCCCGGATGTTTGCACTTGTTTTTGTCTTGGAGGGGTCTTTGGAGGTCGCGGGGTGTGTGGCTCTTCCTCTGGATGGTGGTGCGCATGGGCGTCGGCTCCATCTTCAGATTGTTTTTTTCCGCCATCGGGCTCGGATGTGTTTCTCGCGCTCCAGTTCGGTACCGCTACCGATCCCACTTTCGACGCGCAATCCTTCACCCTTTTCTCCGGTATTGTTTCGATCGCGATCCCTAGTCGTCGCGCATCTCTCCAACTTCGAAGTCCTCGATTCCGGTCGTCGACGAAGGCCTTCGGGCCTACCTGGGCCTTTACATCTGGCTCATGGAAAGGACTCCCTTTAAGAAATGTCCTCAATGTGGGTCGAAGTTTCCCCACAGAGATCTTCATGAGGTGTGTAACCTCTGCCTCTCACCGGAGCACGAGGCCAGAGACTGTCCAGCTTGTGCCTCTTTCCGCTCCAAGAAAACCATTCGGGATCGTCAAGCTCGAAGAACAATGGCTCGCTCGTCGGCATCTATTCCCGATGACATCTTCCAGGAGGGCGTCGATGTACCAGAACAGGAGCCGGTCGAAGAAGGCCTCGTCAGCGCCTCCGAAGCCGATGACTCCGACGTCGAAGAAATCACTCCTGGGCAGCGGGTCGTAAGTAGTGACGTCGACCCGACCCCCTCCCCCCACCACCCAAAAAGGCTTCGGTCACACCTTCACCTTCGGGCCCAGGTGCACACCGAGACAGTACTTCTCATGCCCCACCTCCGGGCCCGGCAAAGAAGTCAACATCTAAGCCTTCATGCAACTCGGGCTCGACTCAGCCTCCAGTCGGTACCGAAACCCAGTCCTCGGCACCGAAAAAGAAACCGTCCTCCACCGTGCCGACCACTGCCTCCGCATCCAAGCACTCAGCACCGAAACACCCCTCGACTCCGAAAAAACCATCGGAACCGAGCAAGAAGCCGCTCCCAAAGAGTACAGACTCTCAACCTTCGGAGCCGAAAAAACCTTCGGAACCGAAAAAACAACCGGTTCCACAGGCTCCTGCAGAGACTATAACACCTCGCGGTTCGAAGCCTAAAGAGCACAAGACAGTTCTGGAGTCGGTGCCACGCAAACCTTCGGAACCGACAAAATCGGTGCCGAAAGACCAGCCTCCACCAGAAGAGCTTTTTAAAGAAGATCATACCCAAAAAACTCTTCTAAAAGACCCAAACACTGGTCAACTGACTCTCAGTTCTAAAAAGAGACCACGGAACACGTCTCCATCGGCTCCACCACCTAAAAAGAGAGACATTGCAACATCTCCTCTCAGGATCCCATCTCCACCTCCTCCTCCATCTCCCCACCACATCGCTCTCCTACACCATCTCCTCCACCAGTGGACGATGATGACACCTCTGATGACACGGGGGGGTGCAAACGATGAGCCACTAGGGGATCCTAGTCCACCTTCTACCCCAGACCCCTGGGACGATTCCCTAATATTCCACAAGATGACATCTACCCCTCTAGACCTTCCCCTCCAGAGGACACCATGGGTTTCAACCAGCTCGTTCACAGAGCTGCACAATACCACGGGGTTGACTTACACACAGACCCTGTGGAAGACGATTTTTTAATGGACACTTTTGATACTTCACAAAAGTCCACCTCTATCCTACCTATGCTAAAAGGCGTCATCAAACATGCACCTGAGGTGTTTAAAGATCCCGTTAGGGCTAGGGTTATTAACCCCAGGATAGAGAAAAAATACAAAGCTGCCCCAGCAGACCCAGTATACATTAAAGGACACATACCGTTGGATTCCTTAGTAGTCTCCAACGCTAGGAAGAGGGCTAACTCTCAGACATCAGGGGACGCTCCACCTCCCGACAAAGAGTACAAACTCTTGGACGCCTCTGGTAAACGCACAGCATCACAAGCAGCTAACATATGGCGTATCGCCAACACTCAAACTTTGTTAGGTAGGTATGACAGGGCACACTACGACGAACTAGAGACCCTATTGCAGCACCTTCCAGACCAATACAAAACCAAGGCCAATGACCTGATACAGGAGGGTAAGCTCATTACTAACACCTCCATTCGTTGCGCTCTAGACGTGGCAGACACCACCTCCCGAGCCATCAACACAAGTGTTCTTCTGCGTAGACATGCTTGGCTACGCATTTCAGGTTTTAAACCTGAAGTACAAACTTGTATCCTTAACCAGCCATTTGATCAACAACACCTATTCGAACCTACCGTGGATTCATCTCTAGAAAAGATGAAGAAAGACACTGACACGGCTAAATCAATGGGAGCCTTGCAATCGCAAGCTCCCAGACGTTCTTTTCGTCGCTCCTCTTACAAGGGCACCTCCAGAGGCTACTCCTCTGACAACCCATCCACCTCTTATAAGGCCCCCACCCAGACCACATTCACCAGAGGTTATCAAAGAGGAGGCTACAGGGGCAATAATAACAAAGGTAGAGGCAAGGCCAACAATACCCGCTCTGCCTCCACCCCTACCCAATGACTTCCCTCCCCTCCCCCCGGACCATTCCACTCCGGTCGGGGGAAGATTGCTACAGTTCCTTCCTGTCTGGAACAACATCACCACAGACAGGTGGGTGAGACAAATCGTTCAATCAGGTTACTGTCTAGAACTCACCTCTACCCCCCAAACATACCACCCAGACAGCGTCCAATGTCACCAGAACATTTATCACTGCTAAAGCAGGAGGTCATCTCCCTCCTACAAAAACATGCAATAGAACCAGTCCCCCTGCATCATCAAAACACAGGAGTTTACTCCCTGTACTTTCTGATTCCAAAGAAGGACGGCTCTCTGAGACCTATCCTAGACCTCAGACCCCTAAACCTGTACATACACTCAGACCATTTTCACATGGTCACACTTCAACAAGTCCTTCCTCTTCTCTCACAAGGCGACTTCCTTACCACTCTAGATCTCAAGGACGCCTACTTTCATATTCCCATTCACATCTCTCACAGGAAATATCTCAGGTTTGTAGTGGACGGTCAGCACTACCAATTCAAAGTACTCCCTTTCGGAGTCACCACAGCACCCAGAGTATTCACCAAGTGTCTGGCGGTAGTTGCAGCTCACCTAAGAAGACAGCACATTCATGTCTTCCCATACTTGGACGACTGGCTCATAAAAGCCAACTCATACAATCAGTGTGTACATCACACTCACGCCACAATCCAGCTGCTCCACGACTTGGGGTTTACAGTAAAACACGCAAAATCTCACCTACAACCGTCCCACATACAACAATACCTCGGTGCCACAATAAACACCTCAAAAGCACTTGCATATCCCAGCCCAGCCAGGATAGCAAGCATACAAAGCCTCATAACCAAATTTCAGCCGCAACACTCTCTTCCAGCTCAAGTGTTCATGCAGCTCATAGGGATGATGGCATCTTGCATATTCATAGTACCTCACGCAAGACTCCAGATGCATCCTCTGCAAGAGTGCTTAGCAAGTCAGTGGAACCAAGCTCAAGGTCAGCTGACAGATCTGGTGTTGGCGGACGGCCGCACGCATCGCTCTCTGCAGTGGTGGAACACCCAAAACCTTTCCAAGGGGCGACCGTTCATAGAGCCAGTTCCACAGATTGTACTAACAGCGGACGCATCGCTCTCCGGCTGGGGAGCTCATCAATTACATCACACCATACAGGGCAGGTGGACACCTCAACAAAAGTTACTCCACATCAATCACCTGGAGTTACTAGCCATATTCCTCGCCTTAAAGTCTTTCCAGCAACAAATATCAGGCAAAGCTGTCCTAGTCCGGACCGACAACATGACAGCAATGTACTACATACAGAAACAAGGCAGGACACACTCCCTACAGCTTTCGAAGCTAGCACAAAGCATATGGAGATGGGCTATTCCTCACAACATTTTTCTCCTAGCACAACATGTTCCCGGAGTCCAGAACAACATAGCAGATCTGTTAAATCGTCAAACGCAACAGATTTACGAGTGGGAACTTCATCCACAAGTCCTTCAACCGTTCTTCCACATGTGGGGGCAGCCACAGATAGATCTCTTCGCCACACACCAAAATGTCAAATGCCCAAGCTTCGCCGCCAGATATCCACACTCATTGTCCAAAGGCAATGCGATATGGATGAATTGGTCAGGCAGATTTGCGTACGCTTTTCCGCCTCTCCCACTCATTCCACTAGTGGTGCGCAAACTGCAGCAACACTCACTCACTCTCATCCTAGTTGCTCCAACATGGGCCAGACAACCGTGGTACACCACATTACTGGAACTATCTGTAGTTCCCCACCAAAAACGACACCTCTCCCCACGCCTCTTAACCCAGAACCATGGAGAGATCAGACACCCGGACCCAGCACAGCTCAACCTAGCAATCTGGCTCCTGAGGTCTTAGAGTTTGGTTACCTTAACCTTCCCCTGACTATATGAACGTTATCAAAGAGGCTAGACGCCCCACCACTAGAGCCTGCTATGCAGCCAAGTGGAAAAGATTTGTAATATACTGTAACAACAACAACATCAATCCTTTAGATGTGTCTATTCAACACATCATAGGTTATCTACTCCATCTCCAAAAGTGTAACTTAGCATACACATCTATTAGGTTACACCTCGCCGCCATAGCAGCCTACTTACAAAATAGACAACACTTGTCGCTATTCAGGGTACCTGCCATCAAAGCTTTTATGGAAGGCCTCAAAAGAATAATTCCTCCCAGGGTACCACCCTCACCTGTATGGATTTTAAACATTGTTCTCACAAGACTAATGGGTCCTCTATTTGAACCTCTGCACATATGCGAGCTACAATTTCTAACATGGAAAGTCGCTTTCCTGGTAGCCATTACTTCCCTTAGAAGAGTCAGTGAGCTACAAGCACTAACTATTCAAGAACCCTTTTTACAACTACATCACAACAAAGTAGTTCTCAGAACCAATCCAAAATTCCTCCCTAAGGTTATTTCTCCCTTTCATCTCAGTCTGTGGAATTGCCAGTAGTCTTCTCGCAACCACAAACAGTCGCAGAAAGAGCTCTTCATACTCTCGATGTTAAAAGAGCACTCCTTTATTACATTGAAAGAACAAACCCTTTTCGCAAAACAAAACAACTTTTTGTATCTTTCTCACCACCACATAAAGGCAACACCATATCAAAATCTGGTATTGCAAGGTGGATTGTAAAATGCATACAAATTTGCTACCACAAAGCAAAACGTACATTATCTATCCCCCCTAAAGCCCACTCTACCCGAAAGATAGGGGCTTCAATGGCATTTTTAGAGAACATTCCCTTAGATGACATCTGCAAAGCAGCTACATGGTCTACACCGCACACATTCACAAAGCACAATTGTGTAGATGTGCAAACAAAACAACAAGCTAGTGTGGGCCAGGCTGTACTCAAAACACTATTTCAAACTACTGCAACAGATATTGGTGGTCGCCGCTAAGGAGGAATACTGCTATACAATCTATGCACAGTGTGTCGATCTGCAGCTCATATGCCTCGAACGGAAAATGCTACTTACCAGTATGCATCTGTTCTTGGCATGTAGAGCTGCAGATCCACACACGCCCACCCACCTCCCCAGCTACCTTTATCTGTTCCAGTATTATCTTATTTAGATACAGCATTCATGGGCATCTTTGCTGTTTCTCACAAAACTCCATCATTTCCCTGCTGGCGAGAAACGGTCTGAGGATGGAGCCGATGCCCATGCGCGCTGTCGTCCAGGGGGGGAGTCGCCTGTCTCGTGGCTTCCGGGGACTTTTCCAGGGCAGGGGCGGGTGCGGGCGTCCGGGCCCGGCGCCGGATGGAGATCTGTGCGCGGTGTGTGGATCTGCAGCTCTACATGCCAAGAACAGATGCATACTGGTAAGTAGCATTTTCCTTACTCATCCTAAAGCCTCCTCCTACTGCTAAGACCTAAAAAAAATAAAAAAAATAAAATCCTTCACTCTTCTATCCCTCCATTATCCTTTCAATCAAAATTAACAGACTAACATGTTCACTTCTCAAATTCCATATTCAACTATACTAATTCACCACTAATCCTTTATGGGTTCCAGAGTAGCGTGCTACTCGCCAATAAAGCGTCTCAACACCCCATCAGGGTTACAAGCGCTATATAAATGCAAACCTTTTCCCTTTTCTACCCCTCCCCAACCCTTAATCCAAATAACTGACTAACATATCCACCACTAAAATTACTTTCATGTTTCACCATACTAATTCAACACTAATACTTATGGGTTCCAGAGTAGCGTGCTACTTGCGCTTTCAAAACCCCATCAGGGGTAGCAAGCGCTATATAAATACAAACCTCTTTCCCTCTTCTATCCCGCCACCTACCCTTCTCTACCCAAATAACTGAATAACATATCCACTACTCAAATTACTTCATATTTTACTATACTAATTTTCAACACTAATCCTTAATGGGTTCCGGAGTGGCGTGCTACTCGCCAGAAAAGCGCTTCAACACCCATCAGGGGTAACAAGTGTATATGAATGAAAGCCTTTCTTCCCTTTTTATCCCTCCGCTATCCTTCTCACTCCAAATAACTGACTAATATCCACCACTGAAATTACTTTCATATTTCACCATATTAATTCACCACTAATCCTTTATGGGCTTCCGGAGTAGCGTGCTTCCACACCCCATCAAGGGTAACAAGCGCTATATAAATACAAACCTTTTTTCCTCCTCTATCCTTCTGCTATCATTCCAAATCCAAATAACTGACTAACCTATCCACCACTTAAAATGTACTTGCATGTTTCACTATACTAATTCAACACTAATCCTCTATGGGTCCCGGAGTAGCGTGCTACTCGCCGAAAAAGCGCTTTGACGCCTCGTCAGGGGTAGTAAGCGCTATATAAATGCAATTACAATACAATACAATACAACTCAGCTGCACCTAATTACCAGGGCTGCCAATACAGTCTAGTGGGTAAAAAACCGGCATTTGTAGCAAAATCACGCCGGAAACCTCACGACCCAGGAAGGAACTTAAAAGCAGCCAAGCGGCCCCTTTCCATGCACAGAGAGATGCCGAGGTAAACTCGTGGAAATAAACTGTACATGTGCCCTCGATAATCTGAAAAAATATAGTGGTGTTGAAAGCACTGCGTTTTTCCTTCAGATAAGCAAATAACAAGGCCACTGGAATTATGCAGAAGAAGAGGGACAAATTATGCGGCAGGAGCGAGTGAATTATGTGGCACAAAAAAGCAAATTATGCTGCAAAATGCGGCACATTTTGTAATACTTTTACTTCATTATTCCATAATTTTTCAACTTGGTAACACTCTCTGGGCATTGGTTGCACCTCATTAATACCAGTTTAACAGCCAAATATATCAATAAGCAACATAAAAGTGCCCAGTCCAGCTTTGGAAAGGACCTTCCACTGCGCAGCAACATGTGTTGTCGCATTTTTAGTAACTTTTGAACCGTTTGAGATAGAAACAGATTTTTTTTGTTAAAATCTGCAGATTATGTGGCAAATGATGGGTTATGTGGCAAGCGCCAAAAATCGCCTTGGTCACACAATCGCATAATTCCAGTGGCCCTGGCAAAGACTGGCTCTAGTGCCACTCCCAAGTAACTCCATATCATGTATCACACCTACAGTCAGTGTTATCTATTCAGCTGACAGCACTTTGCATTCTGGGACATTTAGCTGTATTTTTCTTATTTATTTATTTATACGTTTTATTTAGTGCTGCAAGTTACCTCACCTCCACTTAGATCGCTGTGTTCTTCGAAATAATGGGCCTACATGTCCCAGAATGCAATGTCCTGGTAGTTACAAAGCCAGGACTGGCGGAGGTGCTGCACCTGGCATGGGTCCACTGAGCAGGTACAACAACGCACAAAGAAAATAAATCAACCTTTTTCCTAACAAGGAGCAGCCATCACCCGCTGCTCACTGGAATTAAAAATGCCACATTTAGTAACTAGACTATTCCTTATTTTTCATACGGAAATCAGATCAGTAAACATGTTCCCTGTTGAAACAAAATGATCATTTTGTATGCGCATCGAACTATTCGATAAAAAATAAAAAAAATAAGTGAATTACATATCCACCGTACTTTCTATGAGTTCTGGTGACAAAAGCAAGTCACCGCGGCCGGAATGGTAATTCTGTCAGGGATATTTCCTCGGTGGGCTGAAGGCTAAGGGGCTATTTTCACGCAGAGTGGGCTGCCATGACCTAGCCCTGCTCACACGGCTCCATTATCGTCACTGCCACCCGCATTGTGGCGATGGGTTGAATATTTTTTCAACCCGGCCATCTAAGCCACCCTGGCTTTAGAACTACCCTCCGCAAGGGCATTATTTATATGCTTACAATTTGCAGGACATCCGGTATTCACTGCATATGATCGAGCAGTTATTGACACAGCACACTAACAGTACTGCAACAGAGTGGAACTGGCTCGATTCCAGTACCCACAGGGCCTGATTCAACACCAGCAGCAAGGAAGTCATGCCATGGTTGCTTTCATTCGGCTTTGGACTATTGGCAGGTAATATTCATCTAAAGTACACAGGGGCATATTTACGAGAAACTGTTGGAGCGCGGAGCTTTGCCAAATTTGGCAGCACCGCGTTCCGACATTTTCAAAATGCAGGAATGCGCCGTATTCCCAAGCATACGGTGCACCCCTGTGTTTTCCCTAGCGCTGGGGTTAAATTTAGCTGCTTAGCGCTAACGCAGATATCCTTGCACCATAGTGCAAGGGTGCCTGCATTGCAGGGAATGATTGTTTATGTGCAGGAAGGTCTACTAATGGCAATTTGTTACTTCTGAAAAGAAACAAAAAAAAAAAAAAAGCACTTACCTGGCTAAGGCCTGCCGCCACCTCTCCTTCGTCCTCTTCATCTTCTTCCTGTCCTGTCCTGTCCTGCAGGAAGCACTCGGGCAACCAGGCTCCCCTAAGCCAATCACGACTCTGCTGTCACCATGACAGCAGTGTCGTGATTGGTCTGAGCAACGTGATTCAGCGCGCAGACGGGGACTGGGAGCCTGTGCATGTTCCCCACCAGGCTTTGAATTACAGCCTGGTGGGGAACATGCAAAGTGCGCGTGACTGTTTGGTCGGCCCAAGACAGCCGGCCAAACTGCCATGCACACTTAGAGCGTGCCACCACTCCTCCCCCCTGCTCTGGCCAGCCCTGCACCGCATGAAACTGAGCCACTGCAGTAGGAAAAATAAAATGATAACGTTGCATTGTTATAATTTTATTTTTCCTAAGGTGGGGCGGCGCTCTTCCACCTTAGCGGAGGAGCCACAGCTGGCTAAAATGATGTTCTTGTGGTGACATCCCCTTGTAAGTATGCCCCACAGTGATGTAGGAAACCAGAGGAATGTAAAAGTTTGAAAAACAAGGGGGCATATTTACAAGGAGATGTCGCCACTAGAACGTCACTTTTAGCGAGTGTCCGTCTTTTAGGATAAGGAGCTTCTGAGCATCTGGGGTAAGTGGCCCTAGGCTGATTACATTCAAGCATGTGAACACACTTGTGCACACATATGTGAACTGAGTGCGTGACACAGACTGCCTGTGAGCAGATATCTGTCCACAGTTTGACTGTTGCAGAAGGGACCCTTCAGAGATTGATGCTGCCTTGGTGTAGGCCTTATGATGTGAATGGGCAAACATATTGTAGGTCTGTAGCACTTCATTAAAATGGATGTGTGCTCACTGAATTATCAGCAAAGTCTGTGCCACCACACAGTTTGCACATTCTTAGGCCATGTTAGAATTGTAGGGTAAACATATACACCGCATTGACGTCCACTGTCACTTTTATGATATCTGTACTCCTTGTGGTACTTGAGGAATTACCATATTTCCCTGGCTCAGCCGGTTCATATACCAATTCAAGTCTTCATCTTTAAATGTTCTACTGTGCTGTGCAACAGGGTTGCGGCAGGGATGGAGTGATGATGTGGCACCCTGAGATTGGGCAGAGGTGCCAACCATCCAGAACTGTACACCCCCACTTAAAAACCATTTCACAAAGGAGATAATCTTGAATAGACACAGGACTTGGGCTGTGTTGTCGGAATAATTCCCAGGTAACCCCTGAACCTCTGCAAGCATGGACTTTGGGACTCTGAAACTTCAGTGGGCACCCTTCACTAGGATGGGTCTCTCCTGGGTCAGTGGCATTGGTCCCCATATGCCCCTGAGCAACAATAGGGGGACTGGACCTGCAGCCAAATCTTTAAACACTCTCGGGGAAGCCAACCCACCAGGTGTCTCCGCAACCTCTCATCACATTTAGTTTTATAGGGAGCGGGCGTTTGTGAAGCCCCCTCACTAGAACCACTTTCGGCCCCAGGGACAGCAAACCTGAGGACTCGACACATGGAGAACTATCCCAGGGAGTCCCATCCCCCAGGACTGAAGAGCAAGGCAGATGCTCTCCCGCACCCCTGTGCTCTTTTCTGGAGGTGTGCATATGCACCCTATAGCGGTTCCCACCAGTGTTCCCTGTGGGTGGGAGAAACAAATCATGCTGGCTCCCTCACTGCCACAGAGTAATGTCGCCGGATGGGGAGCCAGCTGCGAAGTGCGGGAGTGGGTTGCCTGCACTGCCCCAACAAAGGCAACAACTGGTACCCAATCAGGCAAGAGCACCTGGATCAGAAAAAGTAGCATAATGCCACTGACCTGCATTCTCCTCAATGTGTGCTCGCTGCACAGACACGCCATAGAAATCTGGGACCTCCTCAACACTCACACGCCCGACGTCGCCTTCCTCACAGAGACCTGGACCAATGCCAACTCCGCACCTGACATCGCAACCGCCGTCCCAGATGGATACAAGATCCTGAGAAAAGACCGCCCACCCGCCCTGGAGGAGGCATCGCCATCATCCATAAAAGCTCCCTCCGCATGACAACCACCGA
This sequence comes from Calotriton arnoldi, assembly GCA_963921515.1. Taxonomy (NCBI): domain Eukaryota; kingdom Metazoa; phylum Chordata; class Amphibia; order Caudata; family Salamandridae; genus Calotriton; species Calotriton arnoldi. Next base: position 2,529,119 of record CAWUFW010001286.1, read on the forward strand.
AGCGCAAGATGCCTTGCCCTCCACGGAACATCTCCACTTCCAGATCCAGACCAACCCCAAAACGATGCTCCGCCGAACACTCATCTACAGACCGCCTAGCCCCGCGCTCCTTTCACCAACATCATCACCGACCTCATCACACCCCACACCCTCGCCTCCACAGACTAGATACTACTCGGAGACTTAAACTTCCACCTGAACAATCACACCGACCCCAACACCACCTCACTCCTAGAGAACCTCACCAATATAGGACTGAAGCAACTTGTCTCTGCCCCCACTCACACAGCAGGCACACTCTCGACCCCGTCTTCTCAGGAGGAAACAGCATTCTCGTCAGCCACACCATGGAACTGCTCTGGGCGTACCACTACTGCATCCATTTCTCCTTTAGAAAACCCACTGCACACAAGCGCATGCGCTGCCTCCCATGCAGAAGCTGGAACAAGGTCACCGAAGACTACCTCACCTCCGCCCTCACATGCAACCTACCCCAACAACACCAGACAACAACACCGCGGCAAACAACATCCACCGATGGATCACCAACTGCACCAACACACTCGCCCCCTCCAGAAGGCTACAGGACAACAAAACAAGAAAGCAAGCTGGTTCACCATGGCACTACAAGAATCCAAGTGCTCCTGCTGATGACTTGAGAAGACATGGAGAAACAGCAAAACCCCTGAAGCACGCACCGCCTACAAAACAGCCACCACAGCACACCACCAACTCATCAACTCCACTAAAAAGAACTTCCTCCAAGACAGAATCCTCTCCAACACCCACAACTCCAAGGAACTCTTCTCGATCATACAGGAATTTTCCAAACCCAACAGCGAAACAACAGACGTCCCACCCTCCCATGACCTCTGCAACAGACTCAGCTCCTTCTTTCACCTCAAGATCAAGATGCTCTATGACAACTTCGACGACCAAGACCTCTGCACCGCCTCAACTCCCACCCCCAGTAACGCCACACAACAGATCCTACTCACGTGGACCCCGCTCACGACAGAAGACACCTTAAAGACCATGGAGAGCATCCACTCCGGAGCACCCTCATACCCCTGTCTGCCCCACATCTTCCACAGGGCTGCCACAGCCATCGCACCCGAGGTGCCATCACATTTCCCGACAACTGAAAGCACGCCAAAGTCAACCCCCTCCTGAAGAAACCCTCCACAGACCCAACAGACCTCAAGAACTTCAGGCCCATCTCGCTGCTTTCATTCGCAGCCTAGGTCATCAAAAAGGCCGTCACCACCCAGCAAGCAAATTTCATTGAGTCCTAGAGAACTCCCAATCCGGATTCTGCAGCAACCACAGCACCAAGACCGCCCTCCTAGCTGCCACGGACGACATCCGCGCCCTCCTCGACCAGGGCCAAACGGCAGCCCTCAACCTCCTGGACCTATCGGCAGTCTTCGACATCGTCTCCCACCGCACACTAGCCACAAGACTGCACGACACCGGCATCTAAGGAAAGGCTCTAGACTGGATACGCTCATTCTTCATGGGCAGAACACAGAGAGTCAGACTCCCACCGTACCTCTCAGAACCGGCAGAGACCAGGTGCGGAGTACCCCAGGGATCCCCCCTCAGCCTCACCCTCTTCAACATCTACATAGCCCCCCTCGCAACCATCGCCAGAAATCAAGAGCTCAGCATCGTCTCCTACGCCGATGACACCCAGCTCATCCTCTCCCTCACCAAGGAACCCAACATCACCAGGCACAACTTCCAAGAAGGGATGAAACCATCACCACCTGGATGAAGGACACCTGCCTGAAACTGAACTCAGAGAAAACAGAAGTCCTCCTCCTCGGCTCCACTCCCTCTGCTTGGGATGACACCTGGTGGCCCCCCGCCCTTGGAAACCAGACCAACCCCTACAGACCATGCACACAACCTCTGCATCATAATGGACTCATCGCTCACTATGAAATGCCAGATCAATGCTGTATCCTCGGCCTGCTTCAACGCCCTCCGCATACTCCATAAAACATTCAGATGGATCCCTTCCAAATCCAGAAAAACGGTCACACACGCCCTCATCACCAGGAGACTGGACTACGGCAATGCGCTCTATGCCGGAATCAACAAAAAAATCCTCAGCAAACTCCAAACCGTCCAGAACGCCGCAGCCCGACTGATCCTCGACATCCCCCGGCACAACCACATCACCCAACACCTCCGCGATCTCCACTGGCTCCCCGTCGAAAGAAGAATAACTTTCAAGCTGCTCACGCACGCTTACAAGGCCCTCCACAACATCAGACCACAATACCTCCTTCCACGCCCCCAAGAGAAACCTCCGTACAGCCCATCTCTCCCTGGCCGCCGTCCCACGCATCTACAGGAACAGAGCAGGTGGAAAGTCCTTCTCCTACCTCGCAGCCAAGACATGGAACAACCTCCCCCTGCACCTCCGGCAAAGCCCCACACTGCTCGAGCTCAGGAAAGACCTTAAGACCTGGCTCTTCAGATGACCCCAACGGAGCTGCACACTCACCTCCCCCATAGCGCCTTGAGACCCTAACGGGTGAGTAGTGTGCTTTACTAACCCCTGATTGATTGATTGATATATAGTGGAATTTATGCAGGCTCCTCAAACTTTACAAAGTGACGTGCATGTATGTATGTATAGGTTCATTTCAGTTTTGTTAAAAAAAAAACCTCCCTTCACCCCTGGTCCCATCCCTCCTCTCTCTGACTGATCCCAAACTTTTTGACTACTATGAACTCCCAAACACCATTTACAAACTCCCCCCTTCTCTTTAGCCAATTCACCCAACTAACAGACGCACATGTCCACTACTTCCAAATATCCTCTTCAAACTCCCACACTTTTAAGCCAATTCACGCAACTAGCAGGCGTACATGTCTGCTACTCCAAATAAAAATGTACTACTTCCCCTTTCTAACCATTTCCCATCATTCTATCCCTACTCAAAACACTACTAAGCACACAAGAACTCAAGAGCACAAACATAACACACCTAAGTACAAGAAAAAAAGCACATACTACATGCTACTTGCCACAAATTGCTTCAGTGCCTCATCAGTGATAGTAAGTGCTATATAAATACAGTTTGAAATTACTATTATAATGCTCATTTTGAATTGAATTGGCAATGCTTTATTAACCATGAAAATATTGACAATGCAGATGTATATGGTTTATTCAAGGTCATGAACATGCTTTAGTGATAAACATAAAGTTAAGAGTCAAGCAGTACATGTTTTAATCATGGTCATCGACCTATTTTGAAATGTGTCATGGTAAGGTGATATCATTCTTATTGATTCCATGGTGTTGTAATGATGTATTATGACATTTTTCTGCTTTTATTTAAGTGGTGATACCGTGACAAAATAAGTAGCCCTGTCTTTTTGATAATGACACCCCCTTATATTGTCTCTAGTATAGGTAGGATGTTATGGGGTTATAGGGTTCGGGACCTACTAGTGGTGTAATGTGTTATGAGGGTGTCACCATACGTGTTGTCATCTGCCTAATTGTAGATATTTGTAACCTAATGCATATTTTTTAGCAGTATGTGTGTAATAAAGTACTTTTCCGTTTTGTAAGAAAAAAATCACTGACTGGACAATGATTTATTGAGTGCTGTTGTTGAATATTAATGAGCTGGGTTACTAGTCCACACCACCGTCCCCGAGAAGGTCTTGGACAGATTTGCTTCGCTACCCAGAGAGAGTCAAGAGCTACAATGGGTACTTGGTTCCCAGTAAAGAGAAAGGTGTGGACTTCTTGCTTGTGAAGGACTCACATCCTATGAAAGTAATAATCCAGTTTCTTACAGTCATCTTAGACATAATTAAATTAAAATGAGATTTATGTTTCACTGGAACCCCCAATGTTCATGTTAGATAAAACACTGTGGTAAAACAACTGTTACTAACAGAAATTAATAAATGCCGTGGTGAAAAATCAAAAAAACACTACTAAGTTTTGATCATCAGTTCAACAGCATTGTTTAGCTATCCATTCTTTGCAATAAGACAGTTTATAAACATATATTGTTGATTACACTGTGTGATATATATTTTATGAATATTATTTCACGCAGGTTAATCAACAATACATGGATAAATAACCTACAGTCACAACAATATAAGGAAAGGTAGTTGCAATCCGAATTGTTGAAAACATAAATTGAGAACAACATCCCGAGGGACTACCCAAACAGCTACCAGAGAAATATTGTTGAGGTAAACTGAAGTACAGAATATTTTTTTCTGAGAAACCTGAATGTCAAGTTGGTATGAGGAGATGCACCTTTTCTACAACTCATTTATCAGTGAGATTAAAATTCTGTCAAAATGCCTGTTGACCAGTGACTTTTCTATTTTTCTATATTTTTATGGTTCACAGTTCTCGGATTTGTACGTGGCTATGAACTTACTAAGGTTGTGGTACAGCTTAGATGACTTATTTTTACAACTGGAAGAGTAATCTGTAATGCTGGATGCTATATAGTTAATATGGTTTTGCATTTCACTGTTAAAAAAAAGTGCTATTGTTATATCAAAATAAATAAGCAATACACTTTTTCTCCAATACTATATGATAGACTTATAACACGTATTTAAATCCAATATTTGAAAGTACTGTTCTGCCAATCAGGCATTGATTGGACTTTCAATTGTGTTTTCCAATGACATTTCATCAATAGAGCTGGGTGTGTTGAATCAGTTGTTAGAGACTGTAGCGACTGATGGTCCAACAAAGTAATGTGCACCTTAGCTATTTACTCAGATAGGGCCAATCAAGTACTAAGAAGCAGTAATAACGTTGCTCTTCTTTTGGATATTTTGGGACTGTTGATCTTTTTCTACAAATATTGTGAACTGCAAGAAATATTGTGCAATTCATTAAATTAATTACTAGAAATATTGAGTAATTAAGCAATGACTATTACTTGCTTGCCAACTTATTTTCAATTTCACCACTTTGCTTATCACTTGCTGCCATTAAACAGTTTTCTCAGGATAAAGCTTAGAGATACCCTTTCGAATAAATGAGTTTATGAATAAGGAGACCATTTTTAAGGATGACATTTTGACGGCCATCTTTGTTTCACAGAAAGACATGCCAGCCTAGCAATATAGCACTTACAATGAGACATTGGGATCTGATGGGAGTTTAGTGTGTACCAAGCGTAGTAGCCATATGTATTTTTTATTTGTTTTTACTAGAAACAAATTGAATACATAATTAAACACTTCCAATGGTATACGCCAGTCAGCGCACTCCGCTCGGCCTCCCTGAAGCTGGTGAGGGTACCATCTCCCCGCCTCCAAAGATGGGGTGGCAAAAGCTTCTTCAATGTCACCTCTAGATGGTGGAACAAACTACCTTTCCATTAAAAAAATTCCACCGATCTCTTGTCCTTTAGGAAAGGACTGAAAACGTGGCTTTACACCCTGTAAACTGGGCTTGCATTGGTTCCTACACACGCAGTGCTCTCTGAACTTCCTTCATCAGCGCCTAGACGCCTCCGGGTAGTAGAGCGCTATATAAATAAATAAATAAATACGGTGGCCGGCTGCGTGCACCACTTGGAATCACTTGACACAGAAGAGCAGAAAGCAATGTGGTTGCTATATTGTTTCTGCTTCATAATTAAAAATGCTCACAGAAGAAACATTTGGCCAGGGTGTATTAAGCATTTTAATTTCTGTACATGACTCTCTCTTAAAGCCAAAATCACATATATTCTGTTATTTCCAGGCGTTCAATGATGCATAATTACGGGTTGTGGCGTAAAAACATAATTTTGCATAACAGGAGTAGAGTGAAATTTCCACATTTACACTAGATTATGCTGGAACAATTTGCCCAGGCCTACTTTGGACTCTTATGCCATGGGACTCTCCAGAGGGTCTTCTTGTTCTCCCGCTATGAGCTTACCAAGAGGGCCTTCTCCGTATGGAGCAATGACTGCAGGGGATGCTCAGAGGTTCTCTAACTTGTGTATAGAAAGCAGGCAACTTTACTTTTCTCATCTTAGTCTCACTCTTTTCACCCACATGAATAACCACAATAGCAAAGGAATAACAGCTATACCTCATGAACCCTTATCTATGGAAGCTTGTGAAAAGGAAGAGACAAAGTCAGTATAAAAAACATAAAATCGAACCTGGCCAATAGAAGGCAAATAAAGGAAATCCATTAAGACCTCTGTGTAGTACCCAGAGGTTTTACTTTAATTTTGCACAAAATGATTCCTAACCACACAGCACCGTTCATTTAATTGGTACACAAATCCATGGAACCAACTACCATGGCGCCCAAACACACAGGTACCAGAAACCTACTACAAGGTCACACGGCAAGTAGTTACTAATGAGACATTGTTCTCTTGGGTTTTACGCTATTAAGTGCATTTACCTTTCTCTACCTGTGTCGCCGGTTTTGTTGTGTATCAATATGTATGTTTATTTTAGGAGAAGGAGTCGGTTGAGTACTGTAATCTATCTGCAGACTCCTGCTAGTGGCTGATGGTACCTCCTCCGCATTCCTCTTAGGCCATGACATATTTGTTTGAAGCTTAATGGGCTGCAAGTCCTCGGGCGGTCCAGATAAGGCAACGCCAGGATAGCTATTACGGCCATTCTGTGGACAAGGAGAGCTTTGTTCTAGGAGAGAAGAGATTCTTGAGCTGGAGGTAGGCCTAAAACAACATACTTAGGACCAGTGCCACCACCTGCACTATTGTTGTTAGCGGATATTTGGCAGAATGACCGGTCTTGTAGAAGCTATCTGTCCCATTTCCGAGCTTTGGCAGGAATATCAAAGTGGACCATACAAACAGGTCACTTTTTCCCCCAGGCTCTGCTTCTTTGTAAACCAGCTCATTCAAGCCTGAAGGAGGGCCACAGTAAGTAGAGTGCTTGAGAGAAATGTTCTCATGTGCCCACTCCAATTCCGATGAAGGCTTGTGAGCCAAGAAAACTGTTCTACCAGGGAGACTGCCTCAAAGAAATGCCATCTGTGTTCCAGAGTTGTAAGGCGTGCGCTAAGATCTAAGCATATTCACCCTCAACGATATTCTACAGTGCTATATAAGGTTACTCTGGATTGACTTCATGGTTTACCATGTTTGAAGATCTGGCATGATACCGGGTTGTCAGCGCTGCCAACCATCTTAAGAAGAGTAGGGAAACATAACTGCAGAGATACCCCATAGCATTGAATGGAGTGATCATCAGATTTAGAAGGAGACCTTCCTGAGCTGATCTATGCTTCTTGAACTCAGGCCCTTTAGATGGCTCTTCGGGTGCCTCCATCACTGTTGGTGCTTGAAGAAGAACCAAAGAAGATATTTACCTAGAAAAGCCATATTGTGTGTACCAGTGCTTTAGCATAAACAGGAACATGGATGAAATAACTGTGTGCTGAGAGGTTTTCTACAAACACCACAACAATGAGTGTCTGTTAAGAAAGCTAATATAACAGGTATCTGGTAACACTTAGACTCTAGATGGGAAACGCTCTTTGCCCAGAAGCTATGTGCAGATCTAACCATCTTGAAGGAGCCCGCAGTGGGTCAGAGCATTTCACTCATGTGTTGAGATAATCCTCCATTGATGGCACCCACTTTTAACAGGACTGATCTCCACATTGGTCATTGTATTAGCACTAAGTCATTTCCTTGACATTTTTCACAATTGTCCAGCTCATTTCTTCACACGTGCCCTGCACAGCTTCACTAAATACCCCCCTGTCGCTTAAGGGCAAAACTTTTTCATAGGGGTAAAGTGTTTTCGGAGAATCCTGGATAATCCACCAATTGACTTCAGACTTCTAGCTGTCTTACGTTCTTCATTTTAAGGTAGATGGTACGGACAAGATATACTACTTATTTTACTATGTTCAACGTATTGCTTGTTTTTGTTGCGCCTGCACATCAACTTCAGTGAGGAGCCTTGATGAAAGGTTGCTATCAGAGAATAAGGGTGCTGTTTTACTGCTATGAACCCCTGCTATGGACCCCTGTAGGTGGTTGAGTCTGAACCTAGTGCAACTCTACCTCTACTGAAAACTGGGTTAGAACCTCATGAGGATGTTTATGTGATCAACTTCTATCGCTTCTGAATCAACTGGCTCGCCGAAAATTTGGCCTTGCTTAAAAAAGCTCTTTGTGAAATCCTTTGAAAGATGGCATCTGTTCAGCATGGCCCTTCTGGCATCTGCCCCACATGGAAGAGGTTCCCCAAACTTCTGCACTAAAAGCCCAACCTGCTAACTGTATGCTTGCATTAAGCAAAAGGAAAGCATGAATTATTTCTTGTTCAGTAGTGTTTCCTCTCATGAAGCATGATTATGAATGTGAATGAATAATTTCATGGATATTGGAAGAACTGGAAGAAAAGTGTAGAAAGTAGTTAGATGTTCAAGGTAATTTCTGATGCTTATACCTTGATTTAATTGCCGTGTGTCGTTTTTGGAAAAAAGTTGAAAAAAACTCGAAACTCAGGGGGATATTCTCAAGAACGTGTGTTAACTATCGCCAAATTCGCTTAACGCAACTTCTCACATCGCAGTCTATCGCGGGAAAATAACACCGTGTTAACGCAGCATTCTCAACCCGGTGGCACCATGCGATAGTCTCACGATAACGCGACAAATGCCCGCGTTAAAATAAGCGCGACGCCGATAAAATGCGAAACGCGAAAAAACTTGCGATGTCTCAAATCGCAAAACAAAAATCAGCGATAACCAGCGACAGGCCTGCGATTCCCACGCGAGATGCGGGAAAATGCACTATAAAAGCAGAGAAAAAAAAAGAGAAAAAAATGTAACTGCATAGCACCATGGACGCACCCGGACCGAGTGCAGAGGACAACTCGAACCCCACAAACCCCACAGATGACCAGCCAGGAACCCCGGGGCCGGGGAAGGGCAAGGAGAAGAGGAAGAGGAAGACAGGGTTAAGTCCGCAGGAAAAACGGATCATCGTCACGGAGGTGACAGAACACTACCAACAACTGTTCGTTACCTCCACTGTGTCATCGGCAACACAAACGGAAATATGGCAGTACATCGTGAACAACGTGAATGCAGTCGGAGTGTCGAGGAGGACAATGGAAGAGGTCAAGAGGCGCTGGAATGATGTGAAGGGCAAAACCAAGAAGAAACTCAATGCCAACATGAAAGCAGCAACGCAGATTGGAGGTGGGGGACCAGCGGCACACCAGGAGCTGGATGACATTGAGAAAATGGTGGCCACAGTCATCAGTCGGGATACGGTGCCAGGAGTTAGGGATCGGGACACTGCTCAACATGACCTGACACAACATCAACAGGGTGAGTACCGACCAGCACTGGGGGGATGGGGGGAGATGGGCACAATGGCACACATGCACAATTAAGTAGAGCACACTGCACAACCACAATGACTCTGGATCATGTCCCTGATTCCTGTGCCACACTGCAGCACACATACAGAAACTCAGGGAATGTGTGTTGTAATGAATTTATTTGCACATGCTGTGCCTGTGGTCATTTTGTACTGTCTCATGATTGCTAAGGCTGTCACAATGTGACGTCCTCATGTGAAGAAATTGTCAATGATGTTGTTCCTACGGGCTATTCCTGCTGCAGCTGCAGTGGGGTGTGGTCCACCTGCCTCATCTTCCTCATCATCGTCCGGTGCATCTGGCACTTGTAACCATGGGGCATTGGTGTGTACACATATGTTGTGCAACACACAACATGCAACGATCATCTTGCACACGATGTCTGGGCTGTACAGGAGCCTTCCACCTGTGATGTCCAGGCACCTGAAACGTGACCTCAACACACCAAATGTGTGTTCCACGATGCCCCTGGTGCGTTTGTGGGCCCAATTGTACTGCCTCTGGGCCTGTGTGTTCGGGGCTCGGAGGGGTGTCATCATCCAAGGGCAGAGTGCATATCCTTGATCACCTGTGACAGTGCAGAGAGACATGAGTCAATAGTTGGTTCTGCATGATGTGTTGGCAGGCTCACTAGTTGATTGGCATGTGATATGTGTGTCATAGTGATTCCTGTTTGACATGTACTGCTTGTAGCAAATGAGCGCCATCAATGTGTATTACGTAGCCTCACTGCTGCTCCTCCCTCCCCCCGAGCCTATTTACTTGTGTGTGCTGCGCGGTTGCATCACTTGCACTCCTACGGCACACCATTGTCATGCCTGTCTGTGCATGTCCACAAGCCTGACAACGACACTGTGATGTTGTGCGTTAAAGGTGGGCGGCCACGTGTGTGTAGGCCTATGGTAAGGATAGGGCGGACACAGATGTAGAGTTCATGGCTGGCTGAACTCGCGATGCGGTCGAGGCAAGACCTTTGGCTTATGCTGCGGTAATAGCGATACACACACAACAGTTGGCATGTATGAGCCCGGACCCCGAGCGGGCTTGCGCTCACTCATTTATCCCTTTGGCCGAGCCCGCACTCCGGGGGCATGTTACATTGCAACTTTGTCCATTGCGGGAAAGGTGGCGCCGACACTACAACAGAGACACACGCATTAGGTACTTCATTGGCAAGCCCAACACTTAACCACGCCCAGAGCCCCGGGGTGATTATCCACACCCCTACGCTGGACTGTCGTATGCCAGCCCACTCTGGCAACACCTACAGGGGGGTACGACACAGCTACATGTCCCAGGTCTTCCCCACTGCCCGAGGTGACATGGTTGCGTCCGCTGTACACAGCACAATGCAATGTGGTAGGGCCCGGGGCCCTCATGCATACACAATGACCACACGGGCACACTTAGATAGTTTGTGGAACTGGCTACGGGCACGTGCGACCAGCCCCTTTTATTGCCAGGGTCACATGTCCAGTGACGCCTGTGCTGGATGGGTGTGGGGTGAGTGTGAGCCAGCCCTCAAGGAGTGGTTGGTGCTGGCAACAACTACAACAGTGATCAGACAATCAGAAGTTCACAGTTCAAACAGCAAGGGTCCATGACTTGAGCTGCACAGAGTTAGTGGCCCCGGATGCACAGCGGCCGGCACATGGAACACCGCCACGGGACGGTGACTACCGGTGCACTGAGGTAGGGCCACGAGAGCTGAGCGGGTCCTCGTCGATGTCCAAGGTGAATGTCGTGGAGGGTTTTGGGGGACAGTGGAAGGTGTTCTTCCAGGGCATGATACAGAGGGCAGTACCAAGCAGACACAGGCAATATGGAGGAGATGAATGCTACAGACTCATTTTTGACACCAAGTCAGTATCAGCTACATGATGATGAAGACAACCCCCAGGCCATAGACTCAGATGCCACCAAAGTTCAACCAGAGAGTGTCCATGAATTTCGGGGCACGGAGTCAGTGGCACCAGAGCTGAAAGGGGATGCAGTCTGCGATAAGGCCTGTACATTGGTATAAACTCTGCCATAAATAAATCAAGACTCAGTTCCAAATGTGTGACCTACTTGACCGTAGTGTAGGCCGGAGGCAGCGGTCAGCAGGGGCCCCCAGCCACGTGTCCTTGGCTTGCGATGCATAGAGTTAGTGGCACCAGAGCAGTTGTTGGTAGTGTTCGGTCACCTCCGTAACAAGGATCCTTTTTTCATCCGGACTGAACCGCGTCTTCCTCTTACTCCTCTCCTTGCGTACAATGATATGGACTCTGCCATTGAAAAATCAAGACTCAGTTCCAAATGTGTGACCTACTTGACCGCAGTGTAGGCCGGAGGCAGCGGTCAGCGTAGGCCAACCGCTGTTCAGGCAGCTCCTCCTGGTACTCTCACACACGACGTTGGAATGCCATGAGGCGATGATTTGTGGTTGACAGAGGTAGAAGCACCAGAGCTGAGCGTGTGTGCAGCCTGCGACGATGCCATGTCCTGCCTTGTCCGGACTGGATTGGATTGGTGTGAGGCCTGCTGGACCTCAGTGTAGGCAGTACAGAGGTGACCCCGTGGTGCTGGACCGCAGTGTAGGCCGAAGGCAGTAGTCAGCAAGGGCCCACAGACACGTGTCATTGGAATGCAATGCACAGAGTTGGTGGCACCACATTGAAGGGAGTACGGTGATTTAAAATCTGCCATAAACATATGTACTCTGCCATTGTATAATCAAGACTCAGTTCCAAATGTGTGACCTACTGGACCGCAGTGTAGGCCGGAGGCAGCGGTGGAGTACGTCAACGAGAAAGGAGTGCTGGGGGCCTGTGTCATGGAGGCCGTGATGGTCTGAGGAGGCTGCCAAGGTCGCGGGCCTCGGGCTTGGAGCTTGCACCGGCACGTGGTGGGCCCTCTTTGACACACGCCGGTGTCGGCAGGTGAGCAGTGAGGCCTGGGTGCGCTGGGGCGGGCAAGACGGGTCTTGGGACCAGCGGCCTGGGGTGCAGCAGGCGCACAGGATCGCAGGCACCGCCGCTCACGGCGTCGGCCTCGTGGCGGGGTGACAGGCGCCGCCCTGGCAGACACGTTGGCCATTCCGGAAGAGAACCATGCCCAGAGCAACAGGCTTTTTATTCACACCCCTACACTGGCCTGGCATACGCCGGGCCAGCCCACTCAGCTCACGCTTACAGGGGGGGACGTAACAAGCTACATTTCCGCGATCTTCCCCACTGGCTGTGGTAACATGGTTGCGTCCACTGTCCAGTACACTCCAGACACCAGCAGTGTATGTCGACATGGAAATGTCTGTGGTCTGCATACTCAAGTCTGTCCAGCACATCCACGCCACACTTGGCTGTGTACATTCACGGTTCACTTGCCTCCTTCGCACATGCCTGGTTCCCACCTCTCCCCACATTCTGCTATTGTGTGGCTGAGGTGCCATGCCGTTGATGGCTTGTGTACATGGCTAGCCCAGGTTGCCACAGTAAGTTGTGTTGTCGTGTCTGGAATGTGGGAATGTTGGTTGTCATGTTGTATGTGATTTTGTGTCGTGTGCATTCCCAGAGTTGTGAGTTGTATGTTGGTGGAATTGAGGTGTGTGGTGTGTTCAGTTGTTACTTACCGACGAGCAGTGCATTTCCATAGGTGCCATCCTGAAAGCGCTGGTTGATGATGGACTGTCGGAAGATGAAGGAATCATGCACACTGCCTGGGTAGTTGGTGACGACATTGGTGAAGAGTCCCCGGTGGTCCACTATTGCCTGCACATTGATGGAATGCGTGTGTTTCCTGTTGCGGTAATTGTGTGCAGTGGTGGCAGGGGGCACGAGGAGTACATGTGTGCAGTCGATTGCCCCCAACACGTGCGGGAAGCCAGCTATGGTGTAGAAGCCTTGCTTGATCTCCAGCTGTTCCTGCGCAGTGTGTGGGAAGTAAAGTTGCTGGGGTACCAAGCTGATGATGGCATCCAAGACAGGTGTGAGGAACTTTGACAGGGCGGCTGTGAGACTCCTCCGACTCTGGCAGTTGTTGGTTGGAAGGTCCCAGAGGCCAACAGGTGCAGCACGGCCAGCAGCTTTGTCTGCGGAGGGATGTTGGTTCTCCGCTGTGTTGGTACCGTCAGCCTGTGGGCAATGAGGGTCAGGATGCGGAGGATGGTTGTCCTTTTGAGCCTGTAGTGGGCAATGACTTCCTCTGGCGTTAAGTCTCCGAGGCTGGTGCGTTTTCGGAAGGTCCGGTGTCTATGTCTGCGCTGCCTCTGTGGTAGTCCGGGGGGGTCCTGGGGGGGGCGGGGGTGGGGGTCCTGGCGGTGGTGGCGGTGGGTGTTGTGGCCCTCTTGGGGCTCCGAGCTGCATGATCAGTAGCTTCACGGCATCTGTTGTTCTTCTGGTGTGGCTGTGGGCTGGGCTCTCTTTTATGGTGCAGGTTGTCGTCCAACTTAACACCAGGTAGGAGCAGGTGTTAAATCCATGCTGCTAACGCGCCTTATCGCATGTTTTTTAATCTTATCGCGGATCTGGCTGGTCGTTGAGAATGTTGCGGAGTGGTGTTTTCGCGGGTTTTTGCACGGGAACGCCTACTCTGCATATCATTAGCGTTAGTTGCCGGTGTCATCCGTGGTGATGTTTTTTGCGGCTGCTATCGCGGGAAAACTGGTGATATCGGCTGTTAGCACCTGCTTGTGAATAGTGCGATGAATTTATTGCCACTTTGGCTGCGATAAAGTGCCGCTAACTCGGCGATGAGTCCTTGAGAATATGCCCCTCAGTTTCTCATACTACACCACAATATGTAAGCACAATAAACAGTCTCAGAATTAATACATTGGTTGACTAAGTTGCGATTTAGTTTCACAGAAAGGCTCAAGGTGTGGCAAACCATATTATAGCTCAACCATAGACAGAAATAGTTAATCTAAAAGCCTGGACCAAGAAATCAATGCATGAAAGTACATTTCCATCCGTCATGTTCACACTGGTTGCAAGATCCAATGGGTGTAGTATTTTCTTGAGTTGGTATTACTGCACAATTCCGAGTTGGGACACATTGCAATGAGACTTAACTGGTTATATCCAAGTTTGCACTCCAATTGCCTCAAGTTTCCCCTCTTCTAGATATCTTTTCCTGGTGAAATTTGCATGAAGGAAAACAACTCAAGAGGGTGGTAATTCTGCACTATTTGTTTACAGATTCAGGCAAAAAATCAGTTAGTGCATGGATCTGAAGTATAAAACTACTTGTAATGAATTGAAAACCTGTATGTTCAGAGGCTGAACATCAAAAACTGCTAGCCATGACGCAATGACTCTATCCAGCAGAAACACAGGGAGACCCACATGTGTTGTAGATGGAAAATGAATCAAAACCAGACATGACGAGCCGGCATCACCCGCAGTACCTCGCACAGGCTTCATACTTGTGACCCAGTGTGGTGGTACACAAAGCGGTAACACACATATGCAGGCATTCCCCATGGTGGCACAGCTAGTACAGGCATGGAGCAGAAGTAAGATGGAAATAAACATTATCGAACACAGGATATCAACTACTACAATATTGTAAGAGTGAAGATATATATATACACATCGATTTCTCTCTCTCTCTCTCTCTCTCTCTCTCTCTCTCTCTCTCTCTCTCTCTCTCTATATATATATATATAAATATATATATATATATATATATATATATATATATATATATATATATATATCCCAACACCTCGTCACAACCTCCAACTCCTCGGAAAAACGAGCGTGGACCCAGATAAGAGCTGCAGTTATTTCATTTCGCCATTGTCTGCCATTACGCGTTTCAACCGAACAAGCGGCCTAGATCACATGACAATGCTCAGATTTTACCACCGCTATTTAAAGTGCCAGTGCTTCACATAAATCATGGACATAGAAAGTAGACATTGTTACTTCAATACAATTCGTGCTTAAATGCTCATTTGAAGCATAAGAAGACATGGCATTGTAGATACCATATATAACAAACATTGAAAATCATGGTATCTCAAAATAATCAGACTTAAATGTCTTTCCATAATGTCCCACCTATTTATAATCCATGCTTAAATGCTGAATCGAATAAATCTAACTTCCAGTCCAAAATTCAAAAAATAAAGTGAACATAAAAAGTGCCCCCTCATACATGTGGAAATGAAAACGATTAAAAAAAGTAAATTTATATTTGAAATGAAACAATAGGTGCATGTTCACTCTGTCACTTGGTGCTTTGGAATAAATAAATAATGGGATTTTGATTTAGTTCAGGATTTATACAATAGTGAAAAATATAATGAAAAAATATAACAATATAACAATCTCTATTCTATAAAACATTTTTTCCTGATATATTCTGCGGGTTTCCTTATTTTCAGACCCTAGTGTACGAAAACCCCGCTAATTTCCTTTACACATATAAAGTGACTCTGTGCTACAGTACCTAAATACAAAGTGCCTGCAAGCCATAAAGTGCATAAGTGCAAGGGGATCCAGAGGCTTTTAATGTGCAAACATTCAGAGGCCATATATTCAAATATCATGTGTCCATTATAACAAGTACTACAGGGATTTCTAGACCATCGACAACATAATGAGTCTAAAAAATCATCAATAAATATGTTCCTAATTTAATTTAACCATAAAAATCTTGTCTCAATGATTAGAAATACGACACATAAGATAAAACAGTATGCCTTTAGACCAATCCTTAAAACAACATTAATATATAAATATGTACATAAATATTGATAAAACCCCATAAAATTTGCTAACCTAAAATGCAGAAAAACCACGTGTACCAATTCATTAGCTACTGCAGATTACAAGTGACCTAAACAATTATTGTTTTAAAAAGAATTTTCATCAATATTGTAAAAAGGTGTGAAGGTCTTCTGTGGTGTTGAGACCACCTGGATGCTTAGAATCGAACTCCAGTATAAAGCTAGTTTCCAGGCGCCTCAACTTGGCTTCTCTATCACCGCCTCTTTTTGTAATGGGGATAGCTTCAATGACATAATATTTTAAATGTCTTGGATTGCTGTCAGGAGTAGTTTGAAAATGCCTGGCAACCGGGTAATTTTGATCATTGTTAGTTATAGCCCGGATATGCTGCAGGATTCGCTTGTGGACGGCCAGTTTTGTGCTCCCTATATATTTAAGATTGCAACTACATTCAAGAACATAAACAGAAAACTCAGTTTTACATGTAAGATGTTGCTTGATCTCTCTAACTTTGGTGGAGAATGCAGTAGTATAGGTTTTGACATTCAAGCCAAATTGACAAGCTTTACATGAAAGGCATTTAAAAAAATCAAAAACTGCTAGCCATGACGCAATGACTCTATCCAGCAGAAACACAGGGAGACCCACATGTGTTGTAGATGGAAAATGAATCAAAACCAGACATGACGAGCCGGCATCACCCGCAGTACCTCGCACAGGCTTCATACTTGTGACCCAGTGTGGTGGCACACAAAGCGGGAACACACATATGCAGGCATTCCCCATGGTGGCACATCTAGTACAGGCATGGAGCAGAAGTAAGATGGAAATAAACATTATCGAACACAGGATATCAACTACTACAATATTGTAAGAGTGAAGATATATATATATATATCGATTTCTCTCTCTCTCTCTCTCTCTCTCTATATATATATATCAATACCGTGATCAAGGCATTTGAAATGCCGAAACGCGTAGGGTTTATCGTCTGCAATGCCTAAAGGATTTATTGATGCAACACGCCTAAGAAAATAAAAAATTGCAAAATAACCTGTGAGGAGTGCGGCCCGTTTTCTGGGAAACCAGGATTTTGTGAAAAATATATATATATATATATATATATATATATATATATATATATATATATATATTATATATATATATATATATTACCTACTGGCGGTCGCCAGTAGGTAGTTATAGTTAGGACCTAGTTTCCATAGGGAAAGCGTTTTTTGTTTTCTCAATATCTTTGGCGCCGGTTGACGAATCTTCGTGAAATTTTCAAAACTAGTGGCCCGCTCCGGTCAGCTCCTGTCTTGAAAGTTTCGGGGTGATTAGACAAGCGGGAGCTGAGAAAAAAGGGGGGTCCCAAAACGTGTTTTCCCCATGTAATTTTCCATAGGAAACTTTAGACACAGCTACAGCCCGAACTGCTGAACGGAATTACACCAAATTTGGCAAAAAGGTAGGTCTTGTTTCAGAAAGAGCCCTTTTTGTTAAATGGTGTAAATCCGTTCAGTAGTTCCTGAGAAATTTGAAAAAGAAAAAGTTTCGATATCTAGGGACACGGTGGATTCGCGAACCCTCCCGGGCACGAGCTTCATTCTCATTGGCTGCCAACACTCCAAACTGGGAGCTGTTGGCAGCCATTTTGTGACTCGGTAGAACCGAGTCACAAGAAAACAGTAAAATAAATGTTTAAAAACAAGAAAAGGGGGCAGGGTAGAAACACTCTGACCCCTTTTTTTTATAATTTCGGCAGAATGCACGATGGGGTCGCGAATCCCGCCGAAATTCTTTTTAAAAATGAAGCCCGCGCTTGATTTAAATGAGGCCCCCGGGTGGGCCAGGTCCCGGGGGCATTGTCCTATTCATAATTGCGGGGGCCCGCTGGGCCCCGCAGCCCGAGGACCACCACCTCCCCGAGGCTTTTAAAAAAAAAAAAATTAAACCTGTGGGGGGGGGGGCTCGAGCCCCCTATACGCCCGGGGACCACCACCTCCCTGGGGCATTAATAATGTAAATTAAGGGGTCCGTTATGGACCCCCGAGCCCCGGGGACCACCACCTCCCCGGGGCTATGTAAATAAAGGGAGGGGGGCCGCTTGGTCCCCCTCCTGGAGCCCTTGATGGCCCTGGGGACCGCCACCCCCCAGGGCCGGCTCCTGCAGTGTCCTGGGGTGCCTACCCCCGGGATACTGCTATTTGCTATGACAGGGCGGGAGCATGGCTCCCGCCCTGTCATAGCAAACTTGCTTTGGATTTTGGAAGCGAGAGCAGGAAACCTGCTCTCTCTTCCAAAATCCAAAGCAGACTGCTTTCCACACAGGGAGCTGCATGTGAGCAGCTCCCCGTGTGGAAAAGCAATGCCGAGTCCCGCAGGAGGCGGGGAGCCGGAGGGAGCGTGGGGGCATTGGGGCTCCCCCACGGTCCCTAACCATGAGGCCAGGTCCCAGGGGATGGGGTCCCCGGGGCCCAAAGTGGCCGGGGAGGGGGGTGGCAGTCCCCCCTCCATTTTTAAAAAAAAAAACAGAAAAAATGTATATTTGAGCATGCCCCGGGGGATGGGGTCCCCGGGGCGAATGTAAATTAATGAAAGTGGACGGTTTAAAAAAAAAAAAATTGGAGTCGGGACCCTAGCGCGGCGCTCAGTGCGGCCCCATGGTGTGAACGCGGGGGGTGCGCGGCTCCCAGCGCGGCCCCCTGGTGTGAACGCGAGGGGTGCATGGCTCCCAGCGCGGCCTCTGGTGTGAATGTGAGGGGTGCGCGGCGCTCAGCGCGGCCCCTAGTTGTGATGTGATGTGTCATTTGAGATGTCATCAGTGATGTCATCAGTGATGTCACTGACCATGTCATGAATGATGTAATATGTGACGTCATCACAAGTGCATTGCGGGTGTGCGAGTTATAGTTAGCTGAACTAACTATAACGGGGCAATTTCTATGGTTTTGTACGAAAGAAATGTCCAACTAACTATAACGTCCCTGAAACCTATGGTTTTTTCAGTGAATATATATATAAGTAAGAATACATTTACCATACTTAACTCCACGTGTATGCACCTTGAACACACACACACACATATATATATATATATACATTCCAAAACCTCCGAAGGAAATCATAGCACACTTGGGAGTATATCGGGGGATAGAATGCGGAATCGCCACCGCGAGTAGCAGCACCCGAAACGAAAGTGAGTGGCGCTTCTTTGGCGACCCTGGAAACGAAATCTAAATATATATATATATATATATATATATATATATATATATATATATATATATATATATATATATATATATATATATATATATATATATATATATATATGGAACACTCCACCCACCACTTGACGACGTTTTCACAGAAGATGGAGCACAGACCACAGAGTAAGTGCTTGTGAGTTTCTTTATTCCATTTGCATGGCAGCCATAAGGCGTTTCAGCCCCGGAGGGCCTTGATCACATGACGCGCATAACAGTCAACGGTTGCTATTTATACCATTTTTTTTTTTTGCCCTATTTTTAAAGTGACAAGTGCTAGAAAGGTTTGTAGCCATGGAC
The DNA here is from genome assembly GCA_963921515.1 of Calotriton arnoldi. Lineage (NCBI taxonomy): Eukaryota > Metazoa > Chordata > Amphibia > Caudata > Salamandridae > Calotriton > Calotriton arnoldi. The sequence goes on from CAWUFW010001286.1 coordinate 2,548,797, forward strand.
ATAAACAAAATACTGTGTAGTGACATGATTGCAAGCACCTCAGTTTGAGTATAATACCTTGTGTATATCGTACACACACAGTACTGACAATGCGATGTCATTACGTGATCAGCATGGTTTTGTAAAGTGCAAAATAGATAACGGTTTGAATACCAGCTATTGAAAGCACATTTTGTCTATCAGTAGTTTGGGTGGTCTTCCAATAAAATCAATAAAATCAATTGTATCGTACTTTACCCGCTAGAAACTGTGATAAAAGGCATCATTGTAAAATACAGCATGTGCAAAGTTTGCAAAATACAGTACTGGTTCAACTGGGTAATCGGGAAGGTCCCGTCCTGATCCCCATATGGTGCTTGCATAAACAGTTACAAGTAAAGTTGCGTTATGTAGACATCGACTACTTAAAGTGTTTGAGTGCTTGAATTGTTCTTAAAAGTGCAAGTGCTGTAAACCCCCTCTGTGTAGAAAAGCTAAAAGAGCTAAACAATACATAAAGTTAGTTAAAAAAGTGACTGTGTTATCGATTGGCCATGTAGCTGTTAGCCGGTTATTACATTAGGCTAGAAACAAGCATTGTGTCAATGCTTTTGGTTATTACGTCTAGTGGTGTTCCTAGCCTACTGCCCAGTGAACCACTGATTTGGACTACAGGCATGTATAGAGATCTTCCGTGGTGTTCAATACCGCAGGATGTTTGCAATCTAGCTCCAGAATGTATTGTGTCTCTAGTCTACGTAGGGCCTTTTCTCTGTTCCCACCTCTTTTGTTAGCTTGCACTGCATCAATCAAAAAATATTTAAGTTGTTTGGGGTCAGATTTATGTGTTTCCCCAAAGTGACGTGCCACCGGATATGTCTGATCTTGGTTTTTAATGGCTCTGATATGTTGCAATATCCTCTTGTGCCCCTGTAGCTTGGTACTTCCCACATACCTTAAACCACAGGGGCACTCGAGTACATACACAACATGATCAGTTTTACATGTTAGAGCTTTGTCTATGGTATGCTCCTGATTGCCGAAAGGCGTTGTGTACGTTGTCCTATCCATACCATGCTGGCAGGCTTTGCAAGATTTACATTTGTAGAAGCCTTTTCTTTGTGCCAGCCATGTCGCGGCTATTTTGCTGACAGGGTTGTTCTGCACCAGGTAATCTTTCATATATATATGACATTCAAGTCTGAGGGAGGTGCATGTTAATTGGAGCACTTGGTAGAAATGTTCTTCTCTTCAAGCTACATAGGTGCACAGTTAAAAATAGTAAATTAAAACGTGCTTATGTATAATTGCCTTTACAACACAGTGGTTAAGAATGTCCTGGAGTTGAAGGTTGATAGTTTGCCATTCAATATTTTGACATACATCTTTAAAGAATCCTTGTGATATATGTGACTGTGTCCATGATACCAAGAAAAACGGAAGAGTTCCACCACCGTCGGCAGGCTAAAAGAGTCCTAATTTACAAAAATAGTTTCACTACACGCAGATATGAAACACTGCATATGCAAACACAAAGAAAAGACCCTCAAAGGCAGTATGCTGTAGAATTGTTGAATCCACAACTGGGAATTTTACCCATCCTAGCACCTTTATGAATAATGCAGAAATGGAGCTACAGACTATCCTGTCTCTCCCTGAAGGATTGGACCACTACTCAGAACAATCCAGCGATACTGTCCTATATAACCACAAGGCATCAGACTCCAGCCCACCCACCTGTACAGAGATGGCTAATCTTTCTTCGTTAGAATGTAGGACAAACTCAGTGCTGTAGAGTGATGGGAAGGCGACTTACCGGCATAACATAAATCACCCAAATAAAGTGCATTATGGCCTAAAATATCCCGGTCTTGACTGAGGGATGTTTGCTAAGTAGCAGAACTTGAGCACAAGGGCTTGCATAAACAAGCATTTGCAATGCAATCGCTCTCGCCTTTGGGGCCTTATAAGTATTTAACAATGCAGCATACTGTCTGCAGCTGGGACCAGTAGCGGTTCCACCGGGAGGTAAACATAAAACACAAAGCTAGCTGCCGTGTGATGGAGTTTTGAGTGAGGGAGGGAGTGCAGAGGTAAGATTCAAGATTGTTTACAGCCAGGCAGAATGTTCGAGGGTAGCAGAGCCTGTACTCACTGAGGGGGCAGATCTTTGGACTGCACCAGTTCTGATGTTGATGGGGGTGCTGGTCCAAAACCTGGGAGCCTAGATGGAGCAACTTACTCTTCTGGTTTTCCCTCTTCTTTTTGCACTCCACTCTATGACACCCCCGTTTCTTGTTTGCACTTTCCTGACCACTATACAAAATGCAACAGTACATCATTTCCTGCCCTCTGCTCAAACCCAAGCAGACCTCAAGGTCCCCGGAGGTCTCCATCTCAAAAGGGCAGAAGCATCATGCAGTCCGTGGACCGTGGCTACGGAATGCAAGACTCGCTTTTCATGAATTTACCTTTTTATCCAAAACTCAGAGTCCAAGGCTCCTTTACATCATTTATTCAGTTTATCGCCCAACTGTACAGAATCATTCTGAAGTTAACACTTGAGGGTTGTTTCTTAATTTCTGAAGCTGAATTTACACACGGGTGATAGCTCGTTTGCACTACACCTGCTGCACTTATGAGGTGCAGAAATGCAATCACCCTTCTGAAACGCTGTCAAAGTATTGAACACAAAATCAAGGATGCAGATAACTGAAATGGCATTGAGGATTCCGCCATGCGTGTGTCTGTCTCTGAGGTGTTTATAAGTTGTTCTCCTGCTGTGCCTCAAAAAAATGAACAGGGAAGCAGGGAATTTTCTTGATTGAAGGGACAGGCCAGAGAGCAAACCACTGTTTGCACATATATCCGAATTATAAATTTGTCAGTAAAGTTCAATGGTCGGTTTTTCATCTGACAAATTCAGGCAGGTCAAGCCTGCAGAAATGTAACGGATGAAAAATGCCCTATAGAAACTTGGACGTGAAGATTCGAGTGCCTGCACGCACCAAAATCGTTGTGTGCTACTTTCAGATCAGCATTCTTAATTTTCGTTTTTTATCCCATCCGATACATAAAGATTCACAGAGTATCGTTATTTATAGAGCCGGTTTAAAAAAAATGCAATTACATATTCATTAATCGAGACCTAGAATTTTTACTGTGTGCTATTTGAGAATATCTGACCCGATCAATGCTTAACATACCAATAAAACGAGTAAAGATATATCCGTATTTTAGTAAGTAGTTTAAATAAAAATGACATTGTTTGGAAGGCTGCAACGTAAACGACCACGTTAAAACGGAAACTCTGGACAGAATTGTGCAAGGTGTCATCTCTGCGCTCACTTGAGAGGGTAAAACGTAGCAGTTCCCCAAATTGCAACCATGTCCCAAATCTCATTACTGCAAACCGAGATTTGAGGTAGCGCTGTGTGTGCTGCCCCAATATAGAAATAGAAAAGACAAAAAATGCAAACACTATAAAGCGGACACCGCGTCCGGTAAAAAAAACAAGGCACACAAAAGGCATAGTTTGGGGAGGGAGGGGAACAATGGCGTCCGCAGATTTCTTTAATTAACACAGCGCCCACTTTGTGCCGCATCTGTGCAGCGGGGAAGGGTGGAGGGGAACCTAAAACAAGCAGGAGGGAGGGGGAGGCAGCTATAACCTCCAGAGCTTCTGAATACCGTGCAGTACTCATGGCTGTAGCAGTCTCTGCAACTTCTGCGCACACACACCGGTGACATGCCCTTCCCAGGCCACAGGGAGAGCCGCTGCTCATACCGCACACGCACATCACTATCGTGGATCCGATCCACTGCGATGAAAGCGCTGCGGCCGGCCGTGAAGCGGGGAGGGAGCATATTTGAAAGACAAAGCACAGCGTCCATTTCAGGCGCGCAGTGGCATAAATCAAGTAATTAAAAAGTATATAACAGGGCGGCCGGCACTGAAGCAGCATAGCACTTGCAGGAGTGTCGCGCTGTGCAAAAGTAAAGAAAGGCGTGTGCTTGCTTAAAGAACAAGCATTTGAAGGCACGAGCAGGGAGGAGGGGGGGCGACGCGAGTGGTGCGCGCGCGCGCGCCACAGCGAGACATCTGTTTTGCATTATTGGGCACGATAATTGCAAACAGATGTCTGCCGCGCGCGTAACCGCAGGGAAAAGGCCATGACGCACAAGCGTCTGGTCAGCTTTCGAAACCCCCTAACTTAAAGTCTCGCCAGAGCAGCGCTTGCGCGCTACTCGAGGCTCGACCTAAAAAGGCATCTGTAAGGCGGTTCAGAAAAGCCCATTGCTACCGAAACACCATCCATTCTATACCATCTCGAATGTTCCAAGCAATTGCGAGTCCAGACTGATGTTACAGCTTGTGGTGGTGTTTGCACTAGATGTGATGATGCAGAGAACTCAGTGGGCCAGACGGCGCACACTTTCAGGTCAGCTCAGTTGAACCAGGCCCAGCGCGATGAACTTATCAGCGGTGGTAAAACTGCTCCCTTACTAGAAGATCGCACTTGGACCCTTGTCGGGCAAATCTTTAATAAGAAATGCCCAGGAATCCCTGATTTACTATGTCCTTGAAAAACATGCAGGCGAGCTGCTTAGCAGGTTTCTGTTCTGGACAGTGATTCCCTCACACTGACCAATGAAGCCATGTGGGGAGGGTGGGGGGGGGGCTTCTGTCATATCTCATCCATATTTGTATGCGCGAGTTCACCCTCCATTGGGTACCACTTTACAAAGTAAGTTCAGAGTTAGAAAATCCTCATGTGGTAGTTTGTCATTCAACAGGCTGGAGAAACTATGAACCACCCCAACCAAAACTTCAGAGAACTGTTCGGTGCAAAATAATCTTTTGGTCACCAAATCACAGCAGAGGATAAACGTACATTCTATTTCATGTTCCTATGAAGGATTCTCCAGTTGTTTTCGGTACCACAATTTACTGAACTGACCAAGGCCTTGATTAAATTGAGACTAGTCTAGTCTAACGTTGTCTATGCTTGACCGCACAAAGAGTTTACGAAACCACTACAGCTCCAAAACCAGACAGCAGAGTCCTGCAGCCCTCTTTGGCATCTCGGTGCCACTGAGTATTTCTATGAAGTCGGGGAGTTCAATCATCCTCAGTTCTCAGGCAAGTTTCAGGGTTTGCCAGGGATCTTTTAAAGTGGAACGCCTCTGCTCCCAAGCTAAATGTTTATGTCCTGTATCTATGGTGTTTATGTACATTGCTTTTACATCTGGCGCTATAGTTCCCTTATTCCTGACACTCTGGGTTCCTACGGCCATGGTGCTGCAAATATATGACCGTGCAGCACCGGTAATCTGAGAGTCCAATCCAGATCCTCCACCAGCCAGATTGCTGGCATGAGGGCCTCTTTCTCTTGCTAGTTAAAAGTTTTGCACAAGATCACACAGTTTGTGCCTTTGGAAAAGCTAAGATTTGAATTTGGGACCCTTGCTTCTTCGGTAACAGTTAACCCGTTAGATCCCTGGCCTGTTGGAAATCAAGAGATTTGCATATCAGGTGTGCAGCATACATCTCAAAGTCGAACAGATTCCCTTGCATGCCTCTTCCAAGTAACTTTCCAACACCACTTCCCTTTAAGCTTATGCACCTCAGACCATCTGAAACTTATACAGTTGTATGCTAAAAGAAGGTGGGATACAATTATGAACCAAAGAAGGCAGGTTAAGTAATTGAACAAGAACAGCGGTTCCTACGTTTTTGGCTTGAAGAATAATTTAAAAAAGACAATCAATGTCAAAACAAACTATATCACGCACTCAATGTGCAAAAATACCATGATACAAAAATGCATTCAACTGGTGATTGTGACTCAAGAGTAGTCAGTGAATAAAAAGTGCTTGATGCTTAAATGAAGGACAAAATGCAATCAGAGAGCACAGAGAGTGAAGTAAAATGAAAACCCTGTAACTAGAAGAAAAGCCTTTCGAGGTACTACAATGAACTAACTAGATTCCACTCACACATGACATAAATCCAGATTGTTCAAATGGGTAGTGTCAGCAACGTTTCGCCCAGAAGGATAAATGGTCATCATCACGACTGGGAGATCATAAACACCCGAGTAGGAGACTACAAGGGACAGAAGGAGCCAGTGACAAATGTAAGCCACAGCTTAAGAGGGACGCTCTGGAGTCTACAAAAAGGGTCAGACTAGCAAACACTGCCAGCCAAGATGTGAATGTGGTTGCTTGTGTCTCTGTTGGCCTGGCAGTTAGGGCTAGACGTAACTTTGGAGTTCGCACAAAGACTTTTTTGCATATAGTTGCCCCCTTTCCGAAATACATAGACAAGCTGAAAACCAATGGAATGACATACAGATTGACATCGATTCATTTTGATTCAAACATTCCCATCCATCACTTTTGTGCTGTCTGAGTGAGCCACTGCAGGGGACACACGTATGCCCATAAGTGACTTCTGGATAAGTGTGTGCAGTTTGAGTTTTTTAACTGTGAAATTTTGCTAAGTTTCCGATTCTCGAGGCTGGAAACAAAACTCTTTAAGCTCCCTTTGTCTTGGGCTTGCTGTACTATGTGGACTCCAGCTGCACCTCACATATGAGGACAAATTAAGGTAAAACTGGCTAGTGTTGCAATGCCTCATATTCCATTCAAAGAACAGGCGCTTGTTTCAGACAGTGATTGCTCCTCTTTGAATGCTGTCTCTGCTAATTCATAAAACAGTAATATTTTCTTAAACGAATGCTTTGCATTCCATTTAAAGAACACTTTGTTCGTGTATTAAATAAAGGGGTAGTTTGTTTGAAAAAAAAAAAAACGCTGCACTAAGTGGCGGCCAGTAAAGATTGGGGGTGGTGCGGTGGGGGTGGCGGGGTGGAGGGTAAGGAGGTGTAAAAACGGATAAAAAACGTACCTCCTTGCCGCGTCTCTCCTCTGTCGTCCCTCCGTCATCTCTCCTGCCCGGAACGGAACAGGAAGCACCCAGGCTCCCCTAAGCCAATCACAATGCTGCAATGCAGCATTGTGATTGGTCTGAGCACCGTGGTTCGGCGCTCAGACAGGCAGTGTGAGCCTGGGCATGTTCTCCACCTAGGGTGAGAACATGCAAAGTGCGCATGACTGTTTGGCCGGCCCCAGACGGCCGGCCAAACAGTCATGTGCACTTAAAGTGTACCACCACTCCTCCCACTGCTCCTCTGTTATCAGGGGAACCCCGTCCTGCCCTCAAAGCTGCAGCAGCAGGAAAAAATTAAATGTTAACAACCTCGAGTTATTATTATTTTATTTTTCCTTTATTTCACTGCTGCAAAGCAGTGGGGCAACGCTCCTCCTCCTTAGTGGAGGAGCCGCCACTGGCTGCACTTATTCTTCAGAGAACCACCAGTGCTTGATTTGTAAAAAACAAGTGCCAGGTCCCTCGTCAGGAGCCCTCTGCAACTTGCACTACCCATTGCACCTGCTTTCTCTGTCAATGTCAGTACCAGCACAACTACTAAGCATCACACTCCTACGAAGTGTGACGATTCCGACAATTCCAGGCCCCCAAAGCTATAAGAATGGCTTGGGCAGCAGGCATTAACCATTTTTAATGCATATTGAATTAATAAACAACTGTTGTTGTGCTCATCTGTAAATTAGACAGGCAGTGTCACCATGTGGCAGACTGTGATAAGCGTGGGTGTTGACAATTAAGTGCTGGTGCTGAGCACTGGAAACCACTGCCTCAAATTAAGCACTGGAGAACCCTGCACCTCGACGCAAAAATATACAAATGTATGCTGCAGGGTGTTCCTCCTGAAAAATGGAGTTCACATTTTTAACAGACTTTTGTTTAAATTCTCTTTCTGCATGTTCACGTCAAATATGCCACATATTGTTTGAATTAATTGATTGTATTAATTTTGAAGAATGCTGCGCACTTTGGGTCAAATAATTCTGCTCAGATTACAAATTAACCCTATTCATAATATCATAATCGTGTGCATTAATTTACAAAATTCTGCATTGAAAACGATTCCAATTCAGCAGGAAAATACAAAACAAAGAAGCATTCCCTGATTCCAGCTGCACATTCTCCAACTCTTCATTTTTTAAGGAACTGTCCGAGATTTCGTAGCAGGGGCTGCCCCACAGCTTCTCCACAGGAGAATAAACGAGGGCAACGAGCAATCACGTTCAGGGTCAGTGGATACAGACTAGAGATTAAAACAGGCTCTCGGGCCTGGAAAGAAGAGCAAGGCCGCTTCTGTGTGTAGAGTAGCCTAGAAGTTTTGTGGTGTTGCAACGCAAAATGATGCCCCCCACCCCTCCGCAGAATGTGATGAGGGGGCCCTAAGTCTTCTATATCACACCCAGAATGGGACCCCCTGACAGGTTGGGTGCCCCATGAAGGACTGACCCCCAGTGGTAGCGTGGGCGGGGGGCAAAAAGACGGTTGCCCCGGGCGCAAAATTTTAAAAAATCGTACTGCTTATTTTTTTTCTTTTAACATTTTGTGCCAGGAAGTGCTAATGGTCCACGGGTTAGGTGGCGCAATACTTGCCTTGACCCGGGTGCTGGCAACCCACGCTATGCCGCTACCCCATCCCCGCCCGCACCACAGGGGATGTAGGGGCCTGTGTTACCTCCTGGACTTGTGGTTAACAAGATTCTCTTCCGGATGCTGCCTCAAGGATGAACAAATACAAAGCTGCCACTTCTCACAGAGGATCACTGATGTCTCAGAGCCGAGAGATGATCACAAGTTCCAAGGACTGCTGAGAGAACAAGAAGCTGACAGGGAAGCCCAGAATACCCGTCAGTCTCTGACTGTGTCAGATCAGAGCAAGTTCAAAGCGGGTGTTGCACAAATGACTGGGCAAAAAAAGCAACGTGCTGTTCACGTCCATGAATGTGTACCTCAAACACAACGCACATACTGTGTAAACTGCCTGTGAATTCTGCTCGTACATATTGGCAATTTTGACCTATTTTCTAACATCACAAATTTTTAAGATGTGCTATACATATAATATGGATGGCTGTTGTAAGGAATATATACCAGCTCTAAAGTGTCATTCTTTTTTCTATCTGCACACTTCTAGAAAAACCTGCATCGATTAATTACATCAACCATCGACTGAACTTCCACCAACCCTCCAGACACCTGCGCTCCTCTTCACTCGCCCTCGCACACAAACCTTGCATCCGTCGCAGTCGCAGCAGTGGCCACTCCTTCTCCTACATCGCTGCCAAGACCTGGAACGACCCTCCCCTCCAGCCCCGCACAGCCTCCTCACTGGCAGACTTCAGAAAGAGACTCAAGACCTGGCTCTTTGATGGCGCCACAGTGCCCACATACCCCTAGGGGTGACTGTGTTGCGCTTTAAAAATGTTGATTAATTGAATAGGCTTACTGCACTTTCTGCACACTTTACACTAGGTTCTTTTGTTGTAAAATGAGTGCCCACATAACTGTAGTGAATGGGTTTCTGTACCATTGTTACCATATACACCATCTAAGGAGGAGGAGCTTCCGCCTTTGGAGCTGAAGCCCCAAATCCGAGTCCCGGCGTCAGATCACCATCCTGTGATTCTGGACAAATCACTTAATCTCCTCCTGCCTTAAAAAAAACAAAAAAACTGACCTTGTGTAATGTAATCTGGTGCTCATGTAATGCGTTCTAATGCCTTTCTGCCAAATTGGCGCTACATAAAACTGGGACGGTAATGACTCCTGCATGATGTTAGAGCATTATGCGCTGCCGTATGTGATTTCTGAATGAGCATTCTCTAGGTTTCCATTTCTATCTTGGTTGACCCCACGTGTGCGTGCTTAGGGAGCCTCCATTTACAAGAATTGAGATCAAGAGTGGGGCTCTGAGATCGGGGGCGATCCCAAAGTGCAGCCATGTGCTACAGAGCAGCTACTGCTAAATGCAAGTTAAGCTAATCAGTGGGGAAAGCACAATAGTACATTATGAAACATCTATTAGTTAATGCTCTGCAGATGTCTCTGTATGTAACCAGAGAACCACAGAATTGAATCCTGGTTGGTGCAGTGGAGAACAGTGATGTGTATTTCTAGTGCTACAAGGTTCAAGCCTGTGACAGAAAGCACTGTTAAATTTGTGAGTCATTATTTTAAACTTGCATCACACACAGTATAAGATAGGCTACTACAAAATGCGCAAAAAGGTTTAGGATAAAAAGATGTCTCCAAAACACAGATTTTAGTAATACCTGACCATACGTAGTGCAATTTTATTTATATAACTGTCCCTCAAAAGCACGGATTTCACAGCTCAGCTGGTAACTCCCTTGCACTGCCACTGAAAAATAATAAATCTGTGTTATAAGGAAGCTTCAGGTGATTCCACCAATTAAAGCCAATTCTGGCTTCCAAGCACCCTTTACATTTGCAGATTAATCAGTTGTGCACATTTACGTTTCTTTCAGGCAAGCAGGCATCCTGGCAAGAAGGCTTGTTTCTTGTTTAGGTGCCTTCCCGCCTTTGGATTCACAGCACAGGAGACTGCCTGCCTTACACTTCATCAGTGGTGGCTGCTACTTAAAGGGTGTGGCGGAGAAGGGGCTGAAAAATAAAAAATAAAAAAGTCACTTACCTGCAGGCCAGCTGCCGCCTCTCAGTCCTCTTCGGTCAACTGACTCCAGAAGCAGGAAGCACACAGGCTCCCAGACTCTCCTAGCCAATCACAACGCTGCCGTCACCAGCATGACAGCAGTGTCGTGATTGGTTCGAGCACCGTAGTTCAGAGCTCAGACAGGGACTGGGAGCCTGTGCATGTTCTCCACCCAAGCTGTGCAATACAGCCGGGTGGAGAACATGCTAAGTGTGCATGACTGTTTGGCCTGCCCAAGACCAAAGGCCAAACTGGCATGTGCACCTAAGAGAGTGCTCACCTCTCCTCCCTCTGCTCTGGACAGCCCAGCCCCACCCCGCTCCCATCTAGAACTGAGCCAGTACGAAAAAATAAAATGATAATAACATTGTGTTATTATCATTATTTTTTTCCCTTTTGAACTGCTCATAGAGCAGTGGGGCAACGCTCCTCCGCCTTAGTGGAGGAGCCGCCACTGCACTTCATCTGAAGCATTTCAGCTGTCAGAATTACCCGTCCTTGGACAGTTGTCTTTACACAAAAAGTAGGGGAAGTGTGCCCCTCCAATCTCGCCCACTTCGACCTCTGTTTACCCTCATCCATGTCCCTGGAGCTGCAGAAACCCATCAGAGTGGAAGAAAGCACACAGCAATATACAGTTTCAAAGATAGCGGATGTAGATCACCCCTAGTGCTGGGAAATCTTACCTTCTTTTGTGGGGGGGTGGTACAATGTTACTATGATTTTAAGTTTTAACATCATTTGATTACAGGAATCCTGGCACTAGGCCCACAGTTGCCACCCTTTATGTGCAGACTTCAGTGACTGCGCCCACTTTGCATGCCAAGGATTAATCAGTCAGTGGGCTCTTCAGGGATGTTATAGTTAGGAAATGGAATAAAAAAAAACTTAGAAATTCACTGAAAAAACCAAAGGTTACAGAAATGTTATAGTTAGGCTCAGGTTTCACATCATCAGGGATGTAATTTGAGATGTCATCAGTGATGTCACTGACCATATCATGAGTGATGTAATATGTGAGGTCGTAAGCAGTGCATTGCGAGGCCGCAAGTTATAGTTAGCTCAGCTAATGATAACTGCTGAATTTCTCTGGTTTTGTACGAGTGAAACCTGAGCCTAACTATAACGTCTCTGTAACCTTTGTTTTTTTAGTGAATTTTCTTAGGTTTTTTGTTTTCCATTTCTTAACTATTATGTCCCTGTAACCTTCGGCTTTTTCAGTGGAAAAAGTATAGTATAGTATAAACGGAAATCACCAACGGACTGCAATGTGAAGGCCCACTGGAGGGAGATGAAACTGAATGAATAATGTGTTAAAGCACGGAACCCACGAAAGGTAATAATATTATGAAAAGACACTACGAATTCCAGCATGCAACACAAGTTGTAATTAATCATCGAGCCCACTAGAGGGCATTACTATAAATTATCATGCAGACAAACAAAGTCTTTTCATTGCTACCACGCTGAAACACGAATGCCTGTGATCAAGGTACAGATGCACCGAAACGCGTAAGGCAATATTTGATATTCACACGCAAACAAGTGGGTGTGCTTTGAACGGTCTACTGCTGAGGGCGCTTTCAAACGAGGGTGCTTTGGAATAAATATATATATATATATATTTCGCACCAATGTCCCAAAGGAAGGAACCAAGAGCACTTAGCGTGTCAAAATTTTCATTCAATTGTGATCGGCAGACGCGTTTCGACTACACCTTGTCTTTATCAATGCCATTACATAAAATCACTTTCTCGCTGTGTTCTTTTGTACAGAGACTGCTTCGCTATTATTGGTTCCTTGCTGGTCAATTATTTATGGTCTACACAAACATGCACCAATCCTCTCATGACCACTTTAATGCCGTTCATGAGTCTTTAGTAGATATTTCCGGCCGCATTTGATCACAATACCACAATGCATTTCATTTGGTGCATGCTAAAGAATGGCTAATACAAGACCTTAAGAAAGGAAGTAACTGTGCCATAGAGCTTTGATTTTCATTGTCTTTATCTTTATTGCATGTGCTGTTTGTGTATAAAAGTATTTTTTCTTTTCTTAATGTAAAAAACAATGGCTCGAAATTCATATACTAAGTATGGTTGTGCTTTGCAGAGTTCTGAGAGTCTTATCCACATCACCTCTATATGTAAGACTAGGACGGCTCTGCCTTGCTATTGTGAGAGTCAAGTGCTAGAGGGATAATCTAGCATTAAGTTTGGGTCCAATAGGACACTACAGGTACATGACCTCATTTGCTACAACTGGAGCCCAACATTGCCTGTTTGCCATGGGCCCCTCCCAAACCAGGCCATGAAATTGTAAACACACCATAGGCAGGGCCGTCTTAACAGCATTATAGGCCCCTGGGCAAAGCAGTGCACTGGGCCCTGCTTACACAACCACTCACAGGATTAAAAACGTTTAACGGAAAATGAGTGTTAAATTCCAGTCTGCATGGGGCCCCTATGCACGTGGGACCCCGGGCAACTGTCCAGCGTGCCCATGCATTAAGACCGCACTGACCATAGAACATTTCTTTGGGTTTGTACACATTTGCCTTGCATTGCTTGTTTCAGGCCACTCCCCTGGCGTGCCGTTCAGTGCATCACTTTGAACAAGCTCATACTGCTTGCATTGTGCCGCTGGGGAACTCGTGAATAGCTCATGGGCATCTGCTCATCACATGTCAGGGTGCCGATGAGTGAGCAGCATGCAGTCATGCTGCATGTGGGAGGATTAAGACAAAGAGGGATGTGGGACTGCAGCACTGTTGAAAAAGAGAAGAACAACAGCAGGGGTCCTAGAGGAGCCTTCTTTAATATCATAACGGAACAAGCATTGGAAAGCCTAATAGGCCTCCCCTTTGGGATCAATTGGTTTTGCAATGCTTTTTGGCAATGCTGTACATCAGCAGTAAAAAACTAAATGTGCTTTACTGATACTGTGAAGAACATCCCAAAAAAAGGCCATGGTGACGTGGCTGCTTCGACGAAGGTGTCGTTATTTAGGCACTCACGTGCATTATGACGTGTACATGTGCATGCATCAAGAGAAGAGTAAAAACCTGCTAGCATATCCCCTCACCCTTTGTACCCTTTCTTACTTTTTGTTAGTTTTGTGTTGATTCACAGAATTAAAATGTTCATCTCTCTAAGTACACTTCACCTCCGTAGTACAAATAAAGTACTTAAAGAGCAGAGCCAAAGAATAACAGGATGCTTCGATTAGGGGGTATGGTAGAAACACACCTACAGTGAAACAAGCATCCCTCTTGTCCAATCAGAAGACAGATGCTGGAGACTTGACCAAATGATATCTTCTATTGATGCACAGTTAGTAATCTGTTTATAGACTAGCATGTAACAATGGTAGAGGTATATGGGGGTTCATTCCACATCGAAACATATAGGAGTGAATCGCTTCCGGTGGGGTTCAGTCCCTGGAGCTGAACACTCCTCTCTTCAGCAGTCTGCGAATGTGCTGTCTGCACAAGTATGTCTTGATGTACATTGCTATTGAGCCAGCAACCAGCATGACATTTTATTTCGTTTAGAAGTTCTATAATGGAATGAACAAGGCACATGTACTGCAGTGCAGTAAAAGCAATGAACCATCTTCCATGCTTGATAACTTATAGAGCACTTCAGAAATAACGGAGGCACCATCATGAGGACCATTTAGTTTCAAATCTATGAGAAATGAGAATGCAGCAATATTTCTGCCTGACCTTCTTGTGCCAGTTTTGAGAGTACAAATAGTGTCAGAAGCTCCAAAAAGCCTTCTGATTGATGTTGGTGCTCTATAAATGATTAATTTATACATCCATCTAGCATTAGCATGGCCAACCTCTGTGGGTACGGATAAAGTCCAAAATATTGTGCCAAATGTAGCCAAGTCATTAATTGGTGCTGATGGCTGCTGGAGGTGGCCACAAGCACTGATTTATGGGGACGGGCACTTATTTTTAATTGTCAGACATTGGCCCAGAGAAAGAGAAAGACATGCAGAAGATGGAGAATGCAGCAGGAAGCGAGAAAATGAAGATATTATCAAAGGGAGAAAAAAGTAATGAAAAAGAACTTGCAAGAAAGAGCCTAGGAGACAGGCAGTGCATGGTGCTGGAAGAAGGAGGCATCGTTTTGACAGTTCTCTTGGTACTGATAAAGCTCGCCATATTGTGCCACGATAATCCGGCCAATGCCTAAAGGCCCTCTTAATGCCACCAGCCCTGTGAATGGCATCTCTTGCCACTGCTCTGTAAACACTAGTAAAGTCTCTGGCACGGTACCTGGCCTTCCTTGCTCCAGCACTCTGGGTACTGCTAAAAGTCGCCCTGCATGGGAACATTTCTATTCCAGCAATGCGGGCACTGATGATGACCAAGAAATTTACCAAGTATCCTTTACCCTCCTTTGCGGGCATTAACAATCCCCCAAGTCCAATACATGGTACTAATTGCCCTCACTATGGCGGGCGGATAATGGTGATAGGACTGTGCATGACATCACTTCCGACGTCCTTGGGAGGAATCATTGGTGCTGGCTGTCAGCTCGCTCGCTTGCACGCAATGGCCCAGCTAGGAGTCCCTAGGCACCTCTGTGCCAGGTTCTGCTGCAGCTCCGATGGCACTGTTAGCTCCCTTAGAATATGCCCTAGTCTGGTGAGGCCCATCTCTCCCTGCTACCCCACGCTTCAGCTTTAAGGGTACGAACAGTGCTTGAAATGGAAAAATAGAAGTGCAGGTACTCTGTACCAGAGCACCTGCTTGTTTCTGAGAAGTGCCGGTACTCTCCAATTGAAAGTGTAGCATTTCTCTTGAGAAGTGCCGGTACTCTCCCTCTCAAAATAAGTTACAGTACCGGCCCATTTAAAGCACTGCATACATACATGTCTGTGACAGGCCCGGCTGCTGCTCTGCAGGCACCGATTGCTCCTGGCCAGACCATGCTGCGGTTGTGAGGGCACCATCATCTCTCCTCCAAAGCTGAACCAAGCTCCCGAGCTAGCGGTGGGGGCACAGAGAGCTTCCCACAGGCCAACATCTACTTCCAAAGGTGCTGATGGGTTCCTACCAAGCCAGGCTCCAGGTCCGAGTGAGAACCCGACAAGTAGTGGGCAAGCTGCGGTGCAGCTTTTAGGGTACAGAGACTAGCAGGCAGGACCGGCCTTTCCTGAGACAGCTGCCCAGCCGAAACTTTCTATATTTGGTGCCAGTCCTAATCCTCCACCTCCCCTCCTTCATCATCTGCCCATCCCATTGGTGATACAAGTGGGTGGGCCTTTTGTGCTCACAGGTCAGGTGCAAGCTGAACACATTAAAGCAGTGACCAGTCTGTGATCACGCGTTTGCACCTTAATTGTCCCCTCACCTCAATCGCCTACTCTGATGCTAAACTGGAGGTGAGAGTCCCTGGGAGGGGGCTGTGGGAGAAGGAAGAGGGAGTTGGAGAGAGGTAATTGAAGGAGGCTAAGAAAATTAAAGAAAACATGATTCCCACACAGCTTCAAGGAAATAACCCGAACTGGCATCTGGAATGAAAGATTTCTTCAAGGCAGCTCAGGAGGTCGTCAACAGTGTGAACCCCTCCAACTGCAGCCTCCCCAAGGCCTGGGCCCATGCGAGGTGAAGCAGAGGTTCTTTGGGTCCAGACTGGCAGCTCCAGGCACCGGATATAAGTGTGCCGAGAGTTGGTAAAGTATCGACCGTGCTCTGCCGAGCCTGAACCCCGCTCTGAGGGCAGGCTCCTGCGCTGGCGCGCCGCCAGGTACCTCCCCCAGCTCGGTTAATCTCATCGAACACACGGTAAAAAGCAAATGAGATTAACATCATAAAAGGCTTTATGGTTTGGCCTCGCGCTCCGAGGACGCGCTGCACATTATTTATATGGCGATAAACCGACTCCCGCGCTAATTTAATTAGCACCCGTATGGATGTGCGGCAGTACATGAAAGAGGCCGCGAGCCCACCCACGGACCAATGGGGCTCACGTGTGAGCGGGAGAAACCATGGCGGGGAGGGGGGAAGAAGGAAGGCAGCAGTGAGACCAAAGAGAGGCGTAGACAGGGCAAAAAGAGAATGGGAAGGAAAGACTGAAGATAGAGGCGGGGGTGGACGGAAAGGGGTGAAAAGAGAAACGGATGAGAAGGGAATGGGGAGAGGATGTGGCTGAGGTCTGAGATTACATCGGAAAAAGGAGAGGCATAGATGTGGAGGGGGTGGGGAGAAAAAGAAAAGAGAAGAAAATACAAAGAGCAAGAAAACCAGAGAAGGATAAAGCATTGTAGAAGGGAGAAGATGGCTGAGTGTAGTAGAAAAGAGAAATACGGGTGTGTCGTGCAGCAACAGGGAGGAAGAGGGCAGATGGGGGAAAGAGAGATAACAAGAAGGGATCAGATGCCCACAACATTACTTATGTTTTCAAACTTGCTTGGTTGCCGAATCTAGACTTTTGGCTTTGCCAATGCCTTCTCTAGTCAGTCCCTCTTTCTACTCTATATATCTCCAGACACAGAGGATGCCATCAGCCTCAAATGTGGAATGTGGGATTTTTCGTCCACAATTAAAAACACTGTATCGCGATAACACAGCTTCCACACCTCGCATCACCCTACGTCCAGGTTACTACATAAACCAATAAAACAGACACCTTGCAATCAGTAAGAGAGTGTAAGCTACAATCCGTTGTACCATTAGGGCCTTGCTATAATATGGTTATTTGGATCCTTTTGCATAGATTTCTCCCCACTTTTCCCGTGCATACTCTTGCCATGCTCAGTGCACAAATCAGTACACCAACATCACTGGTACCCAACTGTAACATGGCACCGCCACACCTAATAAGAAGGTCCTGTGAATTTTACTTATATTCATTTGAGGATTTGTGTAGTGCAGACCAGGCCTTAATTACAGGCAGAGAGATGCAGAGAAACCATTGGGTGAGGGGATCATGGCATGGGAGAGGTGTGGCGCAGCAGCCAGGGCAGCTGACTCCGGAGCACAGGGCTTACAGTTTGATCGCCGGCGGCAGCTCGGCTCAGCACCATGTGACTCTGGGCAATAGCTCACTTAATCTCCCCGACGGCCCCCAGCACCTTGAGACCCTTAGGGGTGAGTAGTTCGTGTTTTACAAATACTGGATTTAGATTTAGCTTATGTGTCTATGATCAGAGGACCTGACAGCACTCAGTGCAGAACAGTACAAAAAGTCCAGAGGAACACAAGAACTATGTTTGGTCACATGATTAGACCGTCTCAGTAGGCATGTCTTTGAGGGTTATTGCAATGTGTTGTTCAGGTGGAACAGTGCCTGGCATTAAATTAACTACAGCATTGATTTAAGATCAGTTGAGTGTCATCAGCATACATCCTCCTACCTTGGCAGGTAAAGCACTTGATGTGGAAGTGGTTGGTTTGCACACGCACCACCTCGCCCTTGCAGGTGTCGTGACATCGGAAGCACTGGATGGCGGTGGAGGAGCCGCTGCTGGGGCCGTACGAGTTCTGCTGGTAGGGCACTGCTGGCAAGAAGGGGAGACTTGAGGTTAGCAATGAAGGCAGCAAGATAACATTTACTATCCAATTTCAAAAACTTTGCTGGTTGCATTAATTAGAAAAATAAATAACACATCCCTACAGGGGCAGATGACCCACTGGGTTGTTGGAGATTTCGTGAGCGGTCTGTCCATCTGAAATCAAGGTGTTGCTGGGGCAGAGTTAGCCATGTGTCATGGGCTCCTGACATATGATTGACTCTGCCGTGGTCATACGGGTATTTCAAAGACACTGGACTGTAAGTAAATCCTCCAATTTGTAGGCAGGACCTAGAGACACCTAAGCTATCACACAAGCCTGCTTTTCACATAAAATCATAATAAAATATATCCATATAGACCTGCATGCAGGGGCGTTTGACCAGCCCTCTTCATCCATTGATCTCTTCAATTATCGTTCACTTTTTGCTTACACCCACCACAACATACGCACTGCATTGGGCAATGGGCCAGCCCACTTCATTAATTGACTCTGAGTGATGCCATTTTGCCTGATCACTGGTACACTACTGCCTGAAAAGAAGTGCACTTGCGCACCTGCACCGGTGTTCCTGGACTGCTAGGGCATATGTTTATGTGAGTTCCCAGCCACAAATCTCTGTCTCTGTCCCAACGGTTCCCTACCCAAGAATCAGCGTCTTTTTCCCATTGGGTCCCTACCGCTAAGTTGTGTGTGTCTCTGTCCCAGACATGGTGTGTTCCTGTTCCACAGTCACTGCCTCCATCCCAGTGTCCCATAGAATTCCTGTCCTAGACCCAGAGTAACCAAGCCGCAGATGCAGGACCTCATTTATGAGACTCCTTGCGCCGCCGGAACGTCACTTTTTGTGACGTTCCGTGGCACAGGAGCCTGCTCTATATTTACGGGGCTGCACTAAGCCACTTTTTTGGGCTTAATGCTGGCTTGTCAATATCCTTCCCTTTAACGCAGTTTTCTGCGTTAAATGGGCGGGCAATGGGTGTTGCTGGGGCGTTCCCAGCAACATCCATGGCTTTTTGACACTACCCCAGATTTATGAGAAATCGTAAATCTGAGGAAGCGCCAAAATCTTACGCCTCCCCAGGGGAGGCATAAGGGAGGAACAACGAGGAGAAATATATTTATTTCTCCTCGTTTTTCCTTTTTCTATGTGTATTGCATTCTGCAGCACACGTAGAAAAAGGAAAAAGCCTCTTGTGATTGTTTTTGTGCAGGAAGGTTTCTCTTCCTGCACAAAAATAATCATCCCCGCAACGCAGGCGCCCTTGCACCATGGTGCAAAGGTTCCTGCGTTGGCGCACGGCAGCCCATTGTGCGCCGGCGCAGGGGAAAAGGACAGGAATGCACCATATCTGATAGATACAGCTCATTCCTGCCCATTTCATTTGCCGTAGGGCAGCACTGCAGGAAGGCCTGCAGCGCAGCCCTATGGCAAAATCTCATAAATGAGGCCTGCAGTATGTTCTGCCCCAGTGTCAGCGCAACTCTATCGCAAAGTCAATAGACCCCTTCTTTCCTTTATCTCCTCAAGTGCTGTACCCAGATGTGTACTACATTATATTAGCTCATCTTGTACCCAGATCCTCACTGCTCCCCTTTGTGCCTGTGTGCAAAGAGAGACTCAGGAACAGATTTTTTACTCTTTCACTAAACACACATAGGCCATTACTTCATCTTTATACACTGACGCTTTTAAATATTCCTAGAATCAAGCCTGAACCCCCAAATCTTATCTGAAATAAACACAAATGCTCAGTTGCACTCCCTGCTGAACTTATCAATGGTACAGATGCATTCTGGGATGCTTCACTGCTGTCGGCACAAAATCAATTTCTCATGCACGGGCCACCTGCCAGCCATTTCGCCACATCCTTTGGAAAAAAGCTAATGCAGGGACACACAAACACTCTGCTTCACAGTTCACAGAAAACACAGACATTCATATTTCATTTAGATAGGGAGAGTAATGAGGAGGGACTCACAAATGAGGCACATGTTCACATATTGAAATGAGCAGCATCGATTAAATGTACAACATTTTCTGGGACATTGAAGAGACATCAGTTGTACAAGAACAGACAACACCAAGAATGTGTCCTTTGAGTCGCAGCGGTGTTGCTGCCAGGAGCAGCCTCACATTACGGGTGGTGAGGCTCTACACCCCTCAATTCTCCAAAGCTTTGAGAGTCTCTCAGGATGAGCATACCTCATTCTCACAGACACTGGCCATGTCAGGGTCAGGCAGCCTGGCGCTTTACATGCGTTAACGCGCAAGCACCTGGCAGCATGAACCAAGCTTTGTTGGACGGAAGATTACACAGCCCTGAGTGCAGTGACTTCATGAGCTCCGCAAAGCCCTGTGGGATCCTCCACCTCATACCAAGAAGGAGTATCACCAACAGTCAGTGTTGGGTGCTTCAGGTTTAAGCCCTGAAGTGCCCAAGGCTGACTGTCTAACAATGACGCCTCGTCACAGAGAGGGGTGGGGGTCAGCGCATCTCACTAACCCCGCCTCACTCTGAAGGTCCCCCTCTCATTGGCAGACCCATGACAAGGTTAGCCAATGAAAGAAGATAGATAGCAGGATCTTCTCTTTTTGCCTTCCCTCCCTGAAGCCTCTAGCTCTTTCTAGTGCCTTCGTGCTTTCCCCTCTCGTCATCTGGTGGTCATGTGCCATCACCGCCATGGCCTGGGAAGTTCTTTTTGAATGTTTGGGTGCTTGTGTGTGTGCATGAATGTATGTGCATTTGCACACGTGGATGGGTGTGTGTAAGTGGGTGCATGCATGTGCTTGTGAATGGATGGTCTGAGGATGTGCTCTTGTGAATGAATGGGGTGGGTGAGTGAGTTTGCTTGTGGATTGGTGGGTGCTTGTATGTGTGTGAGCTTGTGAGTGGATGAGTGGAAATGCATGTGAACATATGTACCTGCCTTTGCCCTCACCACTAGTTGAACATTTTTGTGCCGCCACTGGTTGCTGTCAATCTGGCAGCAGCAATACATTAAATGAACACATCACAACAGTGGTACAAAATGCAATGCTGGCCCCTTTCTGCACAGATGGTCACAATTTACAGATATAATAAGGAATTATTAATAATAATTAATAAGAGGTGGTCAGTGGCACACTGAAGCAGCATCTGTTAAACCCCTTTATCAATGCTGAAACCAGTGTCTTAGCAAGTTTACTATGGCCCCTTGTGCAAGAAAGGAATATGACTTGCCACGCGGCTGAACAGTAAAAGACAACCTTAACTGGGCGCAGTGGACCACTCACATGCCTGGGATGGATGCCACTGCATCCCCTGCACTAATGATAGATACACTCAGGAGAGAAAGAGTGCCTCTAATAGTGAATTTTGAGTGTATTATTATCAGAAACTAGTCCGTCAAGGCCCTAGGATCCCGTCATTTAGCTCTCACTCAAAGGTACCCCATTAACTCGTTTTTTAACTCTGAAATAATTTAGTTCTCCTTTTATACTTCTTGTTTTGTGTTCCTTATCCCTTCAATTTTTTCCCTTCTCAATATGGGTTTTAATGTTTAATTTTGCGCTGTTGTGTCATTCACATTTTTCTTCAGCTCTCTTCATCCATTGGCATGTTGTCATGCCATTCACATTTTTCTTCAGCTCTCTTCACCCATTGGCCTGTTGTCATGCCATTCAAATTTTTTCTTCTGCTCATATCAGCAGGGGGCAGAGTGTGAGCCCACTTCAGCCATTGGCTAACTTCACTGTGAGTGATGGCATTCTGGTTTATCACAAAGAGCGCATCCCCAAGCAAAGTCGTTCAATTCAGTGCCAGGGACTACTATCAGACTGCATGCTATTTTAGATCCCCAAAAATATTTTGCTTTTACAAATGTTTTTTTTTGTTTGTTTAAAACACCGAGGGCCTACAGCTCCACCAAAAACACAGTTTTACAAAAATCATGACAAAACAAAACAAGTATTGAGAAAGCCAAAAAGATTGCGTCCAACCCCAGATCTATTGGCTTTGCCTAGGCTTATTTCACTTCCCTTCACTCCTTTATTTTTGATTATTTACCTTGTTTCACCTTCTCTTTGTTCTTTGTGCCATTTGTCCCCCTCTTTTATTTGGCACAGAGGCGGCTGTGGGTCAGCTCTCTAGGGCCATTGCTGAATTCAAGCGTCATTCACATTTGTTTTCCGGCCAGCTTAGCCTATATCATCGGGCAACATGTCAGCCCCCTTCGGCCATTTGTTTTCTTCACCGAGAGTGTCAGCATTATGCTCTTAGACATGTGAACGTCCTCCTAGAAAGTAGTCCAGATCAGAGTCGGGGTTGGTAGGCTAATATCTGCTTTAATTTTTTCTTTAATAATAATACTTGCAGTGTTTTTTTTTATTTATATTTGCAATAATTTTTATTTTATTTTTTTGTAAACATATGCACACCATCCTTAGGCAGCATAGTTATGTACCCCTTCTGTGCCCCGGATCTCAGAAACAGGATATCCTGACACCCAGAGCTCATGCCGCAGGGCACACGTGGTCCAAAGGCGTGCTCAGCAGGCATTAAATAAAATAAATACATGGCCGCACGTGTTTGCAGCGTGTTTAGTTTGAAGTGGAAATGTCTGCATGACGCTGTATTACTGCACGCTGTTACAGGCTAACCTGACCTGCACTGTGTGCTGCTTTGAAATGTCATGTTGTCACACGCTGTGATACATTGTCCCCTGCAGTGATCCGCAATATGGAAAACCCTGAAATGAATAGATTAGTCCCAGGTTCACTGTGCCTTCCTCGCGCCCTCCTGGCCTCCCTCCACCCCGCACGAGCTCTCAGCATGACTTCACAGACTCACACTGTTCTATCCTTTACAGGCTCTCTGTCTCTGCCCTACCTTTTCCCTCTAATCCAGGGCCGGACTGGGAACTCAAAGCAGCCCTGGCAATTTTCTCGGACCAGCCCCGGGGGAAGCACTGCCTGGCCCTGGGAGGCTGGAAACGCTTGCTTACTGCTTTTGTTACTGGGGACCGATATTGCAGCACCGCTGAAAAACCGGCCCTACCCTGCCTCCCAGGGAAACACCGATGCCCACTACAGCCAGTCCGGCCTGCTCTCTAATCCTTTTCCCCCATTCACCACGGACTCTGCCTCTCCACTCTCTCTGTTCATCCTCGTCTCTAGCCCTCTGTTCATAACATTACATTTGTATTTGTAAAGCGCACGCTCACCCAAGGGTACCTTGGTGCTGAATAACAGATGTTTGTTACCCAATTCAATGCTACTCTTTTATCGACCTCGGAAGGCTGAAAGGCTGAGTGGACCTGTCGGGATTAGAACCTGTGACCATGAGGTCGAACACAGGCCCCCTACAGTGGACGCTTTAGTCCACTAAGCCACCAGACTCTGGGGCATATTTGCAAGCCCCTATCACCACCACAACGTCACTTTTTCTGACATTGTGGTGGCCATAGGGGCTTCCCCTTACTTAATTACAAGGCAGCGTTAAGCCACTTAACGTAGCTTAACGCTGCATTGCAAATAAGGCCCCCTTTCACGATACACTTAGCGTGAAAGGGGCGGGTAATGGGTGTTGTGGTGGGTGTTCCACCCCAACACCCTTTGATTTTGACGCTGCCCCATATTTACAAGGGTGGCGTAAATATGGGGCAGCGCCAAAATTAAGACCAGGGAAAACCTGGTATTACCGTGGCGCAACGAGGAAAAATGTTTCATTTCTCCTCGTTTTTGCTGTTTCCATGTGTGCTGCGTTGTGCAGCACACATGGAAACAGCAAAAAGCCATTGATTTTTATGTGCCCTTCCTGCACATAAAAAAATCATTTAAAAAAAAATGACGTTTTGCAACTTCTATGTGTGCTGCATCAAGCATGTCATGCAGCGGCAGCTGTGAGCAGCTTCAGATATGCTTTCCCACTTTCATCACAGGCCCTCTTTTTCTACTGTTTTTAGTCTGGTGTATCTAACCTCTTGCATTCAGTACACAGAGAGTGGGCTTTGGGCCAGCCCCCTCTAACACCTGGCTTGCTTGGGTGGGTTCCA
Source organism: Calotriton arnoldi (assembly GCA_963921515.1). NCBI lineage: Eukaryota > Metazoa > Chordata > Amphibia > Caudata > Salamandridae > Calotriton > Calotriton arnoldi. The sequence continues at coordinate 2,572,968 of CAWUFW010001286.1, forward strand.
CTCACTCATTAGCTTGAGTAAGTGACAAGCATACTTTAGATCAGCACAGAGGAGTATTTTAGTCTCACTATAATGTTATTGGCTTTTTGGGTGTGCGCCTGCCCTCCAGGAATCGCTTCCATTTAACCTCATATGGGACTATTTTACATCTTAAAGCACACTCAATCATCAAACGTTTGCCACATTCAATTCTATTTCTAATACATGCATTGCATACAAAAAGTAATGTTTTTTACATTTTTTCTTTTCACTGAAAGACGCATTGGTTCACTTTACGGCAAAACAAACGAATCTCTAGGGACTCCAGAGGGCTGTTCCTTCAATGTTTTGCATTAGAGGAACAACCCTTAAGTGTCCTTCTCAGCCACATTCAGCTACTGTGCCTCTGATAGGATTTAGTACGCCTGGAATATCCCCTGCTCCTGCCATTGGGCTTCTCCTGAAATATATATTCACTGCACCCAGATATTGTAGCAAAGCAAATAGGTTTGGGTTAGAACTGAAAGTGCAAGACCGATTTGGCTTTGCAAATGCTTGTTTTCTATTGAAACTGACAGCTTTGTACTATCCAAAGTTGGCAAAGTGAAAAAAATATCTGTCAAGTTGCAAAATGTTCAACTTTGCGCATTTATATATAGAACTTATCAAACCGCTCTCCATGAGTAGCCTGATGAAGTAGTGCTTCGCACAAAGGGTGTTAAGTGTGTAGCACACTCTTCCAGCAGGTGTGGTTCCTGAAAGTCAGTGACAGAATTCAAACAGCAGTGGGGCAGGGAGAGGGGAGGAATGATTGTGTAAGAGCATTGAGTCTACGTAATGTAGGGCCTATAGAGTTAGAACAGGAGGATGGAAGGATTAGTCAGATGGACCGTACGGTCCATATCTGCCATCTCTAATTATCTAGCTATATCTGTTGGCATGCCGGCACTCCAGAATGACGTAAAGCGCTAGAGTTTCCCAATCTTTGTGTACGAGTAGCTCAACAAGTTCTGGTTTTTCTCTGCCTTCTCGTGCCTACTGAGACTACATCTCCGGAAACCTACACAGACTCTGGTCTGCTACTGGAATCTTGCAAGTCTCTGGAAAATCACCCTCATTTTTGGGCACCAGGATTTATTTTTTATCATCAGGCCCAAAAGGGGGCTGTAAGGGGAGGCGAAAGATGGGAAATCAGCGAGAAAGGGAAAAGGCAAGGGTGAAAAAGAACCTGCATGAGTGAGAGTGAGGGATACATAGAGTATGGTGGTGGATGAAAGAGGCATGAGGTGGAACCAAAAACAGGCAGCCTTGATAGTTGGCAACCTCAACATTCAGCAAGGCCGGCAGCAGATTTCTGAGAAAAACGTTGGGCCTGGCACTTTTACAAATTAAGCACTGAGTACACGTATCAAAATGAAAATAACAAGTAAGAACAGAATGAGCTACTAACGCCTAATAATGTCACAACATTTAGAGCTCAGGGGTATACGCAGCATTAGAGCAAGCGCAGGCAGCGACTTGGATGAGCGGTACAAGAGAGCAACTAGACAACATCGCATTTGTGTTGTGTTGTATTGTATTGGCTATTATCGAACGGTTACTACCCCTGACAAAATATGCTTTTGTGGTGAGTAGAACACTACTCCAGGCCCATTATTGCTACGCTTAACTTGGCTTGAGGTGGAACAAGCTTTGGCAAAGGTCTGACTTGCATTTTGAATCCTGATTAAAACAGTAAAAGCCTAATGCAGTGAAAAAAACACACAACAAAAAGTTTGCTTCTGGAATAACCTGCATGTGTGATTTAAAGTATTTAATGTGCAACGATACAGATCACTTATGAAATGTAACATATTCCTTCATGCATTGCAATGCAAACAGTTCCTAGGAGCAAGAATGCAGCACCAAACAGCCAATAGCATGAGAAATAAGAAAAATACTCCTCTGGGCGGAGCCAAAGGTCCCTCTAAATATATTTAAACAATTGGTAACAATAGATCTGTGCTGATCTGTCAAGCCAGACCTAAAAATGATTCATGCCTGCGTTGTCCAATGAAATTAGCCAGTAATGGCATTACACATCCTTTTTTTTCTGCAGAAGTAGTGTCTTACGTTCAGCTCTGTAGAGCTTTAAGGCAAACATAAGAGAAACAGCAAATTGATTATTGATAATTGATGAACGTTCTTGATTCCCAATGAGGAATCCTGATTTATCAGTTGCAATTATCTTTGGCATGACAAGCCCGGTAGTCCCTGAAGCTGAGTCTGAACACCTCCTTCCTTTCTAGAAATAACTTTCTTAATGTCCCAAAGAGTTAAATGAATGAGTAATCTGCAGCAGCCCCGAGGGTCAGGAGTGATCATTGTGAATTGAGCTGGTTTCCGCCGCCTCCACCCGCCCCCGCCCCCGCCCCTCCTTTGAAAGCTCTTTGAAGAAGAATAACCTCTTCATTATATAGACTTCAGTTTATTTCGGCTGAAGTGGTAAAATCAGATTTCATTTTAATCACAGCCTTTTGTGGTAAGTAAAAATCCCAAAAATGCCTTTGTAAAAAAAAAAAAATGCAGAAGAAACTATTCACCGTTTATAGAGAGCAACGACAAACGGAATACTCTCTCACCACTTAAAAACATATTTATGAAATGCCGGTATTCAATCACGTGACACGCAGAGCCCTGCGGCCGCCGTACAGACTAGAGAGTTTATTTGTCCCATTTTACATTTGTGGCTCTTGGAACTGGGAGGGCTCCTGAGAGGTCACATCTTCGGATGTATCACAATATGTGCCATAGGGTGGGTTTTATAGTCTGGTTTGTGTGTCAGTGTCTCCTACCCCAGTGTGTGTGTCACTGTCGTCTGCCCCAGTGTGTGTCACTTTCTTCTGCACCAGTGTGTGTGTGTGTCACTGTATCCTGCCCCAGTGTGTGTGTCTCTGTCTCCTACCCCAGTGTGTGTGTCACTGTCTTCTGCCCCAGTGTGTGTCACTTTCTTCTGCACTAGTGTGTGTGTGTGTCACTGTATCCTGCCCCAGTGTGTGTGTCTCTGTCTCCTACCCCAGTGTGTGTGTCTCTGTCTCCTACCCCAGTGTGTGTGTCACTGTCTTCTGCCCCAGTGTGTGTCACTTTCTTCTGCACTAGTGTGTGTGTGTGTCACTGTATCCTGCCCCAGTGTGTGTGTCTCTGTCTCCTACCCCAGTGTGTGTGTCACTGTCTCCTGCCCCAGTGTGTGTGTCTCTGTCTCCTACCCCAGTGTGTGTGTCACTGTCTTCTGCCCCAGTGTGTGTCACTTTCTTCTGCACTAGTGTGTGTGTGTGTCACTGTATCCTGCCCCAGTGTGTGTGTCTCTGTCTCCTACCCCAGTGTGTGTGTCACTGTCTCCTGCCCCAGTGTGTCACTGTCTTCTGCCCCAGTGCGTGTAACTTTCTCCTGCCCCAGTGTGTGTGCCTCTGTCTCCTGCCCCAGTGTGTGTGTCACTGTATCCTGCCCCAGTGTGTGTGTCGCTGTATCCTGCCCCAGTGTGTGTGTCACTGTCTCCTGCCTCAGTGTGTCACTTTCTCCAGCCCCAGTGTGTGTGTTGATGTCTCCTGCCTCAGTGTATGTGTCACTGTCTCCTTCCCCAGTGTGTGTGTGTCACTTTCTCCTGCCCCAGTGTGTGTCTGTGTCACTTTCTCCTGCCCGTGTGTGTGTCGCTGTCTCCTGCCCCAGTGTGTGTGTGTCACTGTCTCCTGCCCCACTGTTTGTGTCACTTTCTCCTGCCCCAGTGTGTGTGCTCCACTGTCTCCTGCCCCAGAGTGTGTGTGTCATTTTCTCCTGCCCGCGTGTGTTTCGCTGTCTCCTGCCCCATTGTGTGTGAGTCACTGTGTCCTGTCCCAGTGTGTGTGTCACTTTCTCCTGCCCCGGTGTGTGTAGCTATCTCCTGCCCCAGTGTATGTGTGTCACCATCTCCTGCCCGTGTGTGTGTCTGTCAACTGCCCCAGTGTGTGTGTGTCACATTCTCATGCCCCAGTGTGTGTGTCGCTGTCTCCTGCCCCAGTGTGTGTCACTTTCTCCTGCCCCAGTGTGTGTCTGTGTCACTTTCTCCTGCCCGTGTGTGTTTCGCTGTCTCCTGCCCCATTGTGTGTGAGTCACTGTGTCCTGTCCCAGTGTGTGTGTCACTTTCTCCTGCCCCGGTGTGTGTAGCTATCTCCTGCCCCAGTGTATGTGTGTCACCGTCTCCTGCCCGTGTGTGTGTCTGTCAACTGCCCCAGTGTGTGTGTGTCACATTCTCATGCCCCAGTGTGTGTGTCGCTGTCTCCTGCCCCAGTGTGTGTCACTTTCTCCTGCCCCAGTGTGTGTGTGTCACTGTCTCCTGCCCCAGTGTGTGTGTGTCACTTTCTCCTGCCCGTGTGTGTGTCGCTGTCTCCTGCCCCAGTGTGTGTGTGTGTGTGTCGCTGACTCCTGCCCCAGTGTGTGAGAACTTTTCCACTATCCCACCACAAATATGAAATCCTCATAACAAGGGTGTGCACATATTCAAACTTAGGCAGCGCTGCGAGGCCTACAGATGGAAATACAATGCTATGCACAGCTGCATAACATGCATCAGTGCACCCCTGTCTCAGCTGCGTATGCACACCTGCCTGCCCTAGTATCCTAGCTAGTGGGCTCCCTGTCTGCTTTCATCTTCATCCCGTCTCTGTGTACAAGTATGTGTCTCTGTCCCAGTATGCCTATCAGTGTCTACCTACTACACGTATGTCACCCATCTTCTCCATCGGCATTCACAATCGCGCCCTCGCCTGACTGTGCTCTTTCTTCTCCAACAGGCGGTCCATCTTCCGCCATCTTGCTCCTGCTTGTTTTCTTTGCTTGCAAACTCCCTCAAGTTTCCTCTCTGAGCCCCACTCTTTTCAATACTTACATTATCCCTCTGGCCTCTCTAATTTGAACTTTTGGCCTCTCAATCGCATGTCTTAAACTGATGACACCCACATCAACATGATAATCTCATCTGCACTCAAGTAAGATGTTGTTCCTGTATATCTGCAGTCGTCAGCTGTATAAATAGCAATTGGCTTCAGATAAATGGGGATACTACAGTGGGTCTCATTATAGGCGCTCACTCTTTTGTGTGTTCATCCCTCTGGTGGCCTCAGACCTTCACCCTATGCCGGTCCCTCGTACCTCAATCGGGAATCTTCGTATTCTTTTGACTCTTCCTTACCCTTCGCTGTCTTCCTCCTGTTTCTATCTCTGCATGGTCTGGGTAACAATTCCTCTTCTCACTTCTACTCGGTGAACTGCTCTTCAAGTTTTCATCCTGTCCCGTCTTGATTACGGGATCTAGGTCTATCTTGGTTTCCCCCGCTATCTGTTCTATCACCTTTAGATGGTCCAGATGCATTGGCCCACTTCATTTTCAGATCTTCTGACCTCCCCAATTTCCAACCATCTCAAACCCCTCCATTGGTTGCCAGTGTACAAACTCTATATTTTCAAAGCTCGCTGTCTCTCCATCTGGCCCGTCATAATACTGGCCCCAAGTCTCTTACGAGCCGGTTTCAGCCCCACCTTCCAGTTGTTGTTGTGATCTTCCTCTGCTACCCTCTTTGCTTTTCCCCACTTGAGAGGCCTTCACCTTGGATCAGCTCCTTCTCCTTTCTTACTGCCAAACACTAGCCCACCACGATTCACATATTTGACAATTATCTACTCTTCCTGAAACACCTCAAAACGTGGTTATTTCAGCTTCCTTAATCTGAGGTTCCATTGGTCTGATCGTTTAGTGCCAGTACGCCCTTTTGATGTGTCGATTCACATGCTCTAAGTTCTTTACATTTTTTCATTTCATCAAGGTGCACCAATCTCTTTTTTGTAGTGTTCCTGTCTGTGTTCCCCTTCCTGATTAAATGCCTGCCCCAGTGTCAAAGTCAATACATTTTTTGACCCATTGTTATTGATTTCCCTGTGCCAGTGCCACAGAATTCCTGTCTCAGTATTCGGACATTCACTGTTCATGTATTCTCTGTCACAATGTACAAGTCTTTCTGCCGTGTTCTCCTTCACTAGTGTTCGTGTAATATTATTTTCTAAGTGTCCATTTCCATCTATCCCATTGTACTTGAATCCCTGGCACAAGGTCCTTTTCTCCCAGTGTTCTTCTTACTGTAGTGATGAGTGTGTTCGTCTAACCGTAGTCATCAGTGTGTTTATCTAACTGTAGTGATGAGAGTGTTCCGTTGTTTCAGAGTGCATGTCCTTCGGTGTCAGTGTGTTCCCTGTCCCGATGCACGTTTCCTTGTCCTAAACTATGGGGCCTATTTACGAGCTTGTTTGGATCACAAGAGCGATGCAAACCTTAAGTCAGATTTATGAAGTCACACAAGGCTACTTTGCATGGCCCTGAGTGGCTCCAAACATTTGGAGTAAGGTAATGCAGCGCGTATCTCTGCGTTGCCTCACTCTGCCCTGGGAACCTGTTCCATGAGTGTTGAGTAACTCCCATGGTTTTTGACGCATTCCCAGAACTGCTAAACTTGGGACTGCACCAAAAAGATACGCCTTCCCACGAGAGGTGTAAGAAGGAGAAATATATTTCTCCTTGTTACTTCCTCTTTCTATGTGTGTTGCATTCTGCATAGAGCAATATGCCTCTCAGGATTGTTTTTGTGCAGGAAGGCAGTGGCGTAACAATAGCCCACTCAGCCCCTGTGGTGCGGGGAGCCTTGCGCTCCAGGGGCCCCCCTCCGGCACTGTACACGGGCGGGCCTGAGAGCTCCTGACAGGGTCCAGACCATGGGGGACGGGGGGCGTCCATGCACTTTGTAGGGGGGGGGGAGCTCAAGTTTCATTACTCCACTGCATGGAATGCAGGCACCCTTGGACCATGATGCAAGGGTGTCTGCGTTGGCGCAAGGCTGCCATAAGGGCGCAGAGAAGAGGAAAAGGCTGGAATTTGCAGTATTGCCTTAAATACGGTGCATTCCTGCCCTTTCCCTTTCATGCAGTGCAGGGCAGCAAGGTGACATGCTGTGCTGCACTGCATGACTTTTTCATAAATAGGTCCCTATGTGTCTTTATTTCCCAGTGTACATGTCCTCTAGTTCAAGTACAAGAGTTTGCCTGTGCCAAAAAAGAAAGCATCTGTTATGCTGCTGTTAGTGTCAATGCCAGTGTTTCCTATTCTAGCGTCATCGTGTTCACTTTCTCAGTGTCAGAGTCTCACGTGTCCCAATGTAAATATCTCCCTGAGAAAGTCTCTGTATTCCTAGTCGAGGTGTTTATGCTCCTGTCTAAATGTGTGTTTCCCTCTTCCATAAACTGTCTTCCAGTGCCACTGTATTCACTGCATCCAGTTTCAGGCCGAAGAATGAATGAATATAGTTTTTATGCCCAGTCAATAATATGACGTAATGCGCGTTTTCATTGACATTATTACACCCAGCCCTATTTATTGAATTCCCAGAAAAAGGATAATTTTGACTAGTTGGCTCTTTTCGCCGTTTTCATTTAGCGCAAACATAGCTCGAAGGATTGAGAGTGATTTAAAGAGGAACCAGACTACTATACACATTGTTAGGTCGAGATTTATACAAGACCTTTTGAGTTTAATAAAAGAACAAATATAATATACTTACAGGAGCTTTTAGTCAGCTCTCCTCGTCCACTGGTCTGTTGCGATGTCATTCACATTTCCCCTTTCTTCCCGGAGTTTTATATAGCACAAACTTGACCAGAAGGTATCAGAGCGCTTTACATGAGCACCAGTTACGTTACACAAGGACACATTCATTTTTGTTAGGCACGGGAAGATTAAGTGATTTGCCCAGAATCACAAGATGTTGAGCGTCATTGCTGAGACTCGAACCTGGTTGCCCAGATTTGAGATCGGCGACTCTAACCGTTAGGCCACATTCTCTCTCTTATGTTCTCTACAGCATGCAGGAAGGGGCAGTAAAACAGCCCAGTTCAGCCACTGGATAACTTCACTGTGAGAATGTCCTCCTTGTGAATGCCATCTCTCACAGCCACAGCATTCCGCTCTTTCACAAGAAGCATACTCTCACACAAAGTAGTTCCCTTTAGTGCCAGGGACTCCTCTGGACATATGAGCTGTTTGAAACCATAAACATATTTTGGCTTTTCGCTAACGTTTTTTTTAGATTGGCAAGGGCCTGGCAGTTCGAACCACAACAAGTTTCACAAAAACCATGCCAAAACAAAACAATCATAGACAAAGCCAAAAAGCTGGCAGCCAAGGTTATACTTATTGCCTTTGCCACTCTTACTTTTTGACGCACAGGGGAGGGCCGTGGGGGGAGAGATTAAGTAATTTGCTGAACATCACACGATGGTGTGATGAGACCGATATTTGAAACATGTTCCCATTTCCAAAGTCAGCAGCTATAGCCGCTAGGCCACATCTCTTCCCCATGATTCTGTGGCAGTGACATCATCAAGAGAAAGCAGGCATGGGCTTAATGACCAACCACAGTGGCTCTTTTTTAACTGTCTTTTCTTAATATTAATTTTCTAGTTAGATATGCTGTTTTGTTTCATTTTTAAAATCTCTCCTTGAAAAACATTAAATGGGATTTACCTCATTCCTCCTATTCTAATGATTCAATGATATATAATCCCAGTCAACATTCATAATATGCAGAGGGGAGGTATGTGGCAAGCATCAATGAATAAATGGCCACCAAACATTAATAGGAATATTCCAGTCCCCGTTTTCAATGTGCTGTGGCGAAGTATGTAGTATGCACCGATCAATAAATGGCCACTAGTGAATTATAGGAGCTTTCCAATCCACTTTCGTAATGTGCTGCAGGGGGTTATGTTGCAAGCATTGACGGATAAATGGCCACAAGAGAAATATGGGACATTTTTTGTAGCATTATTGGCAGCCGTGTAGTGACCTAAAACCAACCTATAATATGTTTGTGTGCTTATTACATACAAAACTTGTAATTAGAGTCACATTAATTCATGTTACTAGGGAAGAATGAAAATCTTTTTTCACAAAGAAGGTATTTTCAAGATATTTATGTCAGGTTCTATGAGAGCATGGAAACAGTAGCCTCGATTTTCAATATATTTTCAAGTTTTAGTGTTTTAACTCAAGGCCCAGCATGGAAAAATAACATGCATTTTTGGCAAGTGTGTTCCAAAACTAGAAGCACTGATGGAAATATTGCCAAAAAACATTCCAATATCAGATGTCACATACCAGCTTCAAGGCAGGAGAGTCTTTCACTTGCCCTTTCCTTAAGTTTGAATACAATTTATGGCGTTTTACAAATGAACAAAGGTAGCCCTTTTCAAAAATCTCACCCAACCAGTTCTGGAGTGCTGATAGCAATCAAGGTCGGACAGGCTAACTACGTGCAATATGGGGGGATCTGGATTCAACCACCTCTAGGTTCCTATTTAAACAACACCTGCCATCTCCTAGACACATCTATTTCCAGATATCAGATACGTTATGTGCTATCAGGGAGAACAGAGAGATATTACATAAATATGACAGATATAAAAGGAGGTTCCCTGCTAAATTAGTTGAGAGGATACATAGATTATTATTCCTATATCAATAAAGAGTGAAAATTACACATTTTAATATGTCAAATGTAGCACGATCGAGTCATAGATAGATATCTTCACACCTTACCATTTAACAAAAAGAGTAAATGCTCGAGGGACCTATTCCTTCTCCTTTTCATTTACATAAAATGGAGGAATATATATTCATTGGCAAATCTTAGTGATGTCAATTCAACCTTTCAAATAAGCATCAAAGAGAAAAGCTATCACCCCTTTTCAAAACGATAAAATATATGAATTAATAGTTAATACTAATGGGAGCTACAGCAGCAGCAGTTCATTGGAGTCTGGGACTGCATGTGTCAAGGTTTGGCCTATTCATATTCCCACTGTTTCCTGCTTTACAAGCTCACTGCAATATATCAATGAGGTAGAACAGCAACTGCCCTGGGGCCATCTGAACCCCGCGTCCAATGGCAGTTGGCATAGGCTCAGGGTCAAGACTGATTTGCATATGGCTGGGTCTGAACTGGGGAGGCGAAGTGAGCTAAAGAACGATGATGGATTCAACTCAGATGTGTGACTGGGGGTGAGTGTCTGAAAAGTTTCAGCGCTCCGTCCATCATCTCCTTGTGTTTGCTTTGTTCGCCCTAAGTTGGCAGGGTATGCCCAGACGTGGCTCCCTTGCTCACTTTGCCACTGGATTCAAGCTAGCCTGGATAATGAGGGGTGTTAGCCTGAAACGGGTCCCAGGATGCTTGTCTCCGGTCCAGGGAAGACATGGCTTGGCAGTTCGGGCTGGACTGTTCCCATAAGGAAAGGAGTCAAGACTGATTTGCATATGGCTGGTTCTGAAATGGGGTGGCGAAGTGAGCTAAAGAACGATGATGGATTCAACCCAGATCTGTGACTGGGGGGTGAGTGTCTGAAAAGGTTCAGCGCTCCATCCATCATCTCCTTGTGTTTGCTTAGTTGGCATAGGTTCCTCAGGAACACCTGAATCTATCTAAGGTGCTTTAGGGTGGTCTGCCAAGGCAACACCACATAAATCAGTACTCGAAACAGAAGACACCAGAAACACATTTTGAAAGTTAAAAAGAAGTGTAAAGTATCTGATTTTTTTCGCAATCATAGCAGTAGCAAATTTGCAGACATGGCCTTTCATCACAAGTGAGGTAGATGGTGATGAGGTATATACCGCACCGGGTACATGCTACATCACGCGGTGAGGTATTTACCAGATGAGCTAAAAACTCTAATTTCAAGTTTTCACTCGGAAAATTGGAGAATAGCAAGTGGAATTTGGTGCTTATTGCAAACAATCCTGCATTTATCAGAATTTATCGAACATTTCTCTCTGTAGAATTTCAGCAAGTTTCAGCAGCTGAAAATTACCTGGGGAAAATTGTGTGACTGTAGGACTCAGAATGTCACAGCCACTTGTGATTGGGCAAAACTGTTGGCTTTACAAGTAGTGTGAGAACAATGCAAAAGACCAGAGGAAACATAAAGATTTACCCTTCGTTATGAAGAATGGATCAAGGTGAAATTACATATCCTTAAAAAAAACGAATTCCCCGAAAAATGTTTTCAGACTCCCCTTTCCATTGACTCTCCGCTGACATACTGTTCATGGTTTGGCTTGCCATAATTCTGGTTCTTTCAATACACTGATTTATATCTACCTACTTCACTCTCTAGGGCAGTGATACTCAAAGTACGGCCCGGGGACTGCTTGCGGCTCTTCTGGCCTTCACATGCGCCCCCACACTCCCTGCTGAATGACCACACTCTGCTGCATGTCACTTAAGAGAGCACTAAGGTCTAGAAATATGTTAAATAGACGGGCAAGCCTTTATTTTCAAGCTACCTGAAGTAAAAGAAAAGAAGCAAACAAGGTATCCTGCACCACTTAACTTTAGAAACACATTCATTTTTCAAGAAATCATGCTACAAACGCTTAAAAATATGACAAATACTCTTCAAAATTCAAAAACGTTTGTCATTAACCCCTTAACCGCGGCGGCAATTCCGCCGCGGTGCGGCGGTTTAGCGGAGTGGGCGGGGCCGCGTCGGCCAACGGATGTGCGCAGCACTACGGAGGTAGTGCTCGCGACGGCCGTTGGCCGACAGAAGCAGCGAAGGGGTTAACAGTCAGAAGTGTTTCCCCTTAGTACATCAAATTATATGAGTGCTTTGAGGAGCATTTTTCATAAGTGATAGCTTTCCAAAATGAGCGTAGAAACATTCATGCCGCCTAAGAGGCAAGTCAGTTGTCACACCGAACCCTCTTGGAGGCCTTGGTTGTTGGTATACATGGACAACATTATAGTTTATTAAATCAAACACAAGAGATGTTTTTGTAGAGTGCATATCCTGAATGCATGTATTTCAAGGCGCTCTTTCATGTGATAAAGAAGAAAAAGGAGGCAAAGTGAAATACAACAATTATCAAGGATCACACAATTTGGTTAAGTGAGGAAAGACGGGATTGATTCTAGGTTTCCTGGTTTCATATTATGCAATTCTATTTCTTTCCAATTAATAATGACGTTACGTCTTTTTACACGTCATTTTTACACTTGACAGTCCCATGGTAGTGATAGCAAGTAGAGGAGGCTTACCCCAAGGTGTGGTAGAGGGATAGCGATTCTGATATAGCAGAACACAGTACTGTCAAATTTATGACTCTTCTAGAGACTAGAGGCTTAATTAACTGGGCAGGATGGAATGAAACCCTCAAAATCGCTCAATGACTCTCTGGCTAGACTATGTACAGGCTTCGCTTCACCAACACCCACCTTACCGCTCCCCTCCACACATACCTCCACAGCAAACCCCCACTCCCACCCTGCTGACATCAATGTGGCCCTCGGGCACACCACAGGCCATTTTTTTGTGGCCCCATGGAAAAGGTTTGAGAGTATTGATGTTCTAGGGCAATGTATCTTTACAGCCTACTTTTGAATTCTAATAAAAAAGATTTGGCCAATCTGCTTAGTGCTAAACAGACTTTCCTGAGACACAAGGAATGATCACTAGAATCTTAAATTAATTACATATTTCATGCATCACTTTATCGGTATGAGGCATGATGTTTTAAAAAGCTTCAGAAGACCAGAAGTCCAGCTTAATTACCTATTTGGGATGAAATTAACTAAGAATTTGTTATTCCTTCCACCATTGTCAGTAAAACTCATATGGATCATTCTTCAATGTAGTATAACGCGAGAAGGGGGCATGCATGTCATGTTCTTTGTCTTTAAGAAATGATAATTTCCATTTTAACATACCTCTTTCTGTCAGATTTGCCAAACTTATATTTTAAATCAAAGTCTATGAAGGTCTGGACTGGTCATAAGACCCAACCGTAGCACCCTGTAAAGATTAACCAGCAAAAGGGATGTGATTGTTGCCTTGGGAGATCTGTAGGGCCCAGAAAGGCGTAAGGCAGACAAAATGATTATCTCAGAAGAGATCTAAAAGAAATGGTTAGTGAACAACGTGGGCCTTCACGTAAGATATTTAAATGCAGGCTGCAGAAATGTCAAGTTTATGTGTGGAGTTAGTGCCATACAAAGAAGATGTAGACAGGGACCAAGGCTTCCATGGCTGCAAAGAAGGGTGTGTGTTTTATTCTCACCACATTTACCAGAAAATAAGATACTTCAATCCAGCTGTAGTTCTTCCTCTGCTTAAGGAATCTTCAGCTGATTCGGCTGTTATTTCTAAATTATTCTACGTTATTTCTAAATGTCATTCTACCTCCTCTTTTTTTTAAACTAATAATCTTTGAATGAGTGTATTGCTTCTTCCAAACTGACCTCCTTTCAAGGCAGTAACTAGCTGTTTTCAAATGCACATTTAAGGCTTTTGCACTGTTAATTCTGCACACACTGCTCTACTATTCGTTTCTAACCTTCTTCATCGGGTACTTCACAATACACTGTCCCCCGTTCACATCTGTCCACTGCTTTTAACATGGTGGATCACCATATTCCGTTGGGTTCTCATTCTTCACTGTGCATCACTAAATGTCAAAATTCTTGTAATCTTCGAAGGGTTCTATTTCTGCACTTCACCCTGCTCATTTTTGTGCTCCGTGACGTTTGTTATGGGTCACTCAATATTTCTCTCTTCACTATAAAATTACCTTCTATTATATCTTCTTTTCGGTTTGAATCCCAATTTTGCTAGGACATCTCTAAATATATTTCACTTTCTTTTCTTTCTTTGCATCTCCTCAAACTTGAGGCTCTGCCTTCCTCTTTGTATCTGAGGCATGATTCCCTCTCACCTTTTTTAAATAAATCCTAAAAAAAGAACGCCTTTTCAACGGCCCTGGCACTTATTCCAGCTCCTTTTGCAATGTCTTATCTTTTATATCGACTGCCTAGTTACCTACGCTTATAACCTTGTCTTTGTGCTTGATTATTCACTTAGGGCCAGATGTAGGTAAAATCAAATTTGCGAGTCCTTAATAGCTGAATTTTACCGATTCGCTATTAAGGACTCGCAAAATTGAATGTAGGTAGGAATCGCTAAAATATTAGTGATTCCTTAATATTCCTTAATAACGAATCGCAAATTGAGATTCGTTAATAAGGAATACCTACCCATTCATTCCTATGGGCTAGGAGGCCCATAGGAATGAATGGGAAGATATTCACTATTTGCGATTTGCTATTAAAGAATCGCAAATAGCGGGAGCTATTTCAAGGGTGCCAGGGTGTCAAAAGGACACCCTGTTGCACCCCTGAAATGTGCATGTGTGCACATGTGGCGCACATACATGCCCTAAGGGCATGAATGTGTGCCACATGGCACTTTAAAAAAAGCAAAAAAGTGCTTTTTTAAAGGAAATCAATCAATCAATCAATCACAGAATTTGTAGAGCGCACTACTTACCCGCGAGGGTCTCAAGGCGCTGGGGAGAGGGAAGGGGGGGGGGATGCTGCTACTGGTCGAACAGCCAGGTCTTGAGTAGCCTCCTAAAGGTCAGCAGGTCTTGGGTCTTTCGTAGGCTTAGTGGAAGGGTGTTCCAGGTCTTGGCGGCGAGGTGTGAGAAGGATCTGCCGCCGGTGGTTGTTCTTCGAATGCGGGGGACGGTGGCGAGGGAGAGGTCGGCGGAGCGGAGCTGACGGTTGGGGACGTAGAAGAAGAGTCGTCTGTTGAGGTAGGCTGGGCCAGTTTTGTGCAGTGCCTTGTGTGCGTGGGTGAGGAGTTTGAAGGTGATCCTCCTGTCGACGGGGAGCCAGTGCAGGTTCCTCAAGTGGGGGTGATGTGGCTGTGGCGTGGTACGTCGAGGATCAGTCGTGCGGAGGCGTTTTGTATGCGTTGTAGTCGCTTGATGAGCTTGGCCAGGGCTCCCGCGTAGAGGGCGTTCCCATAGTCTAGTCTGCTACTGACGAGGGCCTGGGTGACTGTTCTTCTTGTGTCTGTCGGGATCCACCTGTAGATCTTGCGAAGCATGCGGAGGGTGTTGAAGCAGGAGGAGGAGACTGCGTTGACTTGCTTGGTCATGGAGAGCGTTGAGTCGAGGATGACTCCCAGGTTGCGTGCGTGGTCGGTGGGTGTCGGGGCTGCTCCCAGCGTCGTTGGCCACCAGGAGTCGTCCCAGGCTGAGGGGTTGGAGCCGAGGATGAGGACCTCCGTTTTGTCCGTGTTCAGCTTTAGTCGGCTGATCTTCATCCAATCGGCGACGGCCTTCATTCCGTCATGGAGTTTGGCTTTGGCGGCGAGGGGGTCCTTGGTGAGGAGAGGATCAGTTGAGTGTCGTCGGCGTAGGAGATAATGTTGAGGTCGTGTTGTCTGGCGATGCGTGCGAGCGGGGCCATGTAGATGTTGAACAGTGTTGGGCTGAGGGACGATCCCTGGGGTACGCCGCAGATGATCTCGGAGGCTTCGGATCGGAAAGGTGGGAGGCGGACTCTCTGGGTTCTGCCGTCGAGGAAGGAGGTGGTCCATTCCAGGGCCTTGTCTCGGATCCCTGCGTCGTGGAGGCGTGCGCGTAGAGTGCGGTGGCAGACAGTGTCGAAGGCGGCGGAGAGGTCCAGCAGGATGAGGGCTGCGGTCTCGCCATTGTCCAGCAGGATCCTGATGTCGTCGGTGGCGGCGATGAGGGCAGTCTCAGTGCTGTGGTTGCTGCGGAACCCTGATTGGGATGGGTCCAGGATGCTGTTTTCTTCGAGGTATCGGGTTAGCTGTTTGTTGACGATCTTCTCGATGACCTTGGCTGGGAACGGAAGCAGAGAGATGGGCCGGAAGTTCTTGAGGTCTCTCGGGTCCGCCTTGGGTTTTTTGAGTAGGGCGTTGATCTCTGCGTGTTTCCAGCTCTCTGGGAAGGTCGCGGTCTCGAAGGAGAGGTTGATGATGTTGCACAGGTGGGGTGCGATGGAGCTGCTGGCTTTGTTGAAGATGTGGTGCGGGAAAGGGTCTGACAGGGAGCCGGAGTGTATTGTGCTCATGGTCTTGATGGTGTCCTCGATGTTCACGCTGGCCCAGGCTGGCAGGGGGTCGTGGTCGATGGTGTGTGGCGGGTCTGGTGTATCGATCTTAGTTGGGGTTGTCTGGGTGTTGAAGCTGTCGTGGATGTCGGCGATCTTGCGGTGAAAGAAGGTGGCGAGGGAATCGCACAGGGGTTGCGACGGCGGGATGTCATTGATGTTGGAGCTGGGATTGGAGAGTTCCTTCACGATGTTGAAAAGCTCCTTGCTGTTGTGTGCGTTGTTGTCGAGGCGGTCTTTGAAGGAGATTCTCTTGGCGGACCTGATGAGGTGGTGGTGGTTACGGATGGCGTCTTTGTGGGCTGTGTGGCTGTCCGGTGTCTTATCGCTGTGCCATTTCTTCTCTAGTTTCCGGCAGGTACGCTTGGAAGCTAGGAGTTCCGAGGTGAACCATCTGGCTCTTTTGGTGGTGTCGCTGTAGGTGAGCTTTTTCAGCGGGGCGAGGGTGTTGGCACAGTCGTCCATCCATCGTCTGAGGTTGCAGGCAGCGTCGTCGGTGTTGGATGGGTCGGAGGGAGGGCTGAGAGCGAGGTTGCCCGGAGTTGGTCTTCGGTGACTTTGCTCCAGCAGCGGCGTGGGATCTGTTGGGTGCGGTGGTGTGTGGTGGGTTTCTGGAAGGTGAAATTGATGCAGCGGTGGTCGGTCCAGAGGAGTTCCGTGGTGTGGCTGAAGGAGACGTGGGAGCTTGAGGAGAAGATGGGGTCAAGCGTGTGGCCAGCGCAGTGGGTCGGTGTTGTGACGAGCTGGCTCAGGCCGAGGTTGGCGAGGCTGTCGATCAGGGTGGTGGAGTTGCTGTCGTTGTTGTTCTCCAGGTGAAAGTTCAAGTCTCCGAGGAGGATGTAGTCGGTAGAGGTCAGGGCGTGCGTGCTGATGAAGTCGGCGATGGAGTCGCTGAACTGGGGTCGGGGCCCAGGGGGTCTGTAGACAAGGGTGCCTCTAAGGGTGGTGTTGGGGTCCGTGTGGATCTGGAAGTGCATGTGTTCGGCGGTGCTGAGAGTGTCGTCGGTGCTGGTCGAGACCCTGATGGTGTTCTTGTGGACGATGGCGATTCCTCCTCCTACTGCGTTGATGCGGTCTCTGCGGGTGATCTTATAGCCGTCTGGGATGGCTATGGCGATGTCGGGGGCGGAGGAGTCGTTCATCCAGGTCTCTGTCAGGAAGGCGACGTCTGGTGATGATGTGTCGAGCAGGTCCCAGAGCTCGACGGCGTGTTTGCGTGCGGAGCGGGTGTTCAGTAGGATGCACCGGAGGTGGTTGAGGTCCTTCTTGGCGGGCGCCTCGGTGGCTCTGAGGCTGGTGTAGCTGCAGTTCCGGCAGCTGAAGGGACCATGGGTGCGTTTCGGGGCGGCCTTGAAGCAGTTGTGCGTCCGTCCGGGGTTGAGGGCGTGGAGTGTGGTGGCATCGTATCGGCGTCGGTCCTTGAGGCTGGAGCGGGGGGCGCGCGGTCCAGGGGTTCTGGCGCTGGGCTGATGTTGGTGGTAATTAGCGATTCCTTAAGGCTAAAGGGCACTTTCTTTTGTGCTACTTACATTGCATTTAAGGAATCGCAATTTGCGATTCCTTAAATGCAAGAGCAAAATAAGGAATCGCAAGTTTGCGATTCCTTATTTTGCTAGTAGGTTTAAACTCACCTACATTGCTCGCAGCCAAATAGCGATCGCAAACGCTGAAATTCTGCGAATTTCAGCGTTAGCGCTCGCTATTTGGCCCTTAATTTCCATGTCAAAACTCTTCTGTCCCTAATACCTGCTGCATTTACTTATACAACATCCACAAAATCAAATATCTTTTTCATACCGCTGTGGAAATACTGCGTTAAACTTTACTTCTTTCTCATCTTAATTATTGTTTCTATTTTCATTGATCATCCTAAATAACTGCTCTACTTCACATTACTCAACAAACGCGTGTCTGTCTTTTATGTTTTCTTCTAATACATGCTCAAATGTCTCAGTCGCTTTAATCTTTGCTTGCTTCCTTTACGTTTTCAATTTAGCTTTCACTTCCTCTGTTTTGTCCTCAAATCTGTCCACTGCTACCTCGCCTTATCTGTGTTCCTTGCTTCCTTACACGCTCTCTCCAAAACTCTTTGCTCAGCTGACTTGTCTCTTATCTTTGCCACAGCCACCATGTGCTTCATCCTGTTCTTCTGAATTTTTCTTCTAGTGACAAAATTGTAGAAAAACCACCCAGTTCATATCAGGTGAACATTAAATTTGCAGAAAGCCCTCCTCCTTTTATTATTTCACCAACCTTGATTATGGACTGGAATTTGTTTTTATGTTGGTCTTCATCAATCATTGTCTTTTACACCTGTTCTCATACAAAGGGCCATACTAAATACAGTAACTACAAAAAGAAATTCAAAGCAGAGGCAGGAAGACACCTTTCTGCAGGAAGTGCTTAGTAACAGGAAAGGTGGAGGATCAGGTTAGAAAAAGGGGCAGCAATGTATGTTTCTCCCAGTAAATAAAGATGTTAAAGTACTAACAGAACAGGGTGGTGTTTCAAATACCTCCCTGGAAAGCTACACGTAATGGTGAATCAGTCTTTTATTCTCAGTTGTTGTTTGGAAAGACATTGTGACATTCCTGCAAAGCAATTTTGACCTGAAGTTCTGTCAGTTTTGTTTCACATAGAAGTGGTTTTGCACAAAGTCTTTTGAATAAAGAGACTACATTGACAATCTAAAATTGTAACAACAAGGAATACTGTGGTTGGGCGTACAGAAGCGTGGGACATCCTCAAATTAAAGTAGTTCAGATCATGAGGTAAGAATAAAATATAAACGAATAGAAGTAAAATCGTGTGAATAGTATGCTGCTTATTAAATGCCCTGTCAACATATTGAGTCATTGAGTAATAGAACTCTTCAAAACCTTCTTTGAGGCGAAGCTAAGAGACTTAGACTATCAAGC
This sequence comes from Calotriton arnoldi, assembly GCA_963921515.1. Lineage (NCBI taxonomy): Eukaryota > Metazoa > Chordata > Amphibia > Caudata > Salamandridae > Calotriton > Calotriton arnoldi. Next base: position 2,591,896 of record CAWUFW010001286.1, read on the forward strand.
AAAAAGCTACCCTGGGGGCATTTGGTGTTCCCTAACCTTGCAAAATACAGCAATGACTGTAGGATGAAACACTACACCATTCGCTGTTTTATCCATAATTCATAAGATTAAATATAACAATTATTGCTATCAAAGTACACACCACAAACAGTATCATCCTCAGACACTAAAATAATACCTAACATAAACATACGATCCCTGGCGGATGAAAAAGCCCTCCAGAAAATTCCCTGCAATGAAAGATTTGATTAACAAGATGAACATGAAGAATAACAAACCACCCTAGACGAGGATTCTTCAACGTGAGATTCCAACCGAAATAATAAAAAGAAGACTAGAAGAAATTGATATGAGTGAAGTGACATCTGCAAATAAAAATGACAAAATGGTTCAAAGACTGACTTTACAGCAAATGTCATACCTGTGCTTTCTGACGTGAGCCAGGCATTGCGGTGATTCATATAAAGTCAGATACAGCAGTGTCTCGCGATAGCATGGGCGAATGAGAACAGTGTCTACTTTAGAAGCATGCACCAGCGACAAGAGAATAAGGCATACACCAATGGTGCAATAGTTATTCTCCTTATGATGTGCATAAAAATCGCACTCCTAACCTAGCGCCAATCAAAAAGCCTAGAATCCATGATTCCACATCACAATCTGTATACATCCCCAAAAGATTTGGCATGAATGGTGCTAGAGCGCCATTACGACCACATCTAAAAAAGACTACTCCTGGAAGACCACCCTAGAAACCACCAACTCGGTAAACATTTAAAACCACCAACATAAATAACAGAATTGTGTGATGTGTTCGGGCTCGGTTATGCCTCTTACCAGGACTGGGAAAACTGCGTTAGTTTATCAACAGATCTAAAAGGCACCATTGCTGTGGTTACATTTCTCTCTCTCATGGTTGCGCAAGCAGGATTCTTGGTCTCAGCTGGACCACCCCAGACCCAGTCCCAGTTAACCAGCGAGGGTTAAATTCCTACTGACACTCAGCAGCTGAACTCACTACTGCAAGTAGCAACGACAGGAACGTCATGCTCTCCCTTGAGAACATGATCAGACAAGCAGCACCTCCAATCATCCACCAGAGCTCTCCAGCTGCACTTCACATACACTGACAGTCTCATTAGCAGCAAAAATAAAGTGATTGATGGGAATGCTATGCACCTGAACCAGTGATATCTCCTCTTAGCTTATTCCGTACCATCGTTTTTATGTCTTGGCTGAGAGCACAGATGTCACACAGACCTTTTGCTTACAATATATTTAGATTGTGGATAGGTTCTGCCATCTTCTGCCACGGCTTTATTGACCAGCTTCCTCCCAGCCATGAGCTTGAGAGAGGCTTCATCAATCACATCCTGGCTCTGTACAACGGAGTATTCCTCTTTTACCTGACACTATTGGCTGTTTGTGTGTGTCCTTCCACCTCCAATGCAGTGCTTGCATTGACATGCATGAGGGACTTCTTCACAACTGTAGGACACTCTGTCTTCTCCTCCTGACGATTTCCAGTGTGTTTTGATCTTCGTTTCTCCCATTTGCCTCCCCCGCTCGTTCCTACCTCCCAGTGCCCAACGGTGTAACTTTGTGATCCTTGTTTACCCTGCCCACCAACCCCTCATTCCTGCCGTTCTCTTTCCTCTGCATGTTTTTTATTCCCCCATTTCCCGCCTTCTCTCATTCTTCCCTTTGCCTCTCCTTTCCTTTGTCCACAACTCATTCTCTATTCTGGTCACCATCTCTTGCTCCTCTCTACCTCCCTTCCTCTTTCCTCGGTGTGCTCCTCGTTATCCCCTGCCTGACACCCCCTCTCATTCTTCTTACCTGATCCTTCCTCCCAGCAGATTCCCATTGGTGCCCTGGACGAGGTATTTATTCTTTTTTTTTCTCTTCATTTTCTAGAAACAAACACCAGTCTTTATTGAAGGCTTCCTTGCTTTCATCATGGCCTTTTTTGTTTTAATAGCTATCCTTCTAAAAGAAGAATTAGACATTCTTGAACCGAGGTCCTACCATATGTTATTAATCTTGAATTTGGATTATAGGATTCTTGCCTAGATATTTCAAGGTTGAGCCCTCTTCTTCCAAGTCTGGTGCACCTGGATCAGTGTAGCTTTGCCCTAGGCATAATGCTGTTGCCAGTGTCCATAGACCATTTCACATGTTAGATGCCCTACCCGATGATGTGTCCTATGAAACTGCAGCTTCCATAGATATGGAAAAAGTGTTTAATTTCCTTAATTGGCCATACCGAACTCAGACACGCGCTACAATGTAGATCGGCCACAAAGTCATAACTGTGTTTGTAAATTATTTACATGCCCAGTTGCAGGAATTAAAATGGGTACAGTGCTCTCCTCCCGACTCTTCATACATAGAGGGACGAGGCAGGGATGCTCATTGTGCCCATTTCTCGTTTCCCTCACAATGTAACCCACAGCTTGCTATGTACATGCAAGAGTTGGGCACATAATATGGTCTGCATATGTATATGGGCAATATCATATCATCCTTTTACATGTCTATGTTGTTCTAAAGGACATATGCACAGGCTCGCCTGTAGAAATTTCGAAGCTTGAAGACTTCAGTCGCATGCCTGAACTTGCGTTTAATGTGTCCGAGAAGTATGTGCATCCACTGGCAGGGTTGCATGCACAAACCCCACCACACACCACATTGATGGTTTTGAGTTGAAGGTACACACCTTTAAATACCTGGGATTTCATGGCTACAGAGACAGAATCGACACTCCTTCTGGAAACTTACTATGAGCCTTAGCGACAACTAAGGCTCCAGTACTAGGGATCTAATGGTATTTTGGTTGCGATTCCCACTGTCCCTGGTGGAGATGGATTTAACTAATTGCACTTTGGTACTTGAAAATTGAACCACAATTCTGACGATAAACTCCATGGTTGATGTGTGTTGGCGAGAAAATATTAAATACAAAATTTGGAGTGGCCTTCTCTGACAGTGTCTCCTACATTTCTATGTATGGCGCCTCTTGCGCAATGCTCCTCTTCTTTTTCTTTTCAACCTCCTACTTTTTTCCTTCCACGGTACCCTCTGATCTTAAGATACATCCAAAGCAGTACAAACTCTTTTTAGTTTATTTTTTCTTTTTCTTACAGTTACATTTTTACTTTGCTCTCTGGCATCTGTTAATAATATAATGTGTGGACATGCATCGATGTACACATTGTCTTGTTCTGTGGGCGCTTCCCGCTTATGTTATAACAGTGTGGTGGAACCATCGCTGAATTGTTGCTCAACATTCTGTTTTGGAAATAGACAAACAAAATATATTGTAAAAAACGATCCTCTTTTTGTTTTTTTCATCAATGGAATCTCTGGTGGCAATGGAGTCTTCAATATAGTCCTTCCTTTCCCTCTATGTCATAGAAATTAGAGGAATATAAAGAGTTCCCTTCCCATCAGGCCTTTATTTGATATAGATGCAAAAACAGGACTGTATTGAAAGCAAGAGAGCCTTTAACACAGACCCCCTTCTACTTAATTTTCTGGCTTTAATGTGATTACGCCGCATGTGTTAGTACATAAGAACCAGACCTATTGTTTTAGCCAATGCTTTTTTAGCTTGCCTGTGATTTTACAGAGGTAGATCAATGATATGCAAATCAGCGTTGGTCTGGTTCTCATAGCAATAATCCAGCTAACTGTCAGGTCAGGCTCCTCCGAACGAGAAAGCGAGCAACCCCAGACCATTTTCAGACTCGCTTCATCTCATCTGTGAGGTGAAGCTTGAATCCCTATGGCACAGCGAGCAAGAGCCAACATCTGGGCACACACACAGTCTAATGCCACAAGAGTCATAACCCATGTGTGACACCGACGTATGCTAGTGATATCATTTTGTAATACCGTACCTTAAAACTAATCTATGTTTTCCCCAAAAAGTAATATACATTATTTATTTTTATTTATTTATTTGAGTTTTATAGAGCGCTGCCTGGACCCAAGGGTGTCAGAGCGCTTTACATGTTTTGAGAGTACGTTTATAACATGTGCATGACGAAAGTCACGTGAGATTAACAAACAGTCCTAAATGTAGTGTCACTACTCCAGACTTGTCCTAGTGTTTAGTATTAGAATCTGGTTATTTTGAACATTGAGAGGTTAAGAGTAATACTTTGGTTACTCGAGTGCACGGTCAGCGTCTCTGGCTATTCCATGTATGCGGCAATTCTGAAATCCAATAAGCAAGTGGGGTCATTGAATCGAGGTCTCCGTATGTGAAGCGACATGAACAATATTATATCACCCACAATCTTGTAAACATGCAACTTTACATCTAGGCTGAGAAATGTTGGTCAAGTCTGGTGGCAGGAGTCAAACCCTTGACCTTCTCAATGACCTTGCACACATTTTTCGGGCACATTGGGATTTTCCATCCTGACCCACTATGCCGTCCACATACCCATTGCCTCAGACAGATTCATAGCCTGATGTTGCCACCCTGTAGGTTCTGTGCCTTCCACCCTATGCCCTCCCACACGCCGGATTTATTTGAGGACTTAATCACCACTTAAATCCACATTTAATAAAACTTGAACAAATTCACCCATCAAATGCTCAAGATGTCGGTTGCTAAGGAACCCGGGTGTCCATAGAAACCTGTTGTCATGCTACGGGGCAAATGCTGAAAAGTAAGAGGCGCAGGGATTTGACGAGCTGGGTATGTATGCATGTGCGTATGTGTATAGCTGCACCCATAGTTGAGTGTGTTTGCTTGTGTGTGTACATATTTGTACCTACATTTCTGTTTTTGCATGCATGTGGGTGTGCAATTTCTGAAAATATTTGTAGGTGAATTTTATTTCTGTGTTTGTGTGAGCATTCCCTTTGTGTGTGTTTCTCTGAGCTACTCTTTATGTCCAAGTTCCAGTAGCAAAGGCCAACTACTGAGCATTGCACACAAATGTAAACTCTTTATTTCAGCTTTTTCATAAAATGCACTCACTTAAGTTACAACAACGTGTGTCATATATCTGATTATTTCTCTTCCTACTGGTGATAATCAAAGTACTCTAGGTTGCTGATTCACTATTCTGATGTGAATAAGAGATACAGTAGACTACCAGGCTCCTATGCGTTTCACTTCAAATGTCAATGTCCCTTGGATGGAGATGGCCAGGCTGGTATCCATTAATTGGGAGGTGACCCCCTACAACTAAAACAATCGCAATGACTGGGCATTCTTTCTTTCTGGCGTTTCCCCACTAGGCTGAATGCTAGGCTGGCAGCTTTCCACAACGGTATGATCTGATCCTGCTTGTTTTTGTGCTTCTCTGTTGGTTGTATGACAGAGGCACGCATGGGTTAACCACGCGTGCCTCTACTACGTGGCACCAACAACAAATACGTCTAAACAATGCATTCCTTTACCACGCATGCCTTTACCACGCAATTTCATCATAGAGGCATGACTGGTAAAGGGTTGTGTGGTAAAGATTAAACCCCAACTCCCCCGCCCTGAGCTCTAAAACTACCCTGAGCCCTTAACACTATCCTGACCCCCCGACCCCTAAATACTACCCGACCCCCCCTGAGCCCTAAACACTACCCCACCCCGAGTCCTAAACACTACCCTGACCCCCCCTGAGCCCTAAATACTACCCCAACCCCCGAGCCCTAAACACTACCCTGACCCCCCAGAGCCCTAAATACTACCCGACCCCCACTGAGCCCTAAACACTACCCGAGCCCTAAACACTACCCAACCCCCTGACCCCTAAAAACGACCCCAACTCTCCTGACCCTACACACTACCCTGACCTCCCCTGAGCCCTAAACACTACCCCGACCTCCCCTGAGCCCTAAACACTACCCTGAACCCCACGTGCCCTAACTCTACCTCGGCCCCACCCCCTGAGCCCTAAAATCTACCCCGACCCCGCTGAGCCCTAAATTCTACCCCCAACCCTTAAAAACTACCTTCACCCTCCCCCAAAACCTGGCCCCAGCCTCACTTAGCTCATTGCCTCCATTCCTGATCCTTCCTGTTCTTGGGCCCGCCCATCCCAGCATGTAGGCAGCGCACTGACTTAACCACGCATATGCGTGGTTAAGGCATATGTGTGGCCAAGGCATGCATGGTTGAGCTTGCGGGGAAATGGCACGCGTGGCTCTGCCCACGTTGTAAAGGCCGTTTCCCTTGTCTGTTACTCTGTGTGTGTGTGCTCATGTGTGCGCATGTGTTTGTGTGTATGTGCTCGTATGCTCATGTGCACGCGTGTGGGAGTGTGCACGTGTGTGTGAGTTTAGTTGATTCTGGGTCTCTGTGAGTGTAGCTCTTTGTCTGTACAAGGGTTTAGCTCCACTGTGCACGGATGAGATTAGGCACTGTGGAAAGTGTCGCTTGTTGTGCATTAGTGATTACTCCTGACAAAGGGGTCTCTCTATTATCCTTAGTAGTGTGCCCTTCTCTACTGTCTTTCAGATCATCCTGACCCCCGCCGGATTTCCTGATCACACAGTGTAGTGTTTTGCCTTCCATGAAGATGCGCCCTTTTTTTCGCGGTCCTCCGCGGCTGTCTCTGGCTCAGGGCCCAGAGCGGCATTACACCGCTAAACCATAATGCTCTGGGCTGCCGGAGCCTGGCTAGCCCAGCTCATTAGGCAGCGTAATCTGCTAATACTCTAAGAAGTATTAGGCTCGGGAGTGGTAGGAAGAGAAGGGCTCTCCACCGGCTCCACCTCGCCCTAGCACATCAAGGGCCGCGCGGGGACCTGAATGGTATGTGAAGAATAGGTGACTTCATTCTATAGCACTATGTGTCCGGTGAAGCATGAATGTCCATCCAGACTATTAGCGAACTCCAATGTAAAACATCCATCACTGCTAGACACCAATACTAGATGGAGCTAAAAACCTCCTTTCCTGTGTCAAGTACGTCACTTCCGCATCCAGTGATACATTTTTTTAATGCACCTAAACTACGCATCTCAAGAAGGCTTGCCAGACGCAACAGTATGATACATAAAATGCTGTCCAAACACACCTTCCACATGGAACAGACTAAAGAACACACAGATATATTACAGGTTGAATACGTAATATATGTTACCGTACAGGCAGGAAAACACAGGTTCAAAGTGCGCATCACCTGAGTTGAGCCCATAAATGATTAGACCAACACGGAGAGAAAGATGCCAGCCCATCCGTTCTGTTATTGTCTGACTCAGGTGTGTGCTATAGATTGTGATTTCAAGTCTCCTGACAGCAGTGCACACCCCAGGGAAGCCCATCTATATCCAGGTAAACCCACAACCGAAGGAATCCACATGCCTTCTTTTAATACTGAAAACAATATCCACAGCCCAAACCGACTGGAGTGCATTTCCAAGTATTCCCTGATTACATGCCATCCCAGACAGATGGCAGAGCTGCTCTAACTTGTTGCCCTATGCACTTGGTGAAACTTACACGTCATGCGCATGCCGTGACATACAGGTAATGAAACGAAGACCTAATAATGTGCTAACTAGTTCTAAAGTTTTATTAAACAATAGAATAATGGTCAACCATATTACCTTTCTTTATGCCTTCCACTTATAAAGTGCATTTGCAAGGTTACTCTTGATCAAACATGTTAAGATGACTCATGGGGACACTTATGAGTAACCTCTGGGGCACACTATTAGTATTTACTGTAAAGGTAATCATCCTTGTCAGCAGATTGCTACATGGAATCGATATAAAGTGGCACAAAAATGCAACTTTTGCAGCACAAAGATGCATTTCTTTAGGCATTTTTGTGTCACCTTATTTTGCTGCAAGTATTTATTTAATCATTCATTTGTTGAGGAGCTTTGTATAGTGCTGCCTGTTGCCTTTGACTTCCGAGCACTTGTACAGCAAAGATTTCAACCTTCAAAGGGTGCTAACTATTGCAGTGGAGAATACTGCTCTTGCAAATTAACATATTCAAACAACAACTGGCGTAGAATCTATAATATATCCTTTGTGGAAACATTCTACAACTAAGGCCAAACTGAGGACAATAGTATTTGACACATGTCCACTCCCACGTCAGCTTGCACCCCTTTCATCACCTCTTCATAGGCCCACACCTGGCATCCAGCTGCATTTTGGCAGTACAAAAAAGACACCAATAATTAACATTCATACCTTTCTACTCATTTAGATAAATAGCATCGTACGTATTGAAGTGCAAATTACAGCTTAATTCAAAAACTACAAAAATCTACAAAAAACTGCAAGACAACCTCATTCACAGTACATGACTTTCCAAACTGTTTAGCCAACCAGAGAGAGGGCGCCAAAGCTGCCTCTTATCACAAATTTTCGGTTGCCTCCTTCCACACACCACAAAACACACCAGGTAGTAGCATCCACACTGCCCAGTAACCAAAGTCTTTACCCAAAGTCGTGTTTTGTTAGCCACTCTCAAACACATAATTCCTATTTGTTTTGCATCCCCTGTACCACAACATTTCCCTGAGTACCAGTGTAAACTCACACCTAAAAGACGTCATACATGGATGTCCTTTTACCCCTCCACTTCCAGTAAGTGTCACACATCTATTTGAGGGATTGTAAAAATCCTGGAAAGCTGCTATTCGACTCTGCCCTCAGATACTGAAACCACAAACCTGGTATCTTGACAAAGAACCCAAATACCACAGTGCCACACCTTGTGTCCTGTCATACCTATATTGTCAGATAGATGCTCTATTGAGGTAAAAGGACTATTTGCACGATCATGAATTATTTAATTTTTTAATTTTCAGATGTAAGTTGCTTTTCTTACAGCCAGGATCACTGGAATTATGCTGCAGTGGAGCACTGAATTATGTAGCAGGGTTGACAAAATTATGCGGCAAGAATAGGCACATTTTGTAACACACTGTACCGCAATCTGTAGCTGTATTATTTCGCTATTATGAAATTTTAGCAACTAATAATACAATCTGGGCAAAGTTGCACCTCATTAATACTAGGTTAACACCAGAACACAGCTATGAGCAACTCAAAGGCGACCAGTATTTGTTTAATAATGTTTGATACGGTTGCGCTAGAAAGATTTTTTGTGAAATTTTCAAATAAATCAGCAAATGGTGGACTATATGGAAAATGAGGCAAATCTATATCTATGTGGAAAATGCAGTGGCCACAGAATCACATAATTCACGTGGGTCTGCTTGTAGTACGTTACACTAGATTTGCTTTCTCTAAACCTGCTTATGATCTGCATTCTGTATGCAAAATTTACCCTACAGTTCAGTAACACCGCGCAAGTATTGTGCAATTATAAACCTCATGGAATGGGGAATAACCACCAGGGACCGGCTATACCTCTCATAACACCACATGAAGGCCTGCTGTATCAAAATGTTTTACCCATCCGGTGTCTATGGGGAAATGTGTTGATATGTAAGGCGTGAAATACACCTTTTCATTGGAATTTAATAGACACATTTCCCATCTACTCTGGGCAGGTGGTAAATGTTTGCTGGGGCTTCTGTATGAGGTGGAAGTGTATGGAGAATGGTGTAAGGAGTAGGGGAGGGAAGGGGATTCTAAGCTTTTGAAAGAGGGAGCTTTGTAGGCCAGAAAAAAAGGAGAAAGAGGCATGGCTGCCGCAGCCAAACCCTCATTCGATTTCTCTGCCTGGTAACATCGAGCCTGGTGTGGAAACTGGGCGCGGCAACATCAGCCCACTCAGAATCAGGCAGAGCGGAATTTCATTCCACAATTCCACTCAATGTCTTAAATAACTCGTAGTCTCATCCACCTCAGAAAGATGAAAGCCTGAATAGACCCAACTATGATTGAGACTTGTGAACTCATGCTGTTGAGAATGAGATCTGACAGCTGGTGGATCTGCAGTACCAGGTTCCAAAGAGAGTAATCTCATGGCTTTCGGCTGGAGTCACCTGCCTCACCCTTGGAGTTTCTCTAAAGGATTACAACTAGGACACCAGGCCCAAGGCAAACATATTTTAATAGGCAATTCTGGTACACCCGAATTCTCTGGACATTGTATAGCACTTCACAGTAAAATGGATAATAAAACCCTGACACACATTTTATGATTGTACCAATACGCATTTTATAGGAATGACGAGCAAATTATCACAGTGTCTTTTATTTCTGCTGGTTTGCGTTTCATTTTACCATGACATTAAAGAAAAGGAACAACTGAAATGTATAAAGCAACAGAGAAAATGTTGGGGTAATTTGCACCAGCTGAAGCCATAAAAATGGGCGCCAAAGGAGTTGGCGGTGGTTTTATGTCAGACCTAGTTAGTTTGATTTGCTTTCCAAAAATCATGATTAAAAAATCTACAGACAAGCATACAGGGGCTTTCGGTCAGCCCTTTTCGTTCATTGGTCTGTTCAAGTGTAATTCACATCTTGCTTCAACCTATCACAACATAAAAGAGGAGGCAAAGAGTGAACACACTTCAGCCATAGGCTCTCCTCAGAGTAAGTGAACGAATTTCGCTAGTGCGCATGTGCACACCCACCTAAAAAAAAAAGGTCCACTTCAGTTTGAAGACTGGTGGGACAATTCTGATTTCTTTTGCATGTATTTCATGTATTTTTCATTTATTTTGTGATGGCTCATTTTTTTGTACTTATGTTTTTGCAAAACTATGTACAATACCTTCAGCAGCTGGCATTTTTACTTTTAGACTTTTAATGTCTATTGCAAATGATTATAAAAAAAATAAAATAACAAAAACTTAACTTGCAAGCTTGTCAAGGCCTGAGTTATTAGTTTTGTCAATGGCCCATTAAAGCGGTATTGGGTGGAAGCTGGTCAAGTAGAGCTTTTTGCAAATTGGTGATCAAAATGAAAAGTTTAAAAGGAAATACTCTAGCTTTCCTTTAATTTTTACATTTTCAAGTAACATTTATAAGGAAACCTGTGATAGATGTTACTCTGACAAGAAACTGCTATATATTTCACTCAGTAATCTCTCACTGTCTGTCCCCCCACCCCCAACCCCTCCCTAGAGAATCGGTATCCCTATGACTTCACCAAGTAAAGGAATGTGAGCAGAAAGTGCCAACGGAGAGATGTGATCAAGTGACTAGTTGAGGACTTAATAAATTCGCATCTCACAGTTGAATCCCAGCTTGCCCACTTGAACACATTTGTGATCCTGGGTATATTGCTTGTATCCCTTGTTGGGAATACATATATTTATCCCTGTTTGCTAGCAAAGATAAAACATTTAGAGAGAACAGTCTGTTAGTTAAGCTGCAGGCACAAGACACAATAGCATCGACAGTGCAAGAAGGAAGCCCGTGTGACACTTTAGTGATTGAAATTTTAATTAACTTGTTGAGAAAATGGCCTTGATTTTGACTGTCCCAGTCAGTGTATTTTATTTTTCATTTTATAGTAGAGGTGAAAGAGACAAATGTTTTTTTAATAGATGTCTTTTTTTCATGAACAACATTTCGAAGCATTTCTTGCTGATGCTTCAGGGTGACTAGTGTTCCTTCTGATATGAGTTCCATAACACTATAGTGACAAAATGGAGTTTCAAGATTTAACAGTCTATCAATATCATTACAATAGGAGACACCGCAATGATGTCATCATCATTGCACATTGAACAATCTGCTGATAATTTAGCAAATATTTTACCCACGTGGTGGACAGCATCCGGGAGATTAAGGGCGAGCATATCACAGCAAATGTAATAGTCTTAAGAATGCACCAATCAGAGAGATAGTACCTCAGAAAACAATGAATGGTCACTGACAATTAAAAATTAAGAGAGAGGAGGAGAGTGATTGGCAAGTCAGAGGCCATATGCCTGCCCTTCCCATGCCCATATGTCAGCATCTGACGCTCCTGAACGTCAACAAAGTGACTTTCTATACCATTAGCACACTCCCATGCATGTACCACGTCATTGCATGTCAACAAGTCCATTTACTTAGGTCAATTCAGCAGGCCACTCACCCCAAGTCAGATGGCCTATGAGCTAAGTGTCAACAGGTCACACCCCATCATGCGGACAGTCAACGCCTGCATTGCCAGGGCACTCTACTACATGCAAAGAGGTCACATACCACATGTCGACATGCCTTTCTCCATATGTCATCGAGCGATTCCTCTTCACGTAAGCAGGCAAATTCTCTGCATATATGTTGGTTACTCGCTCGAGATATTGTAGTTCAACAAGTCCCTCCAATGCGTGTCAACAGGTGATCTCTCATGTCAGCTTCAAGCAGACCCCCACATCTCGGCAGACCACCGCCTCACAGCTCAGGAGGCCATAGGCACGACACTACGTCATTTCCTCCCTGTCAGCTGGCCAATCTCCAAATGTCAACATATTACAGCATTCGTTCCAGCATGTTAGGAGAGGTCCTCTGCCCTTCCCCTGGCTGTCAGCATGCCACACTACATACATGTGTGTTGGTAGCCCACTCACTCATGTGCCTCAGAGGGTCAGTGGACATCACCTTCCACACAAACCTGCATATTAGCCTGACACCTTTACCCAGAACCGCAATGCAGGGTGGGAGCTGGGGATTCATTTGTAGCATTTAAATCAATGGCTCAAAATCCCAGCACACAAAGTGCCCTTGGCTAAAAAGCTGGGAGTAACTGAAGGTGTCACACATGACATGGGGCCACATGATGTCTATGTTTCCTGTCTGCAGATGAGCGCCACCTCATACTTCCATAACTTACCCAGCACGAGCGCAATAGCATACAGTAATCTGAAGAATGCAGCATACATACAACACTTATTTGCAGGGATTTGCAGCTATGAATCATTATCAATAATAATATATTATCCAAAGCTCGATCAGACTCATTTTATCTTGCAAACAATGTGGGGCGTTTAACATCTTTCTCCATGTCACTGTGCATTTAGTTCAGGGCTTTCATTTAATATATCATTCCTATCTGGTGTGTTAGTTCAGTGGGGTCAAATGAAGAAATAGAACGACTACGAATCCCAGAATGCATCACGTCTAAGAAGAACTCAGGAATGGACATTCTTACATAGGGCAACAGGGCACCAGAAGACTGACTGGACCCGATGAGGTTGTAGCACGTGGCCTACATGTTACATAAACATCTCTGCAGTGGGCGATCAACCAACTGCGCTATCTCACTGGCTAGAACCTTGTGGCATTGGAGAATGGCAGCTACGAGGTATAAACCTATTTTCTTATTAACTTTGATGTCAGCATTGAATCTGGGCCTAGCAGGTTGTAGGGAGAGTAGACGCTCCTCAAAACGGCGGTGTTTAAGGATGACAGATTGCTCTCATTTATACACTCATTTCCTACTGTAATTGTCCTCTAAATCATCTTCCCGCCAAAAATGTGCAGGTCGGCCGTGATGTCAGGAAGTGTCGTTAGGAGAACAATGCATGAGCGCCAAGCACTTCTTACGGAGAAGAAGTCCATGTATCAAGCGGAAGTGTATCCTTGACCCTGCTGACCCCGCAGAGGAATCATCCCAGGGACCTGCCTGACTTCCTTCTGCTCATTCCACCCCCGCCCCCATTCCTTTTCCTGAACTGGATCAGCCCGCCCCTATTAAGATATTATTGGTTGATGGCTTGTGAATGCATAATTGAAGGAAGCTGTAGAAATGTGTTAGGGGCTGTGGCATAAGGGCCACTGGAATTATGCGGCAGGGGAATGTAAAATTATGCCGCAGGGTTGAGTAAATTATGGGGCAAGAAAAGGCAAATTACGCCGCATTCTGCGGCACATTTTGTGATAGTATTACTTCATTATTTTCATATTTTTAACCTTGTTAACACTGTCTGGGCATTAGTTGTACCCCATTAGTACCAGTTTAACACCCAAATATAGCAATAAACTACAGAAAGTTGACCAGTCAACCTTTGCGAAGGGCCTTCCACTGCGCAGCAACACGTCGCTGCGTTTTTACTAACTTTTGAACTGTTTGAGCTAGAAACACGTTTTTTTTGTTCAAATCTGCAGATTATGTGGCAGATGATGGATTGTGTGGCAAATACGGCAAATCTACACAGTGGCCACACAATCTCATAATTCCAGTGGCCCTGGGCACTGTTCATTGAGAATGTGTATGGCTTTCACTAGTAGCAATTATCGTACTGGATTCTAAATCTAGCTATTACACCACAGAAATGAAAAAGAAAAGTCATTTTACACTGCTGAGTGTCCCTGACATCTGTTCCTTACTGGGTCTTCTCCACCTCCCTGGGATCTCCAGAGACCCGAGAGAAGCAGTGGGAGGGCAGATGACTGTCCACTGTTTCGCCTGCCTTTTCAGGTATCCACAGACACATGCATGTGGCACTTTGGCACCCCCCTCCGCCCTCTCTGCCTCAGCAGTGGATGGGCAAAGACCAGAGCTTTAAGTGGGATGAAAAAACTGGGGGGGGAGGGGTCTCTCATAGGGGCGTGGCTGCTGTAATTAAGGGCGTGGCTTAAAACACTTAAGCTAAAAATCTATGCTTAGCATAGTGTGCGGCCCGACTGGTATTTTGCTATATACCACAACATGTAACATTACACCTACAACAAGCCAGAACTATTGGCTTTGTCAATGGTTGTAAGTTGCATGAAATAAATAAGCAACAAATATCACTTCGTTGTATATAATATTGAAAATGATACTCTCTCTTGTGGGTGAGGTTGTGGCGTAAGGCTAGAGCAGCCGACCTTCGAGCTGAGAAAACAGGTTCGAGTCTGACATCCTGTGATTCAAAAAATGAATATGCTCTTGTGTAATGTAACTGGTGCTCATGTTTGCTCCAAGTTTGTGCTACATAAAACTGAAAACAAGTCTCATTGAAATTACATCAAAGGCAGTGACGGGTTGTACTATTCCAGAGTTAAGGGTTTTTTTCACCCTGAGGGAAGAAATGGAGACCTGTCTCGGCACCTTCTTTTAAGAACTGCCGGTGCTGAGCACCAGCAGGACCTCGCCCACTTAAAGCCCTGGAAAAGACACACATATAACATAGAATGTGGGTCCATGAGACCACAAGCCATGAGAAAGCCACAGTCAGCACAGCAGAAACTGTGTCAGCTCTTAACACTGACACCCAGTACCAGTTCCTCACACTTCTCACCATTGGCATCTTTCTACAGTGCCACCCAGTGCCAGCTTCCCACACTTCCCACAGGTTACTGCATCACATATTTCCCACCATTGTCAGTTTCTCAAACTGCCCAACTATGCCATCCTTTCACGTTTAGGCGGTGGAGTGTCACTCCACTGTTCGTTGAGCAGGGCAAAAGAAAATCAAATGATAATAACAAGAAGTTATAATTTTCTTTTTCTTTTCAGGAATCCAGCCAGGTCGGGCGGGGTGGAGCTGGGCTCGCTGCCGCCAGAGGGAGCAGGAGTGTTTTGCACTCCCTCCCTAAGTGCGTATGACGGCTTCGGCCTTTGGGGTTGGCCAAACAGTCATGCGCATTTGTCATGTTCTCCACTGGGCTGTATTGCACAGCCCAGTGGAGAACATGCCCAGCTTCCCAGGTACTGCCTGAGCGGCCAAACAGGCTGCTCAGACCAATCACGATGCTGCTCCTGCAGCATCGTGATTGGCTGGGAGAGTACGGGTGCCTGAGTGCTTCTGGTGGTAGAGGGCGAGGAGAGACGTGCGGCGGCGAAGAAGGTAAGTTTTTTTCTCATGCCCCCCCTGCCTCACCACCCCCGTACAGAGGCAGCCGCCACTGGTAAAAGCTTCTCACACTACTCGCCAGTGCATGTGCTGAACATTGACAACTAGTGCAAAATAACTCCACCTAGGAGCTTGTGAAGTGGTTTCTGACTCTGGTCTATACCCTTCTAATCCACGCCCACTATGTTGAGACTGCTAAATATGCTGTCAAATATGGACCAGTTCAGCTTTTTAGGGTTTTGTGTCAATTTGTATGGGTGAGGAAGAAAGTGAGTAGATTCCAGACCAGTGCTTAATTTCAGCCAGTGGTTGAAGGTGAGGCCCATTGGCACTCATTATTGAGGACTGGGACTTTTTTTTTATCATCAGACTTTGACCCAGAACTAGAGAGAGAGGAAAAGAAAGAGGAGGAGGAACATGGGAATAAGTGACAAAGAGAAAGCAGCGATATGAAAAGAACCTGAAAGAGTGATATCAAGGGGAAGGGAGTGTATGGTGGTGGGTGAATAGGTATTAGGCGAATCAAGACAAGAGAGCATTGGTATTCGACAAGCCCAACATTCGGTAGTGCAGGATGTGGGTTTCTGAGAAAAACTTTGGGCCCCCGTCACTTTTTCTTTTACAATTTAAGCACTGATAAAAGGGCCATACAAATGTGGAAATCAAGGTGGGAGAGAGTGAGAAACCAACCAGAAGTGGAGAAACTGAACAAAGACAGAGAGCGAACAGAAAAATACAGCACAAAGAAGGTGGGAGGAAGGACATCCGATGAGACCTGAGAGAGATCGTGTGAAAAGGGCGGGAAGGGGACGTAAGAGCTTGGACAAGTCTCTAGTTTTCTGGCTGGATGAGTGGAAATAGCTTACCATGAGGAAGTTCTCACTTGTTCTGTTATGGGGTTTTGTATGAACTCCGGGCGCAGGGTTACACGGCAGCCTGTCCATGTGGCTCACGCAGTGTGTGCAAATGCGTTCAGGATGTTTATTCTCTGCACCAACACCGCCAGAAAGTACAGATTTATGGGAGAAAAACTCAAGGAACAAATCATGACCATATGACCTCTACGCCTAAGCATTTACGCATTGCAGAAGTTTTTTTTTTGCTGGAAAAAATAGCACAACATGATTTTACTACACTGTTGGGATACCATTCGGCAGCACTAACATAGGCCCAAGGTTGCCAGACGCAAAATTAGCGGGTATGTGGCTTATGCAAAGTTATGCCCCCACCCTGCAGAATGTGATGAGAGGTCCTGCATTCTCCCATGTCTCACAAATATTCATTGGCCTTGGGCTGAGTGCAGTAAAAGAATAGTTGGGAGCCCCATGAGACATACATATGGTCTAGGACATGCCCTGTAAAAGTCTCAGTATTGGGATATCAGTGCTTGATGGATGTCTGAATGGAGGTACACTCTGTGCGCACTCAGGGCGAGATTTACTAAGGGCTTGTGTTGTCCTTGCGGAGAGATGGGCGAGCCAGCAAATTAACAGGGAGAGCTGAGCCAGAGCCCAGCCAAGGGTCTGGCTTGGATCTTAGAGCATGTGCACGAGCCAAGCCCTGAAAATATTTGATATGGAAATCATACAGCAAACATCAAGTAAAATATGATAAAGTCTCTTCAACATTCAAAAGAGTGCATTTCTTTAACAAGTGGAACTTGTGACATTAATAAGGCACATTATAGCACTGCTATAACGAGAAGTACTTATTAAAAGTGATAGTTTTGTATAATTAGAAGTCTAAACTCATGTATTTGAAAACGCTTTCATGGGCAATAATGAAGAAAAAAGAGGTTTGGTATAATAAAATATTTGCCTAAGATCACACAATTTAATTGGGGGAAGTTGCAATTTACCCAGATTTTCTGATTTCACTATACAGATCAGCAAGTAATGCAGATCTATTTGTCTTTCCATATGTTAAGGCTTTGTTTTTACTTCTTAGTACATTTTTCTGGCAGCAAACTCAGCGCGATGGCTGCGTGCTTTACATGATCACCAATTCCATTACACAAGGTCACATGCATTTTTTATAGGCATGGGGCGTTTGAGTGATTTGCCCAGAATCACAGGGTGTTGAGCCAATGCCAAGACTCAATCCTGGATCCTCAGTTCCACAGTGAACAGATCTAACCATAATGCCAGATCGTGGGAAGAGGGAGGCAGGCAGAAGCTTGGCTAGTTATGGGCTCGAGGTTCCAATAGGATCTCGACCTGAGCCAGAGCCAGGCTTCAGGCTCGAGCCTGGCTCAAGCTCTCAGTGGCGGCTCGCAGAGGGAATGCTGTGGGGCGGAGGGGTGGGGCGGGGCAGGGTGGGGGGGTAGTGGAGTCAGACATACAACGGCAAGGAGTAAAGTAAGTAGATAAATAAATAAAACTATTTACCTTGTGCTCGCTGCATCGCCAACTCGGCGATGCAGTGAGCGCAAGGTAAATAGTTTTATTTATTTACTTACTTACTTTACTCCTTGCCGTCGTATGTCCGACTCCACTACCCCCCCCACCCTGCCCCGCCCCTGCCCCACAGCATTCCCTCTGTGAGCCGCCACAGGTGGCTCGCCCACCTCTATCCTTGCGTCACGCAAGGCAATACAAGCTCTTAACTGGGATTTACTAAGCCATGCAAATAAACCTTGTGCAGCTCTGCATGGTTTAATTAATTCAAGGTAACACAAGGCAGAGCATTTTTCTGCGTTGTGTTACCTTGCAGCAGGGAGGCGTTCAATGGATGGAGTCACGGCCGGACTGGGAACTGAAACCGGCCCTGGCAAACAGCTCGGCCAGCTTTTTGCTACAGGAAGCCGATATTGTAGCTGTACTGCAAAACCGGCCCACGCTAACAAAACGGCCCCCCAGATGTCCAAAACCGGCTCCCACCTTGGTGGTCCACCGGGGAAACGCTTGGTGCCCGCTACGGCCAGTCCGGCCCTGGATGGAGTATGGGGGCGTTCCCACACATCCATCCATGATTTTTAACAAAATCACAGATTTACTAAGGTCAGTAAACCTTGGATTGGCCGAAATCGCTGTGCCTCCCGGACCGAGGTGCAATGAGGAGAAATATCTTTATTTCGCCTTGTTACTTCCTCTTTCTATGCGTCCTGCATTCTTCAGCACTAAAAGAAAGAGGAAAATGCCTCTAGGAATTGTTTTTGTGAAGAAGGTGTCCCTTCCTTCACAAAAGCAATCCTGCCTGTAACACAGACACCCTTGCAGCATGTTGTATGGGTGCCTGCGCTGGCTCTAGGCATCACAAAGTGCGCCAGCACTGGGAGGCACAGAAATGTGCCATATCTTAGTAAATATGGTGCGTTTCTGCTCTATCTTTCATGCAACACAGTGCAGCAAGTTGTCTTGCTGTGTTTCGTTGCATAAAATGTTAGTAAATTCACCCCTCAATATCTTACTAGTGGAATAACTGTGCAGGTTGCAAGTTAAAATAGCTGTGCATCGTGAGAGTTGTCACTACTGGGATTTCGGCGTATGGAGACAGTCAGAAAGATAGAATAGATGTGCATTGTGGGAACTCTCTTAATTTCTTATAGCACTTACACTTCACGTGTGTTCTGAGTGCTCCGCGAATGTCTCAATATCGAGACATCAATGTATTACGCAAGTGGAAATAGCGTCGCTTTGTGAACATAGTTAGTGAATCTAAGTTATAAAGTTAGAACTTGGTAGAAGCTGACTATGGATATACTGTAACATGTTTCAAATTTGAATATTTTTTCTTAAAGTAAAAGAAACTTTCACCACTTCTTATATCACACTATACAAATGCAAAATTAAAAGGAGCGGCCATCATTGAACGGGGGGGGGGGGGTAAGTCTGAGTAAAAAAAGAAAAAATTAACGTACCCCCTCGCCATGCCTCTCTTCCATTGTTCCGCTGTCTTCTATCCTGGCCGGTCTTCCAAACAGGAAGCACACAGGCTGAGGATCCCCTAAGCCAATCACAAGGATGCCTAGTGACTGGTCTGAGCACCGTGGTTCGGTGCTCAGACAGGGGCTGGGGGCCTGAGCGTGTTCTCCACGCAGGCTGTAATGCAACCTGCATGGAGAACATGCAAAGTGCGCATGACGGTTTGGGCCAGCCAAGCAGTAATGTGTACTTGGAGTGGGCAAACCACTCTTTTCCTGCTCCTCTGTCATCGGAGCAGCCCCACCCCGCCCCGCCCGCAAAGCTGCCTGCAGCAGAAAAAAATAAAATGATAATAACCTTGAGGTATTATCATTTTATTTCTCCTTTCTTTCACTGCTGCAAAGCAGTCGAGCGACGCTCCTCCGCCTTAGTGGAGGAGCCGCCACTGAAAATTAACATTCTGAATTCAGAGTTTCACTTATGTTGTGGTTCTGGTGCATATTAATGCTACCCAGACCTGTTGCTCTGTTGTTTACTTTTCTGCATTGTACCACCCACACTTCTAGGTGAAACACCATTTTTAAATGGGTGCACAGCATTGCTTGATGGATAATTTTCAAAATCACGATCCCCTACATCATAAAGATGCAATGCTGGCACACAAGATGATGCTTAAAACATGTCTCTTTATTGAACTTTAGTAAACTTCAGATAACTATTCAGTACACAAAAAAATTAAAATGATTGGCTTTGTCAGGTCTAGTTTTTAAAATTAGAAATGATTTAATGTTTTCCTATTCATTACAGGCATCCTCGCAGCTAGCTGTCAATCTGACACGTTAGGTGTAAATAGATGATACAGCATGTTTATTTGTCTATGCCTCCTAATTTGCGTAATGTTTCCACTAAGCGTACAGAGTGTCTACTGCTGCAGTGCAAGTGTAACATTAGTGACGGCAATACTCAGGCCCAGATTCTGAAAGGGTTATCATCGGGCTGGCGTTACTTTTTTAACCCTAACCCGAGGCTAACCTGTTTGGGGATTCACAAATCAACACAAATAAATATTTGCCTTGGTTTGTACGGAAAAGTAACGCAAAGCAGCACGAAACTCTGCTTTGCATACTTTGCGTTAAGGGGGTGTTACATGGATGGTACATGTGCATTCCCATGCAACCACCCATATTTTTTTACGCTAAACCCGATTCACTAACATTAGGGGAAAGGGTTTAGCAGCAATAATTAACGCCGCTGAAAAGCAGGCGTTAAATGGAGAAATGTTTACATTTCTCAGTGCCTTTCTGACTTTGCATACGTGCTGCACTGTGCAACACACGTACAAAGCAGGCAATGCTTTTGGACATATCTAGGCATACTGTTTTGTACAGGAAGGGTACCCTTCCGGTACAAAACCTAAACTAGACTCAGGCATGCACCCTAGCACTATGGCGCTAAGGTGTGTGCCTGGTGCACAGCAGCTGAAATCAGTGCCCGCGCTAGGGAAAGAGGAGGAGAGTGCCACATCTATGTGAATATAGCGCTCTCCTGCTCTCTTCCTTTCATATAATGCAGCGCTGCCTCTTTGGAGGGTGCGCTGCATTGCGTGACAGTATTCAGAATCTGGGCCTCAGAGTTTTAAAAACAGTCCTAATATCATCCTAACTGCAAGTTATCTCAGCTCTGCATAACCCTTGTGCCTTGTACTTCCAAGTGGTCACAGTCAAGCACAGCCTTTGGGCCTTTTGAGTTCTTGTAGCTCAACTCTCATTGATCTTAGATTTGCTGACAGTACATATTCGATCTGAACATTTCAGGAACTCTATAGTTGAGGGTCTGTGACCTAACTGAGTACAGCAATTCAAGAGTATGTCACACCTAGTATAAGAAACATCTTTGCAACTCATTGCTGCAGATACCATGAATGCCAGTGATCTTAAAACTGAAGGCCTGCCACCTTCCTCCCTGAATGGTTAGAAGGTACGTATGACAAAACGACACGAGGTACGTATGACAAGACGACACGTAATAGGCTATTGCGCATTTTACCTACTGATTGCTAGAACACATTACCGGCTTCGTCATTTGTGGGGAACAGGTGGGCGACACAAGAACCTTTTTACTAAACAGCAGCTGAGGAATAAAACTTTAAATGCCTCTCCTGTCAGCCTAAGGAGGGCCTGGTTTAGTTTTTGTTGATGTCCTTCCTTTCTTCTGTCATGTGTTGTTTCAATGCATTGCACAGTTACATATAATTCGTAATTTCGTCCACTTTACGTGAAATTTGCGCACGGGTGCCTATGTTGGCACTATGCAGCAGATTGTGCGCCAGCGCAGGCAGAGAGTAGTAATGCGCCATATATTGGTAAATATGGCACATTCCTGCCATCTCCCATTCATGCAGGGCAGCAGGATGTCTTGCTGCATTGAGTTGGGTGAAATATTGATAAATCTGGCCTTTACTGTCTGGGGTAAAGTCACGTAGGTCTTCGTCAGAGTGGCCAATCTGAATGAAACCAACCCCGGCTGCATATACCTGTTGCAGCCCAGACAGCATGCTGGGAGCAGAACAAGCATATCCGAGCATCACAACCAGACATCCCCCACCCAGGCTATCCGGGCAATTAAATGAAATCCACATATTTTCAATTTGAGGCACAAGAAGGTCAGAGTAACTGAGGAAAAGGCTGAATAAGACATCATATGGGCAAAAGATACATCGACTTCAAGCTGGACAATAAATTCACCCTACATATTCTCCCAGACAGAAATGTAAATCAGATTGCAAATTTGATGCATCTGTTTTTTTTTATATGTTTAGGCAATGGGGCTCAAAACAGTGACCGGTCTTACCGAATTTTCTTATTTCTGACAAAAGACGGAATTTGAGGAATTTGAGTGCTATCAATCTGCTTTATGACAATTTACGAAATGTAGTCACCCCTTCATCCTCCATTCTTACCTCTAACCCGACGCCTTCTTGCCTGTTTTTTCTAAAAATTATAATTATTTCTGATGATTTCCTGCAAAGTCATTTAAAAAAGAGGGTTTTCGTGAATGTGGCGGTGTAGCTTTTTGGATATCTTTCGGTGTTTATCTGCTCGCTGCAAAGATCTATAAGTAACCTGCAGGCCAGAGGCTTTGCTGGTTGTTACAGACTGTGACTGGGTGCCCAAACTGATTCTTTCAGAACTTTAAAAAAACAAGCGTTTATAATATTTAAAATCATAATGAAATGAAAGTCAGCTCATGCATGGATTACGGGAATGCCCTTTACCTAGGTGCCCCAATTGCGATGTTTTCCAAACTCCAGACGATACAAAATTGGGCAGCCAGAATCCTTTTGGATACTCCTAAACATCAATCAGCAAAACCTGCTCTGAACTCTCTCCACTGGCTCCCCATTAGGGAAAGAGTTATTTTCAAGGCGATGTGCATTGTCCACAAGTCTTTAGCCGGAAAGGGCCCGGCTATTAACCACTCCATCATCCAGCCCTATCGGGCTAATAGACGCCTTCGCTCAGATGACTTGTACCCAGTTACTGTCCCCAGGATTAGGAAAGCTAGAAGTGGGGGCCGTCAATTCTCTTACAATGCAGCTAAGCTTTGGAACTCCCTTCCTCTTCACCTACAAAAGGAATCCAACCACCTGGCCTTTCGTAAATTGTTAAAGACCTGGCTATTCCCCTAGTCTGGTTGGTTCTCTGCTATTCGCCGCCACCAGCGCTGGGATGCCTTCGGGTAGCCATGCGCTTTACAAATGTATTTTTTTTCATATATAATCAAATTTTTTAATCCTTTTAGAAATTATGACTCAGCAAATGGCTAATTGGAAATCAAAATTGTAGTGCAAGCCAAAATAGTACATTTTGTAGTCCAAATTATAAGCATTTGGAAAAATGCGACTTTGCAGTTGCTGTCTGAAGAGGCTTCTCGGGCGATCAATGTGAGTGGCCTGGTGCATTGTGACATGTGTGATGACTTTTGTCACTACACATATTGGAAGTGCGAGTAATGTGGACAAGGCGGCATGCAGTATGCACGCTCTCAGTTTCCCTCAGGTCACTTCTTTCAGAATGTTACACCTGGTGATTATCTACTCATATGGATTTTGGTAAATAACAATCACCAGGGTATAGAGTTGTTATCAGGTGCGATTAATCTCACATCAAACTCCGTACCAATTGTAATAAGGGCCTAAATATTTCCAACATTTAAATGCGTACCACATGGGTGTTCATTTTATTTAAATCAGAATCAATAAAAGCTCACTTCGGCCCTCTAGGGTTCAAAACTGCGGCATAAGGGTTACACACAAATGTCAACAGCATATGTGCAACCCCTTGAATTATCTTACCAGTAGCTGAACCCCGGGTCAATCAGAAACTGCTCTCCCCAGAGAAATATTCGTTCATTTTTTCGTCTCTTCCACTTTTACCCCCTCCCTCCCCGCTCACCCTCTTCCTGTCTGCATGATTGGGTCCCCTGATGAAATACATTATTTAAATACATATTTATGGTGAGACAGGGAGCTTCTTATCAGCGCTACACCAGGCACATAGAGAGCAGGGGCTCATTCATCCCGGTGACAGGGGTCTCGCCTGCTCCACCGGTCCATGTGACTTCCAGTCTCCATGGAAACCGGCTGGCTGGTGGCGCTAGAGGGTCCTGGTCGATTTGCCAGGGGCACGTCCACGGGGCGCGGTGCACTCATCTGCGCCCTAAGCAATGATCAGGTGGCAAGCAGCATATCTAGGCCACACTGACGTCATATCCCCCAGGTCTGTGCGCGAGCTGCAAAACACCCTTTGATAAAGACCCTGCCAGAGGACGAGGGGTGGCGGGGACCTCTCTGCTGCCATCAGAGGCAAAAGCAGCCTTTGATCAAAAGTATACTGATTGGCAGCAGTGGGGGGACACAAAATTATGTCCCCCACAGAAGATGTTGAGGAGCCCCTAAGTCTCCCATACCTCACAGTTATTCATTGACATTCGCTTAAAGGAGGCCCACTTGAAGCGATGGAGGTTCCCCTTGGAGTGCCGCCCCCACCCCCACCCGCTTCCACGATGCAGGCTCCTGCGCTGTGCCCTTGATTGGCAGTAGGCACATCTATTACATCACACTGCCGCGAAGCACATTATGGGGCATATGTATCAAGAAATCGTTTTGCGAGTCCTTAATAGCGATTTTTAGCGAATCGCTATTAAGGACTCGCAAAAAGAAATGTATGTAGGTATCGCAATATTAATTGCGATTCCTACGTATTCCTTAATTGCGAATCGCAAATTGCGATTCGCAATTAAGGAATACCTTCCCATTCATTCCTATGGACCTAGCCATAGGAATGAATGGGAAGACATTCGCAATTTGCGAGTACCCATTAGGTACTCGCAAATTGCGAATGCAATTTCAAGGGTGTCAAAAGGACACCCTGTTGCACCCCTGAAACATGCATGGGTGCACATGTGGCACACATACATGCCCTAAGGGCATGTATGTTCGCCACATGGCACTTTGACAAATGCCAAAAAGTGAATTTTTCTAGGAAATCGCAAATTACCACCAACTTGAAGTTGGTGGTAATTTGCGATTTCTTAAGGCAAATTTGCACTACTTGGGTGCTTCCAGAATTGCATTTGAGGAATCACAATTTGCGATTCCTTAAATGCATTCGCAAAATAGGGAATCGCAAATTTTGCGATTCCCTATTTTGCGAGGCTTTTTGGGATGATACATCCCAAAAGGCTTTTTCCCGTTGCCGAACGGGAAAAAGGCTTGATACATATGCCCCTATATGCGTAAAGTGTGTGAGAACTTGAAGTGAATTCTGTGTCCCTGTCAATAACATCCAGGGGCTATCATAAATGTGGGCCTTCACACAGGGACCAGTTGTGCATCTCTTTTTATGTGATTGCACTGTCAAAAGCACATGCTTTTAACTCAGAGTTTCTCTGAGTTAGTGCATGAGCTGCAGACAGCACAGCCCAGAAACAGTAAGCAATGGTCGCCTCTCTCTGTTTCCAAGCTTTGCTGTCTTCAACTCATGCACTAATTCAGAGCGATTTTGAGCTAGAAAATCACTGTTTCCGAGCTATGCTGCCATCAGCTCCTGCACTAACTCAGAGAGATGCCGAGTTAACATTCTGTTTCCAAACTATGCTGCCTTCAGCTCCTGCACTAACTCCGAGAGATTCCAAGTTAGAAAATCACTGTTTCCGAGCGATGCTGCCCCCAGCTCATGCACTAAGGCAGAGAGAATCCGAGTTACAAAATCACTGTTTCCGAGCTATTCTGCATTCAGCTCATGCACTAACTCAGAGAGATGCCGAGTTAGAAAATCACTGCTTCCGAGCTATGCTGCCTTCAGCTCATGCACTAACTCAGAGAGATGCCGAATTAACATTCTATTTCCGAGCTAAGCTGCCTTCAGTTCATGCACTAGCTCAGAGAGATTCCAAGTTAGAAATCACTGTTTCTGAGCTATGCTGCCTGCTGCTCATGCACTAACTCAGAGAGATGCCGAGTTAGAAAATCACTGCTTCCGAGCTATGCTGCCTTCAGCTCATGCACTAACTCAGAGAGATGCCGAATTAACATTCTATTTCCGAGCTAAGCTGCCTTCAGTTCATGCACTAGCTCAGAGAGATTCCAAGTTAGAAATCACTGTTTCTGAGCTATGCTGCCTGCTGCTCATGCACTAACTCAAAGAGATGGCGAGTTAACTTTCTGTTTCCGAGCTATGCTACCTTCAGCTCATGCACTACCTCAGAGAGATTCGAGTTCGAAAATCACTGTTTCCAAGCAATGCTGCCTTCATCACCTGCACTAACTCAGAGAGATTCCGATTTAACATTCTGTTTCGGATCTATGCTGTCTCCAACTCATGCACTAACAGAAACACCCAGGGCAGAAGTCCTATAAAAAGAAGTGGGGGAACTGACCAAGTTAGACACTATGCAAGTGACATCATGATGCGTTCCATCACAGCACATGACGTCACGACGTAGAGCTATAAAAGAAATAAAATAGTGCTTTTTAAAATATTTGTGTAAATACTGGGACAGACCACCCCATCTGAGTCTTACAGTGTGTGCACTTATATACAGGGACAGAACAAAGGCAAATGGATGCATCTCTTCAGTACCTGTGAAGAGTAGCAAGCTGTGTGCCTTTGTTTCTCTCTGTGGCATTTACATTTGTGTGAGGTTCCAGGCTGCCTCCAGTCAAGATATTCAAACTAAATGAGGCCTTATGGCCCCTTAACTGCGGCCTGGCTGGAGGTAAAAAAAAACCCAAAAAAAACACCACTCGCTGCCTGCACGTTGCTGCTGGAAATGGAAAGAAGATAACGTACAGGCTCTCCTGAACGTGTCTTACACCAGGACAAGTTCAGCATATTTCTGTGGGGCCCAACTTCTTGGCAGGGGGGACGGCGTCCACACTGTGAAAATAGTGGGTGGACGCCGTGTACCTGCGTGTACCTCCGACTCGTGCCCTGGAAACTCCCCTGTTTACGAGCTATGCTGGAGAAATTTCGAGTTAGAAAATCTGTTTATGGACACTGCCATACATCACATGAGGTTACGCTCTTGTTTCTATATGGAATTACAAACATACAGCAATGTCTTCATTATATAGAACGTCTCTCAATATGTGTACTGGAGAGTAAGGGGAGTATATTTTCAGACTACCAGTAGCGCTGAAAGAATTATAAGGCTAGGGCAACCTCTGTCACATTCCAGACTGTGTTTGTCAGAAAGACGTTCAATATGCAAGCATGTCTGTCAGCTTTTGCTATGGTGCGTCTCCAAGACCAGAGGTTTACTAAAATTCTGTGAGCAGCGGGGAGAAGTAAAGCAGGCAGAATATAGGGATCTCGAAATGGCGAGGCGGAGGGGATAGACAGGGACTCGGCTCCAAGAGCAAAGAATAGGGCGTTGGAGACAGCTGGCAGCCATTCTAAAAGGAAATAATGACAGTTTAGCCAGCGCCGGCTCGTGCGGTTAAGGCTGCTCCTAGGGCCGCGAGACCAGCTGCGGCGCGTGGGCCTGTGTTCAGTATGTTTTATTAAACGCTCGGTTGGAAGCCATCGCTTGACGAGATAATGGCTCCTGGGTCTTACGCAGCTGTTATTACCTTATATGGCATTCTGTTTGGTTCTCTCCAAACACTTGTCCAAAAGTTTGAGAGCCCATCCCATAGTCTCGAGGTCATGGCACCACGTGGGTGGTTAAAGGCCCAGCCTAACTTGGGCCTCGGCCCATGATGTGGAGTTCATAGGGAAGATGTATTTTCTTAACTCGTGTCGGTTCCACCCCTGGCTGCACCTCCTCTGCATGGGGTTAGGGATGTCTGGCATCACAGATGTTGATCAAAGAAGGGGAATGGCTGAACAATTGCAACACATTCGGGAAAATATATAGGTAGGGCCACTGGAATTTTGCGGCTGGGAGGACCACATTGTGCAGGAGGGTTAATTAAGTTATGCGGCAAAAAAGGTCAAATTATGCAGCTCAATGCAACACATTTAATGCTGGTATTCTCTCATTATTTTGGATTGTTTATAAATGTTAACATTATCTGGGTAAAGGTTTCACCTTATTAGTACCACTTGTATACCCAAATACAGAAATAAGCAAGAGAGAAGTGACTAGTCGGACTTTGCGAAGGGCCTTCCACCGCTCCGCAACACAGGTTGCTGCGCTTTTAGGAACTTTTGATCCATGTGAGCTAGAAACACACTCTTTTTAAAATTCTGCAGGGCATGCAGTAGATGACGGATTGTGTGGCAAATGCAGGAAATCCATTATCATGTGGATTCGCAGCAGACACAAAATCACATAATTCCAGTAGCCCTGTATATAGGTAGAGTGTTCTGTGGGCTGGTGGCATGGCAAGGGTGCAATGCATCTTAATGCAAACAAGGAAAATGTCCACCTTTGAGCACTAAAAGACGAACAAAATAAGGGTGTAGTGCACCACTCACACCATACTGCATCTGCTGCACCAATATTAGCCACACCCTGCTGTCGGGTCTAATTGGACTTTGGGGAATTCTAGAGATGTCTTTACAGGCTGCAGACTCTAAAAGGCCGGTTAACGCAAATGCATAAGTCAAAGTTTAAGTCATTAGCTAGCAACGCAATGTGAAGTTATACTTAGAAGAACATGTTTAACACTAGCAGAATCTGCATTAAACTTTGAAATGAAGACGAAGCATGCTCTCTTGGTTTTTAAACGCCAAGGCCTGCCTGCACCTGCAGGTGCATGTATGGATTAGTGAAAGACAGCAGGAATGTCTGTCATTCCATACTGGCCTCCTTGGAAGCACCATAACAAGGAATAGACTGGCCAGAGAGAACGTCAGAGGAACAATGCTCCCTTGTCACTGACAGCAGATCCATTCCTTGCTCAGCTAACACATCCCTTACTCTACCTCTGACCTGTCACAGACAGCAGCTCTATCTGTCAGATGCCACTGACAGCAGAGCTATCCCTCACCTTTGGCAAAGCAATCCTTTACTCGGCTGACTAATCTGTCTCTCCCCCCCACTTTTCATGTAGCTATGTCTTGCTCTTTTGATCCGTCCGTGACAGGTGAGTACCAGTTTATTTGACTATGTATCTGTTTACCTAAATGTCTGTTCTTTATACCAGTCTGTCCACATCCGTCCATCTATCTTAGGGAGCCCTGAGACGCAGAAGCTTAAGGAATAAGATGTTCAGGAGACAAAGGCCTTGGGGAAAGGGGACCTTATTGGATTAGGAAAACAAAGGGACAGGGAGACATGGGCATAGGAGATATTGAGGATGAAGGGCTCTCAGAATGAGAGACATCGCGCTGTGAGTCATCAAACACAACAGGGACGATGGATCAAAGCACATCAGATGCACTGCAAAACATTGAAGAATATGGACCAACTAAAAGGAGATATGGGAAAAGAACTCAGGCTAACATAATATCAATAGGCCCTAAACCATGAACAATACACCCAAGATATCAAACAAAAGAGTCAGAAATATTGAACTAGGAACTAGGAAGTTACTGACTTGCACCCATCTAAGCTGGTAGGAAGGGCACAAGATCCATTACCAAAAAAGCAACAAAACTGCCACAACCCAATCAGCTTAGAGAGAGAGTTATAAGAACGAAACCTCCCCTTGCTGAGCATGTAACTGTGAATTACACTGGTTGGAGGTTTGTAAGATGTGTTCCACCCCACAAAACAAAATCATCTTACAACCACACCACCCACAATTACTCAGGCAAGGTTGAAGGACTCCTCAAAGGAGACCCTCTAGTTGATCAAACCCACAATCACAGGCAATTCTTCCAATGCAAAGGCAAAGCACCAAGGAGCCAGGGAATTGATGAACACTGTGCCACACAGGCCGCAAATTCCCTTTGCCACTGTCCTTGTGACTCCCTGTCCTCATGCCACCTGGCCCCTCACCTACTCTGTCTCCCTTCTCTGTGTTCTTATTCCCTTTGTCACAAAGTCGGTTTGTCTCTCTTCGTCTCCCTGACTTGGGGCCAGTTTTCTGAGGAAATTTACAAATCAATCTTTCTTTTAATAATTACTAATTGCTTCAAGGTATAAAATAGGGCAGAGGAAGCTCTGACAATTTTAGTTGTCTTTATTCTCATCACAATTTCGTACTGAAGTGAACTTTGGGTGTGAGCATCCCTTCCTAATCAGTAAAATTAAGAATTCAAAGCAGTGAGGATAGCAAGTGGATACATGTACTAAGTTTTTTTTTCTATATTTTTACCAATTATACTTTCATGTATGCTTTATTTGTCTGAGATGTTTTAACAGAGAATCCTGTACACATCTCTATAAGAGCTACTTTGCGAGTTTGTCAGATGTATGTGTGTAAGTAGTTAAGTTTGTGTGTAGATTAAGGCGCATGATGTGTATAAATGCATAGCAATTACTGTACCCGGACTTACTCAGTTCCTATAGTGTGTCTCAGATTTATCTGTGTATCTAGTGAGAGTTGTGTTTGTGGCAGAGATAGTGTTTTTTTCTGGGGGCTTGTTAGTGTGTGCAGGCTTATATTTAATTATGGTTGTGTCATACACGTGCATTTTTTTCCGGGAGCATATAATTTTTTTTAGTTATGGTTGTGTGTTTGTGCCAAAGAAGTGCATTTTTCTATGCTGTGTCAGCTCATGGAGTTACTGCTGGATCAACCTCTATGCTCTTATTTGAGTGGGTCATTGTGCACGTGTGTGTGTGTGTACTTGTGATCTGAGGTTTATGCATGTGTGTTTCTATCCCCGAGCATAAAGGTGGTCGTGTTCATGTGCTTTATAGCGCATGTGAGCTTTTCTCAGGGAATATGACAAGTGTACCTTCATTTATAGTTAGGCTTGTGTATAAAGTGTGGGCAGTGTTTGAGTATGACTGTGTGGTCAGTTCCGGATTACCAAATAGGCACCGGCCTATGGGCCCCACTCCATTTAGGGGCCAAACGACAGCGGATCAAAATAATATTGATTTGATCTTGAAAGAGAATTTCAATCAAGCTTTCTTACATTGTTTCCAATTAGTTTTTGTCTAGTAAGATTAATAATTGTGTAATAAAATTGGTTTACTAAAATTGTTGGTTGGTAAAATTAGAAACGCATTAGGAGATCATTTTCAAGGAGGGCCACGAAATTTCGAGGGGCCTCCACATGGTTTAATCTGGAACTGTGTGTGGTGCTTTGCATATATGTTCGGGGGCGGCAGTGAATATATTTAAATGTGAATGTGCTGTTATTATTGATTGTATCTCAGTATATGAAGTCAGCTAGAGATGCTTCACTGTCAGAATGTTCAGTGTGAGGGGGCTGTACTCGTCAGTGTATTCCC
Source organism: Calotriton arnoldi (assembly GCA_963921515.1). Taxonomy (NCBI): domain Eukaryota; kingdom Metazoa; phylum Chordata; class Amphibia; order Caudata; family Salamandridae; genus Calotriton; species Calotriton arnoldi. Next base: position 2,623,287 of record CAWUFW010001286.1, read on the forward strand.
ATGAGAGTGTGTGTGGGCTGGAGGGAGTTTGTGTGTGGCGTTGTGTGGTTTCAGTTCTGCTCATGCACACGCGCCCCTCTGTACCGCTGTGACCGGTTGTGACGGAGGCAGACAGGGGGTGGGTCCCGCGCAGCGGAAGGTGCTGTTTATGTGCCTCACAATCTATCATAATCCCATCTCTCATTAAGTTAAAGACAGGAAACAAAGCTTTTAATTGGGCGCAGAATGCCAGGATTGCCTTTGAAATTTAAATGAGACACTTTAACGAATGCGCACTGATTACAGGGCTGTGAAATGATCCCTTGGGGATGTCGCTGAGGTGGGCACTGGAAGTAGGGGGGCAGACCAGATGTTCAGGGCCAGGCTGGCCCGTCAATTGATGTCCCAGCAGGGCACAGCTTCTGAAAAGCTGCTAGGGCTGGGACAGGCTGAGTCACACTCAGGGCGCTGCTTGACATGTTCTTTACTGTCCGACCCAGCCCAACTGGGTGAATACCCTGCTATGAGAGGTCGGACGAAGTCAGCACACGCCTTCCAGCCAGGAGAAGCTGAACTGGACCGTCCCAAATTACGAGATAATTTCATCGTTTGCGAGTTCCCTGCATGCCTGACTGAATACACAGAACCTTTCACCAAAACAGACCTGCCCCGTTTGCCTGCGGACCCTTTGAAAGATGCCTTTCTCAGAGGCGGCTCCTCTGCTAAGGCGGAGGAGCGTCGCCGCACTGCCTTGAAGCAGGCAAAGAAAGGTAAAAATAAAATCATAATAATGTAATGTTATTATCATTTTATCTTGTCCTCCTGCTGCAGCAGTTTTGCGTGAGGCGGCGGGGCTTCAGAGTAGGGGAGGAGTGGTAGAAATTAACACAACAAGAAGGTTTCAAGCAGGAGGGTCCTAGGGAAATTTTAAAGACCTGCAAAGGATTATATCCCCATTAGTATCAGACAAAAACGAATGTAGAATCCTTGGGTCTATTTTAAACAGAAAGTCGAAGAAAAGATATTGTATGGTGAAGAACTACAAAAAAGCCACAAACTATAACACACAGACCTAGCTGTGGGAAGTTCCCTTATTAGGACGAAATCCCTCACTCACCAAAGGTGACATGCTTCATCATATGGGATTCTCCTCTCAAAGGAATAACCTAGTTCCTTTGAGGGCTACAACCCCCTCTCTGAGAGGGAGGAGCTCAGGGATGTTTTTAATATCTACTCTATCAGGATATTCCAAATCCACATGTGATGAACAAAATAGTGTGAGCGAGGGCGCAGCGCAAAGAAAATGTATAATGTGAGGAATGTGAGAATAAAACTGGCTAGCGAGCGCAGAATGTAAGATTTATTCAGGTGCACCCACTGCCAGGATTAAAAACAGTGCACCAGCGGTATGGATTTAAACCGCATTTGTATGGTGGAAGGTGGTGGTCACCTTCCACCATACAAATGCGGTTTTATTCTCACATTATACATTTTCTTTGCGCTGCGCCCTCGCTCACACTATTTTGTTCATCACATGTGGATTTGGAATATCCTGATAGAGTAGATATTAAAAACATCCCTGAGCTCCTCCCTCTCAGAGAGGGGGTTGTAGCCCTCAAAGGAACTAGGTTATTCCTTTGAGAGGAGAATCCCATATGATGAAGCATGTCACCTTTGGTGAGTTAGGGATTTCGTCCTAATAAGGGAACTTCCCACAGCTAGGTCTGTGTGTTATAGTTTGTGGCTTTTTTGTAGTTCTTCACCATACAATATCTTTTCTTCGACTTTCTGTTTAAAATAGACCCAAGGATTCTACATTCGTTTTTGAGGAGTGGTAGAACCCAGGACCCTCTTAAGTGCGCAATGGCTGTTTGGCCGGCCCTCTCGGGCAGCCCAAAACAGTAATGCGCACTTTCCCTATTCTCCATGCAGGCTGCATTACAGCCTGCGTGGAGAACATGCCCACCCCTCCAGCCCCTGGCTGAACGCCATATCACGGCGCTCAGACCAATCACAACGCTGCATTGCAGCGCTGTGATTGGTCAGGGCAGCCTGTGTGCCGGATGCTTCCTGTTCCTGGAATCCGACGCAGGAGAGCAGGGATGCAGGACCCGGCGGCAAAGTAAGTGTTTATTTTTCTTTAAAATTGCAAACCGTGCGCATCCCCCGCGCCCGCCCAACCACCCGAGAGCTGTGCTGGCTGCCACTGCTTCCAGTGCGTGGAAGCCCAGCCCTGTACTCCTTCCAGTAAGTGCCGGCCTCTGGAACCAGAACACTGGAGGCCACGGTCCGGAACTCTTAACATCTCTGACGAGGACATCCAGGGGGAGGGCTCATTCCATTGACGTCCCAGCTGTGTTTAGTCCTCGCGTGACCACAAGGCATCTGCTCCATCTTGCTGCTAACCCGGAAGTGGAAGTGGACGGTTGGATTGTCGGCCCTTCCCAGCGATGGAGGTGAATACTCAGAAGACAGCTGACAATGGGCAGAAGAGCTGCTTGGGTCTCTTCCCACAACTAACACACGAGTGCTGGTGCCAGCCCAAGTAAGCTAGACCACCACTGCACCAACAGCATCTCAAAATCCAATAGGAATCACTCACCTGGCAAGCACGCCACTGCCCGCCATAGCACATATCCTAAAGCTATGTATCTAACTGTATTGAGCCCCCTGAAACCTGCCCTGGAGAGCTTCAGGGAACATGAACGTGCTGCACGCGCTTCTCTAGCCCAAATCCCACCAGTCAACTGGGCCATGCAGAGTAGCCCACCTCATGTGAAGCGGGTACAGGGTTGAAAGCTTGCAGTCATGGAAATCTATGAGAATCCAAGGCAGGACGGACACTCTCAAAGGCGAGCCGGGCTGGCATTTCCCAAAGGGGCACCCTGTTTTCGGAGTCAAAGGAAGTTCTGGCATTCGTATAATCTCCACATCAACAGATCACCCCCTGTCAGTGTGTCTTCACAGCTCCACAGGAAGTCCTGGCATCTTTAACTCCTCTATCGCCTCTGCTCCAAGCACTCCGTTTTCACGCGACTTCACACACCTTTTGAGCGGAGAGATCTCATCTTATTGCACACAGTTTACTCCTTCTGCTCACATTTTACTATTAAATCACAGTTCAACAGCACTATATGCGTCATCAGTGGGCAGTCCCCATTCCTTCTAAAATTGGACCATGGATCCCAGAGCACACCTCTATTAGGCTGCTTTACCGGGGTGGAAAATAACATCCTGGTCCACACCCCACTCTTATATGTTCGTGCAAAGTTAATATATACTGCCACACCCGCTCCTTGGAATACTGCCACCGCTCCTAATTGCCAGGAATCCGATCAAACGTCTCCTCCTGCCAATACACGACGCACTGGCAAGCCCTATCAATCGCAGGTTCTGGCTAAAAGCAGGCAGGCCTATTGGGAAATCAGCAGCAGCTGCCACGTGACCCCTCTGCGACAGCCTACCGGCCTACCGGGCCCCGACCTGTCGACAAATCACCAGATATCCTAGCCGGGGGTCTTGGGGCTCCTCTGTGTCAATATTCCGCAGTGATTGAAGGCGCTCAAAGGGTAAACTGACACAAACATCTTGGACCCGACAGCAAATAAGTTCAGCCACTGACGAGAGTCCAAATTTCACAGACGTCACACTTACCACAGCGCCATAACTCGAGAACATTCCCGCTATCGAGGCCTACGCACAGCATAAACACTCTAAGCTGACCTAAATGCACAGGCAACTTGATTTTAGCTCATGTGAATGTGTATACATTTTCTGTTTTTGTGTAATTTTTATAGGGCCTGTGAAGCACGTTCCTTGTGTTTCTAGTTCAGTTTAGGTTTGAAGGCCTCCGACCCTTAAACTCAAATAATGCATACAAATAAATTAAGACCAAACCACAATACACATAATGCTTTTTCACAAGCTGATATCCAGTCTGTGATAAGAACAGAGCCATGTGGAAAGTCTTCGGAGTGCAAAAGTGTTAAGAGAAATGGCAGAAAGTACTCTATATAAATGCCAAGATCATAACATCTAATAACACAACATTCACATGGATAACTTTTGCCATAATAATTACTCCACACAAAGGTCAAAATGACTCAGGACACAAAGTAAAGCTGGAAAATAAATTGTGTCTCAACCTGCCGCAAGTGATGTTGAAGATGGGTAGGCTGCATGTGGCCAAAGGTCCACGCTCCGTTGCAAGTTGCCCACACTGGGTGCCAAGGCTGTCTATCTTAGAACCCTGGTGTTTATGGTATCGCTGTACACCGGCTCAGTCACAAAGCACTCTAAGGAAGCCAAAAGCCAGACTGTTTGTACCACCAGCATCCTAAACACAAGTGCAAGACTGCATATTGCTGCACTAGTGCTGCACAAGAGGTGCTTTCGAGTGAAAATTGGGACTTTTGCAAACATTTTTACTTAAATGCTATTTGTGCTGAATCATTCTCAAGGAAAAACTTAGAGAAATATGCACTGACATGCAAAATGCTTACAAGTTATTGTCCTCAATAGACACTTGCGTGAGTAAACCCTGCAAGCGTACATGCAGAGGACAAGCATGAAATTCTGTGAGCTCCATTCAGGTAAATAATGGGAACTATGTGAATACCATGCTTGAGTAATAGAAACTTTGCACAGAGCTGGTCAAGAGCTGTTGCATGTCCTCCTGCGTTCTGTTCACCGAAGGTCTAGTGACGTCCCACTGTCGAGGGATGGAGCCCAGCAGAATCCACCAAGGAGTAAAACAAGGCAAAAGCAGTGATCTCAATAAAGTGCAGTGAGCAGAGTGTGGACATCCTTACTTGGCCTTACTAAACCAACTTTACAATGCTCATACACTACCTGGCTGCACCCTACAACCAGACTGTGAAAACAAGTTGTTGGGTGCCATGTAAGGGGCTGCTTCCTGGCCTCAAAATACAAATTACCTTGCCCTACAGGATTCAACTACCGAGCAATCATAACAATGGCAGCCATGCAGTCTTGAGTGTCCGCTCACTAATCCCATTGAACTCGTTTCCATTATTTAGGCCTTAGGGAAGATCTGCACGCCTCCGTCAATGCGGAGGTCTACATAACTGCACCTTTTTGTTTCCCCACCCACCATCCCCTGAGGCAGCAGTTTTAAGACATGTTTCATGTGAAGGCTTTGTTTAACGCTTTCTCTTGCAGGTGTGAATTTGTTAGTTTTTCTTTCCAGGTATTGCAATGTTGTGCTAATTATGTCATATCAATATGTTTTGTATTACAGGGCGACGTCATTTTGCTTGTCGTATTTTATGCTTGCGTATCCTTGGTCTGCGGGAAGGTCATGATTGGTCGGTCAAATTTTCCATCTCTTAGTAGGCATCCCATTATTTATTGGGGACATCTGGGGGGGGGGGCAGTGGTCTCTCATCACACTCCAGGGGGCGTTTAAGGCCAGAAGGCTGAAGGGTGCGGGGCTAGGAGTTCCGCTTCCGGCAGGCCCTCGGGCCAATCCCTGCACAGGCGCATGGGCGCCAAGTTGGCATAACATCAGTCCCTGGGAGGTAGTATTGGAGGGCGTAGGGGGTGCCCGAGTGAAGGATTCTAATGGGCAACCGGGCCTCCTGTGCAAGGTCACTATGGTAAGAAGGGGGACCTAGCAAGTAGTTGGGACCAGTCATGACCTTGCACGTAGGCTCATCCGGGATACGCAGAAATTAAACTGTACATATTTCAGTTTAGGTTAGGTATGGGAATGTATTAGACATCTGTTAAGGTTAGCCATAAAATGTGTTGAATACATTGTATATGAAATGTATAAAGTTATTGTATATGTGTGGGTTTTCTGTGTATTGAAATGTGTTATTACATTTTTTTTATTATGATTTTTAATTTTAATAAAAGACAGCCGGGGTTCTACGACCCCCTAATCCAAGATCTGTGTCAAATGATTTATTATCTATGCCTCAGGGGAAAAGGGGGGGGGGGGACGGGAAGTACCCCCGTGTCTCTGGAGGGAAGGTTTGGGTCAACCTACTGGTAGGGGTCTCGGCAATACCTGGCCATGTGCCATGCAACGCTCTCCTCATACTGTGGAGACGGTGTCCATTCTGTGCTCCCGAACACATATAGTCCGGGCCACTGGAATTATGCGATAATGAGGCTGCTGCGATTTTCGCATGATTAGAGATTTGCAGCATTTGCCACAAATTCCATCATCTGCTGCATAATCTGCAGATTTTAACAAAAAATAATTCTTTCTAGCTCAAACGATTAAAAAGTTAGTAAAAATGCAGTGAAACATGTTGCCGCACAGTGGAAGGCCCTTTGGAAAGGCTGACTGGTCACCTTTCTCTAGGTTATTGCTATATTTAGTTATTAAACTGTTACTACTGAGGTGCAACTAATGCCCAGATAGTGCTAAAAAGTGAAAATAATGAAGTAATACTATCACAAAATGTGCAGCATAATTTGCCTTTCTTGCCTCATAATTTACTCAACCCTGCCCCATAATTTGGCCCTCCCCTGCCGCATAATTCCAATGGCCCTGCGTATAGTGTGCTCTCTTTGGCCACCTGTGGCCTGGGAGAAGCATGACCATCGACCATGCTAGAGCAAGAGTCGTCCCTTAGCAATGGAAGTTGGGATTCAGCCCTGCGCTCTTGCCCTTCCCTTCCTTTTATTCTCTCAGCAGCAAACATCCTTATTAAGAACAAGTCAGGATGCCAAGTCAAGTACAACCACAATGTCCGAACCCTCACAAAGCAATTGGGGGTAGAAATCTGAAAGATGCATTTTCCGAGATTGAGGTGTCCGTGGTGCTAAATTGACAAAGAATAAAATAACTACATCGACTAACATTGAGTGTATATGATACCCCTGGCCCCACGTCTGCATTTGACGCTGTCGTTTGTGGTACACTATTGAACTGTCCTGGCACTAACTGTGACACTCATAGACTGCCCCCTGCTGGTTTACTCACTTTATGTTCAACAGGTCTCACATGGTAAAACTGGGCTTCTTCTTGCCCACCCCCTCACCAATTCTCCTATTCTGCTCAATGACTACATTGCACTCTTTGCAAGTATCTCTGCCAGCTGAACCATGGGTGCCACATGTATGCCAATGATAAATGTTAGTCCTCTGCATTAAAGACAATTTTCCTATATTCAGGAAGTCCCCACAGATACACCTGCTCCTCAAGGGTTTTGGCCTGCTCCACAGCTGACAAACCCCACCCTGCCATACAAAATTGGTTCTAACATCAGGGGTGCAGAGCTTCCTGCTATTAGTTCCCCTATAACTCCACCCCCTTGGAAAGTGTCATGAAGCATCTGATTGGTCACACTAGCATTATGCAAACCAATAAATAAAAAAACAAAAAAGAGACTATATGGTTCTTACGATGCCGGTAACACCCTGTTTAGATTAATTCTTTAGAGCAGTTAGGGGAATAGGGCTGCTGGTTGTGCCTTCTTTTTTTACTTTTCATTAATGATGTTATCTATTAAAAATATATTTATTTTTAACCGATTGGTTTGACAGGCTATCTATATTTATTTGCCTTCTCTTGGGTCTGTGTTATAGTGGAACTGGTACAGAACCTCAAGTTACAGTCTAGAGAGCTGAAGTAGTGGCGTAGCAAGGGGGTAGTTTTGGGGGCGGCGGCCTCTCCCAAACCCCCCGCTCTTACCTGCGGCTGCCGCAGGAATCGCCAGCAATCCCCGCTCTTTCATACAGCCACCGCGGGGCGGCAAACGCAGGGACCGCCATGGGCGGCCGAATGTCTAGCTACGCCACTGAGCTGAGGCCTGTGATTGCTTGAAAAGTCCTTCCATAGGGCGGCTGTGGACCAATAGGGAGTTTACATTGAGCCGCAGGGGCCACCTCCTGTGTTCTGTTTACTTCCAGGATTTGAGGAACCATGTGACAACAACAGTAAACACCCGTCACATGGGTTGTTGCAGGCTTGGTTTAATGCCTTTGCTTTCTTCTTTTCTGGGACTTGCAAACAATTTACAAAACCACATATTGAAGTCTCAGACTGGCTTGGAGGAAGCGCGGCCAATGCGCTTATGTGAGATCACTTCCGGATTATGTAATGAGGTTATGTGTTTGCAAGAAAAAAAGATGAAAACAATCAAACATAAGAAGCAACGAAATCACTTTTTGAAAAAGGCTCGTGTATGTAGTAGAATCTGACATGAATGATGTACTTTTATGTAACACGTTTCAACATTTCAAGTGATAAAACAAGCCAACACAACACAGGCATTTTCTACTTACATAGTATAAAGTGTGCATAATTCAAAACTGAATTGTGCAGACTTTATAGTTCTTGCTATATAGATTTCTTTGTTATAGCTGTCATCAGCCTATCAAGGCAGTAATATTAAGATTAACAAATCTAATTTAGAATAACAAGAAAAGCACTGCTCTCATACACCCTTTATATAGTGGACTTATGCCCTTGAAGTACTGGCCAGTATACCAATGGATGTCCAAGTACCTTTTGAATATTTATGCGACCCTACTATGGAATGAGCTTCTCACTGTAAAGATGGCGTATGGATGTATGACTTTACATCGCATTCCGTTGCAATGGATGCCTTTACCACGCACGCTTTACAACGCGACTGCCATTACAACACAAACCTTTACCACGCATGTTATTTCGATAAATATGCATTTACCACACATGCCTTTACAACAAATTTAATTGATAAAGCATGTATGTCAAGGGCATATGCATGGCAAAGGCTTCCCTGACCCCTACCTTAAACCCTAATCCCGATCGCTGGAGTACCCCACCCCGTGGCCCACAACCCTTCTAAAAAAAACCTTTCCCCTGCCATAAACCCTAAAAACCTACCCCTGCCTGACCCTCCCCTCGGCTCCCAGCCCTTCCCCTGCGCTGGACCCTAAAACCCTGCCTCTGCGCGCGCCCCCCCCCGGCTCCCAGCTCTACTTCTACCCTAAAGCATAACACCTGAACTCCCACCCACCCCGGCCCCCAGCCCTTCCTCTACTCTAAATCCTAAAACACTGCCCCCATCCCCCAGCCCTTCTTTAACCCAAACCCCTAAAATAGTAGCCTCCCGCCCAATCATCAATTCCTCTCTGTTGTTACACCAGATGGATATTACACGCAATAAGACTATGTTGATACAAGATTTACTCTACTGTTGCACTCCAGACCAATAATCCTTCATTTAAAGGTTGTGGAACCAGACACTACACCCTTGGCTGCAACGCAGCTGTGTCTGGCAGAGCAGGACCAGAACAGGGCCTTTCCACACTGAAAGGTAATGACCTTATGTTTCTCCTGTTGCCTCAAACATTAAAAATCAATGCCCACAGCTGGCCTGCCACCCTTCACGCAAGAATGGGTGAGCGCTCTGGCTGTTCTTGACACCTCTTGTTACACCTATGCAGGAGCAATTCTACCAATTCGGGCTGGAGCAATGACTTTCAAACCTACGCGTGGTAATGATAGAAGCCCCATCTGCACCTTGTAATGGGGCCAACTCGGGTACGTGTGACACTGACATGCGGTCCTACTGTTGGTGGTGCCTTAGGTGAGGGGCTTGTCTCCCCTTGTCCTAGTACCCTGCTGGGTGTAGTACTGCCAGCTTACTGTTATAAGTCCTTCATCCATTGAAAAAGTGACATAGCAGCACCCCTGTGGGAGCAAAAACGACTCCGAAATTTAGACACCACAAAATTTACCTCATTCAGAGTTCCCACATTTCACTGGATCCGATACGTGTTAAACCCTCAATTTCATGAGGCATTGGTGCCAACATTAAGGGACCATCCAAACATCAAAATCAGAAAATAGAATTAATTAAATAAATGATTTGGGATCAGGTGGCTCCACTCAATAACAGGGTTCTATATCAATGAAAAGTTAAAGGGCTTTATTACAGACTTCAAAAATAAGATGTACAAAGTTATTGTCATGATGGTTCTCAATGCACAGTTATAGAGAGATTGCAAAGATCAGAAATTATTCTAAGTCCCAAATGGGCAGCAAAATCAGGAAACAAATGGAAAGAATCCCTAGAAAAAAAGGAAAGGAACCAGGCTCATCCCTAATTCAAGGGGTTTTTATACATTATTTTTGCATATGTAATTACAGAATCTGCAGACTCACTGTGGTGTGAGCAAAAGTACCATTTCATTAGCAAATAAGAGCACATGAAAAATAAACGTCGCACTGCCTTAACACCTAAGCACTATCCCACTACATGGATAATTATTCAGCACCCTCTATGCTAATATTATCCGGAGATGCTAGAACATACATGAACAATAATGTGTTATGTGAATGAATGGCCACTGTGAATCAGCAGAAGGAGCTAGGTTATGTATCAGGTTGTGACTGAACGTTCATCGAGAGCAGGACAACAATAACAGTGGAAATAAACCTAAATCCTAGCTTGACTGTGTGCTGCAGAACTAGCAAGGAGAGAAGCTGGGCAAGAGGGGAAGAAACATAAGTGACAGGGTTGGCTGTCTTATTTGAGGCCTAGTTAATACATGTTAGGAAAACACATTTCTACATATCACAGAAAATGTGTTTCAATTGCAACAGTACTATATACGTATGTACATGTGAAATCAAGAGTGAAAATGCATTCTGCTCATTGTTAATAATTCACAAAAATATAAATTCTTAAAAATCGCTTACAACCCCTTACTGGACTGTGTCCTTTCTCACTATAATTCAATGCATATGCATGTCTGTGGCTCATGAGGCTGCTGAACGCATGGATTCAATTTGAAGAAAATAATTTCAAATTGAAAGACACTTAATTTCCTATGCTTATAATAAATTACAAAATGGGATATTCAATCAATCAATCAATCAATCAATCAATCATGTCATTTGTAAAGCGCACTACTCACCCGTGAGGGTCTCAAGGCGCTGGGGTGGGGAATGCTGCTACTGCTCGAAAAGCCAGGTCTTGAGGAGTTTTCTGAAGGTCAGCGGGTCTTGGGTCTGCCGTAGGTGGATGGGGAGGGTGTTCCAGGTCTTGGCGGCGAGGTGGGAGAACGATCTGCCACCGGAGGTCGCTCTTCGGAAGCGGGGGACAGTGGCGAGGGTGAGGTCGGCGGAGCGGAGCTGGCGGGTGGGGTTGTAGAAGCTGAGTCGTCTGTTGAGGTACGTTGGTCCGGTGTTGTGGAGTGCCTTGTGTGCGTGGGTGAGGAGTTTGAAGGTTATTCTCTTGTTGACCGGGAGCCAGTGCAGGTCTCTCAGGTGGGGTGTTGTTAGACTTGGCACCATTGGCGTGGGTCTCCCTTCCATTTTTTTGCTGTTGCCTCTTATGTTTTGCTGGTTTTAGATGCTTTTGGGCACTGTGCCACTGCTGTTCAGTGCCACAGTGCAAGTGCTCCCTACTGTAAATTGATGTATGGATTAGTGACTCCATGATTGGATGATTGGTTTACTTGTCAGTCCCTAGTACAGTGCACTGCGTGTGCCCAGGGCTTGTAAATCCAATGCTGCTGGTGGGCTTGCAGCACTGGTTGTGCCACCCACAGAAGCAGCTTGTAAAATGTGTCTCAGGCCTGCCATTGCAGAGCCTGTGTGCAGTCTGTGACTGCCATGTCGACTTGGCAAGTGCAGCCACTTGCCAGTCCCTAAACCTTCCCTTATCTTCATATCAGACACCCCTAAGGTAGGCCCAAGGGCAGGGTGCATTGTAAGTATAAGGTAGGACATGCCCTGGTGTGTGTGGCATGTCCTGATAGTGAATTACAGCCATTTTCGTTTTTCACTATTGCAAGGCTACCTGCTCCCCATAGGCCAGAATGGGCAGACTGACTATTACACCTTATAGTCAGAACTGACCCAGGGAACATGGTAGAAAAACGAATTTAGTATGCCTGAACTCAGAATGATAAAATACATCTTTTAGTGAAGTTGGTTTTAACATTCTGTGTTTGAAAATACCACTTTTAGAAAGTGGGTATTTTCTTGCCTAAACTTCCAAGCCTGCCTCTGCTAGGTTGTGTATTCCTTGTCTGGAGATTGAGTGACAGGGGCTGGGGGTGGCTACAGGAGACAGGGTGAGTCAGCACTAGGCTGAATAGGTCTGCCTGAAGGAGGATGGGTGGGAGGAGTTGCACCTGGGTCTGAATAGGGCTGTGCCTGCCTTCCACAATGCTGGCTCCACCTCCCGCCGGGCGTCTGATGGCTCTGCCCCTCACTCTCAAAGGAAAGAAGGAGTCAAGAAAAACAAAGTGCTCCAGGACTGACCAGAACTGGTTTGGACTAGGCAAAGGCCTCTCTGCCTTCAGAGAACAAAGGGAAAAGGTGTATAAAAGGGGACCCAGACCCCTAGGAAATGAGATCACTTCTGGGAAATCAAGAAACCTGTTGCCAAGGAGAAGAACCGGAGAAGCTGAAGGAGGAGTACTGCCCCTGTGCTGTTTTGCTGATTGGGGTTGGCCTGCAGTGGTTGCTTTCTGCCAAGGACAGGAGAAAAGACTTTGCTGTGCTTTGTCATCTTGAAGAAGGGAATCTCCAAGGGCTTGAACTGAGCTTGCCTCCTGCCTGAAGTCACAGGGACACAAAGACTTCACCCCTTCTGTTTGCCTGCATCTGGAACTGCTGTTTTAGCTGCTAACAGAGGGAAGTCTGCAACATCGACGCCGGCGAGCGACGCCGTAACCTGCACCTAAGCCGTGGGCACCGCTCGTGAAGAGCACGACGCACCGCCCGACTTGCACCGTAGGCCCGACGCCTGCCGACGCCGTGCGACATCGACTCCGAAGCCGTCATCGAGGCCGCTGCCTGCACCGGAGCCGAGGACACCGCTCGTGACGCTCACGACGCGCCGTCCCGACTCGCACCGCAGCCCCGACTTCACCGACGCCAGGGCTTCATCATCGCGGAGCCGATCCTCGGCGTGGGTGACCCCGAATCCATCGACGCCGCACCATCGTAAGGAACCGACGCCTCGCCGCCATCCGTGACGTCACCTCCCCGACACAGTAAGGAACCGACGCCTCACCTCCCTGCGCTGCAGTAAGGAACCGAGACATCACCTCCCCTGGGGTCGTAAGGAACCGACGCCGCCGGCGCCAACGAAGCATCACCTCCCCGACGCCGTGCACCGTCTTTGTTTTCATCGAATTCCAGGTACTGTTCTTTGTGGGTCTGCTCGACTCCGGGCCCGACGCCGCGCACCTCGCGGTCGGCGCCGTACTTTGGGATTTCCACCGGTCACGACGTCGTGATAACTCCAAGTGGAGTTATTTGTTGCTACAAGCTTTATTTGATTGACTATCCTATTTTTGAAGATAACGTGAACTGTCTCTATCATTTTAAGTCTATTTTTGATTACAGTATTGTGGATTTTTGCTATTGGGTCTTGTGATAAGTCTATATAAAGATTACTTATTTTTACATAAACAACCTGTGTGGTGTCCATCTGTAGTGTTTTCACTGTATTACTGTATGTGGTCACAAATGCTTTACACACTGCCTCTGAGATAAGCCTGTCTGCTCGTGCCAAGCTACCAGGGGGTGAGCAGGGGTTATTTTAGGAGTGTTTCCCCCTTATCCTGACTAGAAGCAAGGGTCCCTATTTGGACAAAGGTGCAAACCATTGCCAACTAGGAGACCCCCAGTTCTAACATTGGTGGTCAGCGGTGAGGATTTGGACTTGCATTTGTGATTCATATACAGTGATTGGTGTACACTACTAGTGAGTGCAGACCAATACGCGACCACATACCTTTTTGATAGGACTTTTTTTCCTTGGAACCCTTATTTTTGTTGAGAACTGCCAATTTTCACCATGAGCAAAAAAGGATCCATTGCACCTGCAGATATTGAATTTGAAGAAGATAGGGTTGATACCTACACTGTGCCAGAACTCAAAGCTGTTTGCAAAAAGTTTAAAATCTCTATGAGAGGCCTCACCAGGAAGGAGGAGTTTCACAAGGCACTGAGAGCCTGGTTGGAAGCACGGAATGCCAGTGGGCAGTCCGAGGAGCCTGTGGAGGAGGCAGAGAATTTAGATGGGCAGCTTGAGGGGCCATTGGGCTTAACTGGGAGGAGAGCGCCTTCCAGGGAGGGCAGCAGTGTTTCTCAAAAGGGCCTGTCTCCAGAGGAGCTGGAGGACAGGGACAAAAGCAGGATGCATGAAATGGAGATGGCCAAACTGAAACAGGGAAGCCATGATAGCCTTGAGCATAAGAAATTGGAGTTAGAAAGTAAGAGGTTGGCTATGGAAGAAAAGAAGATGCTTTTAGAGCATGAGAGAGTGGTGAGGGAGCTAGAGCTAAAGGCTAGGAGCCTAGAAATCCCTCCCTCTGGTGGCAGCACACCTCCAGTACCTGTAGAAAGTAGAGTGTACATCCCCAAGGAGGTTATTAAGGATTTCATGAAGGGGGAGGACATTGGGCAATGGTTTAAAGCATATGAGATCGCCATGACATCACACCGGGTCCCTGAGAAGGATTGGGGAGCGGGGTTGTGGGGCCGCTTTGCAGGTGAGGGAAGGGAAACCTTGCTAGCCTTGCCCACAGTGGATCAGATGTCCTATGCCCACCTGAAGGAAGCTTTAGTGGCAAGGTATGGGTTAACTCCAGAGCTTTATAGGCAGAAGTTTAGGAACTGCAAAAAGCTGGAGTCTAGTACCTGGGTGGAGTATGTGTCTTATTTTTGCAGAGCATTGGATGGATGGGTGAAGGGTAGCAAAGTAAATGACTTACAGGAGTTCTATGATTTAATCGCATGGGAGCACTTGTCCAGTAGTTGTTTTCCAGAGCTACGCCAGCACCTAGTTGACAGTAAGCTGACTAATCCTAGGAAGCTTGCTGAGGAGAGCGGACCGCTGGGTCAGTACCCGGGTCCACAAGGGTCTTGTGGGAGACTCCGCCAAAGGGGGCAGGGTCCCCAGCAGAAGAGTGGGGGGACAAGGGTAAACAGAAGGAGTTCCAAAAAGGGCCCCAAAGTAAACCCCCAGGGAACCAAGGTAAGGGTTCCCAGCCTCCCACTGAGAAAAGACCATGGGTCCCAACAGATAAGTCTGTTCAGAAGGGGCCCAAAGCATGTTTTAGTTGTGGTCAGGTGGGTCACTTTGTAGGAAGTCCCAAGTGCCCCAATACCGTGACCACTGCACCCACTGGTGCACCACCCCGGCAGATGGCTAGTGTAGCCCTGGGGGAGGAGTTGGGTGCCCAAGGTGGGTGGGGTCCCGCAGAGATGTCCCTGGTCTCTTTAGGAGACAGTGAGATGGTCCCTAGGACCCAGCTGCCTGATAACACTAAAAAATACAGGCAGTGGGTGACCATCAATGGCCATAGGGTGGAGGCTCTGAGAGACACCGGGGCCAGTGTGACAGCTGTCAGTTGTCGGCTGGTGTCTGAGGAGCAGGTGGTCCCCAATGTATTCTACCCTGTAGTTGCCACTGACAACTCAGAGAGCCACTGCAAGGTGGCCCAGGTTCCCTTTGAGTGGGGGGGTCTCAGGTATCCTTCAAGTAGCTGTGAGGCCAGCCATGCCTGTTGACTGTCTGCTAGGCAATGATTTGGAGAGCTCCCCTTGGGCAAAGGTGGAGCGGAGGTCTCATTTGGAGATGTTGGGTCTGCCAGAGTGGGCGTGTGTGACCACTCGGTCAATGGCAGCCGGTAAGGGTATTCAAGAGGACCTGGAGCCTGGAAGAAGGGCCCAGGTGCCTGCCTTAAAGAGAGGAGGCAGGGGGCGCGGGAAACCGGCCCCCGAAGTTCCCACGGTCCAGGAGGAGGCAGACCTTGAGGGGGATGCCCTGGAACCTACAGGGGAACAAGTGGCTGAACTGGGGGACCTGCCTGAGCTGACCCATTGGCAGCAGGAAGGAGGCCCCTCCAGGGAAGAATTCTGCGAGGAGCAGAAGAAGTGCCCTTCTCTTGAGGGCTTGCGGCAACAGGCTGTAAGCCAGGCAGCAGGTGATCAGTCTGGATCACACTGGATCTACTGGGAGAATGGTCTCCTGTATAGTGAGCCTAAGGTTGCTGAGCCTGGGTCAGCCCGTGTGCTGGTGGTACCCCAGCGCTTCAGAGCCTTCCTACTGGGTCTGGCTCATGATGTGCCTTTAGCAGGACATTTGGGGCAAGACAAGACCTTTCAAAGGCTTGTCACCCACTTTCATTGGCCCCAAATGCGCAAGAGTTCAGATACTCATTGCAGGACCTGTCAGACTTGCCAGGCAAGTGGTAAGAGTGGGAGGAAGCACAAGGCTCCTCTCCAACCTTTCCCTGTTGTCAGCACCCCCTTTGAGAGGGTGGGTATTGACATTGTGGGGCCTCTGGATCCCAAGACAGCCATGGGCAACAGGTTCATCCTGGTCTTGGTGGACCATGCCACCCGGTACCCGGAAGCCATCCCTCTTCGGACAGTGACGGCCCCCGTGGTGGGACGTGCACTGATGGGGATTTTCTCCCGTGTGGGGTTCCCCAAGGAGGTGGTGTCTGACCGTGGTACTAACTTCATTTCCAAGTATATGAAGTCCCTGTGGCAGGAGTGTGGTGTAACCTATAAGTTCACCACTCCTTACCACCCCCAAGGTAATGGGCTGGTTGAGAGATTCAACCGGACCCTTAAAGGCATGATTATGGGTCTGGAAGAACCCATGAGGCGTAAGTGGGACGTCCTCTTGCCATGCCTGCTCTTTGCTTACAGAGAGGTGCCCCAGAAGTCCTTAGGGTTCAGTCCCTTTGAACTGCTGTACGGCCATCCTGTAAGAGGACCTCTGAGTCTGGTCAAGGAAGGCTGGGAGAAAGCTCCCAGGAAAACTCCCCAGGATGTATTTAGTTACATGCTGGCCTTCAGGAACCAGACTCGGCGTTTCAGACAACTCGCTGAGGCGAATCTGGAAGCCAGCCAGGAAGAGATGAAACGTTGGCATGATCAGAACGCCACTCTGATCGAGTTTCAGCCTGGACAAAAGGTTTGGGTCATGGCCCCAGTGGAGCCCTGTGCGCTCCAGGATAAGTGGACCGGACCATTTGAGGTGGTGGAGCGCAAGAGTGATGTCACCTACTTGGTGGACTTGCAGTCTCCCAGGAACCCCTTGCGGGTCCTGCATGTGAACCGCCTGAAGCCCCACTTTGAGAGGTCTGAAGTGGGCATGCTCTTAGCAACAGATGCTGGGATGGAAGAGGAGACTGAACCTCTTCCTGATCTCCTGTATGCAAAAGAGCAAGATGGGTCAGTGGATGGTGTGAACCTCTCTCCCACCCTGACCCCGGAGCAGCAGAATGACTGTCGCCAACTGTTGGGACAGTTTTCTGATCTGTTCTCCCTGACTCCCAGTATCACTGAATGGTGCATCCATGATGTGGACACTGGGGACAGTCCTCCTGTAAAGCACAAAACTTACAGAGTGACTGACAGGGTGAGAGCTTGCATCAAGGAGGAGGTCTCCAAGATGTTTGCCTTAGGGGTGATTGAGTCCTCTAACAGTCCTTGGGCCAGCCCAGTGGTCTTGGTCCCAAAGGCTGCCGCGCCTGGTGCCACACCTGAACTCCGGTTCTGTGTGGACTACCGAGGACTCAATTCAGTCACCAGGACTGACGCGCACCCCATCCCCAGAGCTGATGAGCTCATTGATCGGTTAGGGGCTGCCCAGTACCTCAGCACGTTTGATCTAACGTCTGGATACTGGCAGATCGCCTTAACTGATGGGGCCAAAGAGAGGTCAGCATTCTCCACACCAGATGGGCACTACCAATTCCGGGTGATGCCCTTTGGGATGAAGAATGCCCCTGCCACCTTTCAGAGGTTGGTCAACCAGGTGTTGGCTGGGCTGGAGGATTTCAGTGCCGCCTACCTGGATGACATTGCAGTGTTCAGCGCCACTTGGGAGGAACATCTGCACCACCTCTGGGAAGTGTTGAAGGCGCTGCGGAGGGCAGGCCTCACGATCAAGGCGAGTAAGTGCCAGATCGGGCAGGGTTCTGTGGTGTACTTGGGACACCAGGTTGGGAGCGGCCAGGTGGCGCCCCTACAACCCAAGATAGATACCATCCTGGCTTGGGAACCCCCCAAAACCCAGACAGAGGTGAGGGCCTTCTTAGGACTCACCGGGTATTACAGAAGGTTTGTCAAGGGGTATGGCAACATTGTTGCACCCTTGACTGAGCTGACTTCCAGGAAGCAGCCCAGGAAAGTGAACTGGACTGAGGCCTGCCAAAAGGCTTTTGATGCCCTGAAATCTGCCATGTGCACGGCGCCCGTGCTTCAGGCGCCCAACTTCTCAAGGGAATTCATTGTGCAGACAGATGCTTCAGAGCATGGTGTTGGGGCTGTGCTTTCACAGATGAATGAGGAGGGCCTAGACCAACCTGTAGCCTTTATTAGTAGGAGGTTACTCCCACGGGAACAGAGGTGGAGTGCGATTGAACGTGAGGCATTTGCTGTGGTCTGGGCACTGAAGAAGTTGAGACCATACTTGTTTGGGACTCACTTCCGGGTTCAGACAGACCACAGGCCCCTCAGATGGTTAATGCAGATGAGGGGTGAGAACCCAAAACTGTTGAGGTGGTCCATTTCCCTACAGGGGATGGACTTCACGGTGGAACACCGCCCTGGTACAGAACACGCCAATGCTGATGGTCTGTCCAGATTTTTCCGCCTTAGTGATGAGAACTCCCAGGAGGAAGGGTAGTTCTCCCCACATTTCAGCTGGAGGGGACACGTGTTAGACTTGGCACCATTGGCGTGGGTCTCCCTTCCATTTTTTTGCTGTTGCCTCTTATGTTTTGCTGGTTTTAGATGCTTTTGGGCACTGTGCCACTGCTGTTCAGTGCCACAGTGCAAGTGCTCCCTACTGTAAATTGATGTATGGATTAGTGACTCCATGATTGGATGATTGGTTTACTTGTCAGTCCCTAGTACAGTGCACTGCGTGTGCCCAGGGCTTGTAAATCCAATGCTGCTGGTGGGCTTGCAGCACTGGTTGTGCCACCCACAGAAGCAGCTTGTAAAATGTGTCTCAGGCCTGCCATTGCAGAGCCTGTGTGCAGTCTGTGACTGCCATGTCGACTTGGCAAGTGCAGCCACTTGCCAGTCCCTAAACCTTCCCTTATCTTCATATCAGACACCCCTAAGGTAGGCCCAAGGGCAGGGTGCATTGTAAGTATAAGGTAGGACATGCCCTGGTGTGTGTGGCATGTCCTGATAGTGAATTACAGCCATTTTCGTTTTTCACTATTGCAAGGCTACCTGCTCCCCATAGGCCAGAATGGGCAGACTGACTATTACACCTTATAGTCAGAACTGACCCAGGGAACATGGTAGAAAAACGAATTTAGTATGCCTGAACTCAGAATGATAAAATACATCTTTTAGTGAAGTTGGTTTTAACATTCTGTGTTTGAAAATACCACTTTTAGAAAGTGGGTATTTTCTTGCCTAAACTTCCAAGCCTGCCTCTGCTAGGTTGTGTATTCCTTGTCTGGAGATTGAGTGACAGGGGCTGGGGGTGGCTACAGGAGACAGGGTGAGTCAGCACTAGGCTGAATAGGTCTGCCTGAAGGAGGATGGGTGGGAGGAGTTGCACCTGGGTCTGAATAGGGCTGTGCCTGCCTTCCACAATGCTGGCTCCACCTCCCGCCGGGCGTCTGATGGCTCTGCCCCTCACTCTCAAAGGAAAGAAGGAGTCAGAAAAACAAAGTGCTCCAGGACTGACCAGAACTGGTTTGGACTAGGCAAAGGCCTCTCTGCCTTCAGAGAACAAAGGGAAAAGGTGTATAAAAAGGGGACCCAGACCCCTAGGAAATGAGATCACTTCTGGGAAATCAAGAAACCTGTTGCCAAGGAGAAGAACCGGAGAAGCTGAAGGAGGAGTACTGCCCCTGTGCTGTTTTGCTGATTGGGGTTGGCCTGCAGTGGTTGCTTTCTGCCAAGGACAGGAGAAAAGACTTTGCTGTGCTTTGTCATCTTGAAGAAGGGAATCTCCAAGGGCTTGAACTGAGCTTGCCTCCTGCCTGAAGTCACAGGGACACAAAGACTTCACCCCTTCTGTTTGCCTGCATCTGGAACTGCTGTTTTAGCTGCTAACAGAGGGAAATTGCAACATCGACGCCGGCGAGCGACGCGCGTAACCTGCACCTAAGCCGTGGGCACCGCTCGTGAAGAGCACGACGCACCGCCCGACTTGCACCGTAGGCCCGACGCCTGCCGACGCCGTGCGACATCGACTCCGAAGCCGTCATCGAGGCCGCTGCCTGCACCGGAGCCGAGGACACCGCTCGTGACGCTCACGACGCGCCGTCCCGACTCGCACCGCAGCCCCGACTTCACCGACGCCAGGGCTTCATCATCGCGGAGCCGATCCTCGGCGTGGGTGACCCCGAATCCATCGACGCCGCACCATCGTAAGGAACCGACGCCTCGCCGCCATCCGTGACGTCACCTCCCGACACAGTAAGGAACCGACGCCTCACCTCCCCTGCGCTGCAGTAAGGAACCGAGACATCACCTCCCCTGGGGTCGTAAGGAACCGACGCCGCCGGCGCCAACGAAGCATCACCTCCCCGACGCCGTGCACCGTCTTTGTTTTCATCGAATTCCAGGTACTGTTCTTTGTGGGTCTGCTCGACTCCGGGCCCGACGCCGCGCACCTCGCGGTCGGCGCCGTACTTTGGGATTTCCACCGGTCACGACGTCGTGATAACTCCAAGTGGAGTTATTTGTTGCTACAAGCTTTATTTGATTGACTATCCTATTTTTGAAGATAACGTGAACTGTCTCTATCATTTTAAGTCTATTTTTGATTACAGTATTGTGGATTTTTGCTATTGGGTCTTGTGATAAGTCTATATAAAGATTACTTATTTTTACATAAACAACCTGTGTGGTGTCCATCTGTAGTGTTTTCACTGTATTACTGTATGTGGTCACAAATGCTTTACACACTGCCTCTGAGATAAGCCTGTCTGCTCGTGCCAAGCTACCAGGGGGTGAGCAGGGGTTATTTTAGGAGTGTTTCCCCCTTATCCTGACTAGAAGCAAGGGTCCCTATTTGGACAAAGGTGCAAACCATTGCCAACTAGAGACCCCCAGTTCTAACAGGTGTGATGTGGCTGCGGCGAGGGATGTCGAGGATCAGGTGTGCAGAGGCGTTCTGGATGCGTTGGAGCCGTCTCAGGAGTTTGGCCGAGGCTCCTGCGTAGAGGGCGTTTCCGTAGTCCAACCTGCTGCTGACGAGGGCCTGGGTGACCGTTCTTCTCGTTTCAGTGGGGATCCACTTGTAGATCCTGCGGAGCATGCGGAGGGTGTTGAAGCAGGCGGAGGAGACGGCGTTGACCTGTTTAGTCATGGAGAGGGTGGAGTCGAGGATGACCCCTAGGTTGCGTGCGTGGTCGGTGGGTGTTGGGGCGGTTCCCAGTGCGGTCGGCCACCAGGAGTCGTCCCAGGCCGAAGGGGTGGATCCGAGGATGAGGACCTCCGTCTTGTCCGAGTTCAGCTTCAGTCGGCTGTTCCTCATCCATTCAGCGACGGCCTTCATTCCTTCGTGGAGGTTGGTTTTGGCGGTGTGGGGGTCCTTGGTGAGGGAGAGGATCAGCTGGGTGTCATCGGCGTAGGAGATGATGTTGAGGTCGTGCCGACGGGCGACGTGGGCGAGCGGTGCCATGTAGATGTTAAACAGAGTTGGGCTGAGGGAAGAGCCCTGGGGTACGCCGCAGATGATCTCGGTGGCTTCGGAGCGGAAGGGGGAAGGCGGACGCTCTGTGTTCTGCCGGAGAGGAAGGAGTTGGTCCAGTCCAGGGCCTTCTCTTGGATCCCGGCGTTGTGGAGGCGTGTTCGTAGTGTGTGGTGGCAGACCGTGTCGAAGGCGGCTGACAGGTCCAGGAGGATGAGGGCCGCCGTTTCTCCGTTGTCCAGCAGGGACTTGATGTCATCGGTGGCGGCGATGAGGGCAGTCTCGGTGCTGTGGTTGCTGCGGAACCCGGACTGGGAAGGGTCCAGGATGTTGTTCTCCTCGAGGTAGCGGGTCAGTTGTTTGTTGACGGTCTTCTCGATGACCTTTGCCGGGAACGGGAGCAGGGAGATGGGCCGGAAGTTCTTGAGGTCCTTGGGGTCCGCCTTAGGTTTCTTGAATAAGGCGTTAATCTCGGCGTGCTTCCAGCTCTCCGGGAAGGTTGCTGTCTCGAAGGAGGTGTTGATGACTTTCCGGAGATGGGGTGCGATGGCTGTGCTGGCTTTGTTGAAGATGTGGTGTGGGCATGGGTCTGACGTAGATCCGGAGTGGATGGTGTTCATGATCTTGATGGTGTCGTCGTCGTTGATGTTG
This sequence comes from Calotriton arnoldi, assembly GCA_963921515.1. Taxonomy (NCBI): domain Eukaryota; kingdom Metazoa; phylum Chordata; class Amphibia; order Caudata; family Salamandridae; genus Calotriton; species Calotriton arnoldi. Next base: position 2,645,537 of record CAWUFW010001286.1, read on the forward strand.
GTCCAGGAGAGCAGGCGGTTGGTGCGGATGGTGGTCGTGGGGGCGGAGGTCTCAGTGGTTGTCGGGGCGGTCGTGGCGTTGAAGCTGTCGTGGATGTCTGCGATCTTGCGGTGGAAGAAGGTGGCCAGCGAGTCGCACAGGTCTTGCGTGGGTGGGACGTCGTTGGTGTTGGAGCTGGGGTTGGAGAGTTCCTTCACGATGTTGAAGAGCTCTTTGCTGTTGTGCGCGTTGTTGTCAAGGCGGTCTTTGAAGAAGGCCCTTTTGGTGGATCTGATGAGGTGATGGTGTCTGCGGGTGGCGTTCTTGTGGGCTGCGTGGCTGTCCGGTGTTCGTTCACGGAGCCAGATCTTCTCCAGCTTTCGGCAGGTTTGCTTGGAGGCCCGGAGGTCTTCAGTGAACCAGCTGGCTTTCTTGTTGGTGTGACTGTTGGAGGGTTTCTTGATCGGGGCGAGGGTGTTGGCGCAGTCGTTGATCCACTGTCTGAGGTTGCGGGCGGCAGTGTCGGGGTCGGTGGGGTCGGCGGGTGGGCTCTGGGCGAGGGTGGTGGTTAGTTGGTCTTCGGTGACTTCGCTCCAGCAGCGGCGGGGCATCTGTTGGGTGCGGTGGTGCGTGGTGGGTTTCTTGAAGGTGAAGTGGATGCAGCGATGGTCTGTCCAGTGGAGTTCGGTGGTGTGGTTGAAGGAGACGTGGGGGCTTGCGGAGAAGATGGGGTCAAGCGTGTGACCGGCGGAGTGGGTGGGTGTTGTGACGAGTTGTCTGAGTCCAAGGTTGGCTAGGTTGTCGATCAGGGTGGTGGAGTTGGTGTCATTGTTGTTCTCGAGGTGGAAGTTCAGGTCCCCGAGGAGGATGTAGTCCATGGAGGCGAGGGCGTGTGTGCTGACAAAGTCGGCGATGGAGTCGCTGAACTGTGGTCGGGGTCCGGGGGGTCTGTAGACGAGGGTTCCTCTGAGGGTGGTGTTGGGATCGGTGTGGATCTGGAAGTGCAGGTGTTCGGCGGTGCTGAGGGTGTCGTCGGTGTTGGTCGAGACTCTGAGAGTGTTCTTGTGGACGATGGAGATTCCTCCTCCTGCTCCATTGGTGCAGTCCCTGCGGGTGATCTTGTAGCCTTCCGGGACGGCTATGGCTATGTCGGGTGCCGAGGCGGGGTTCAGCCAGGTCTCCGTCAGGAAGGCGACGTCTGGGGAGGTTGAGTCGAGTAGGTCCCAGAGTTCAACGGCGTGTTTGCGGGCGGAGCGGGTGTTGAGAAGGATGCATCTGAGGTGGTTGGGTTCTTTCCTGGTCGGCGGCATGGTGGGGCGGATGCTTGTGAAGCTGCAGTTCCGGCAGGTGAAAGCTCCGTGGGTGCGCTTCGGGGCGGCCAGGAAGCAGGTGTGTGATCGTCCGGTGTTGAGTGCGTGGAGGGATCTGGCATCGTAGCGGTGTCGGGCGTCGTGGCGTTCGCGGGGTCCAGGGGTCCTGGCGCTGGGCGCGGTCCAGGCGCGGACGGGCACAGACGGGCTGGCCTTAGGCGCGGCTGCTGCGCGGCCTCCATATGAGGGGATGTGGGAGGGAGGAGCAGCTGGGAGGCGGGAGCGGGGCGGCGAATGGGAATGCAGGGGGGCGGGGCCGCAGGGACGCAGCGGCGGGAAAAATGGGCGGGGCCGCGGGAGAACTGGGCACAGGAAGGAAAAACAAGTTTAGGCAAGAAAACAAGTACAGGCACAGGGGAATAAAAACAAGTCTGGGCAAGAAAGCAAGTTAGGCACAGGAGGATAAAAACAAGTCTGGGCAAGAAAGCAAGTTAGGCACAGGAGGATAAAAACAAGTCTGGGCAAGAAAGCAAGTTAGGCACAGGGGGAAAAAAACAAGTCTGGGCAAGAAAGCAAGTTAGGCACAGGAGGATAAAAACAAGTCTGGGCAAGAAAGCAAGTTAGGCACAGGGGGAAAAAAACAAGTCTGGGCAAGAAAGCAAGTTAGGCACAGGGGGAAAAAAACAAGTCTGGGCAAGAAAGCAAGTTAGGCACAGGGGGAAAGTACAGGATTAGGCAAAAGCAATGCAGGCAGAGCCGTGCAGCAGCGTGGGGAGCGACCTGCCTGCGAGCAGGGTCAGAAGAATATAATAGTCCTATAAAAAGAAATAGTCGTCACACAGATTTAGCTAACAAACATCACCTATCACATTTGTAGCACGTGATCAGGGGCACAGGAAAAGCTAGGGCACAACCCTTCCAAACCAAACACATGTAATGCCCTAAGCAAGCGCACAACAATTCCCCCCCAACCATATATCACACTTGTAATAAACACACAACAACCTCTCTCCAGTAGACCAATATCACTTTCATAGCAAATGCACTACCACCCTCTCCAGACTTATATCACACTCATAGCACACTCACAAATCCTCCACAAGATGTACATCACACTCTCAGCATGTGCACATCTTTTCACCAGAAATACATCACACTCATAACACACAACCTTGCTCCATCAGAAGTATATCACTCTCACAACACCTGTACACCTTCTCTTCTCCAGACAAATATCACACTCATAGCACGTGCGCAAACACTCTTCGCCAAATGTAACACTCAATACAAGCACAATACCCCTGTTCACCACACATATACACTCACAAATAGTGCACATCACTTCTTTCCAGGGTAAAAATCATGCTTACAGCAAGCAAACTACCCTCTTGACCAGATTAATATCAGACTCATATCACGCAGACCCTCTCTATTGGCCATATATTACACTCATTCCAAATACACATCTCCTCTTCACCAGAGATAGATCACACAGCTACAAAACCCTTCTTCACCCGACAAATATCACGCTTATAAAATATATTGCACTGATAACAAACACTCATCACATCTCAGCCAGATATATATTACATTCATTCAGTAGTACAACCTCTCTCTGACATGTAAATAACACAATCATAACAAGCGCACACCTCTCTTGCTTAGACAGATATCACACTCATAACACAAACCCTAATCCACCGGGGTTACCCAACCCAACACTCACCTCACCTGCAGCAACATTACCCAACACCCCAATCTCTCACACTCACTAAGTTCTGCAACCACCCATACAACACTCTACACTCATATGCATGCTCCTCAACACATGCTCACTCACCAAACACACCACAGGGATTCTGGAACCTACTGCATAGCAACACCATGGACCTACTTTTCCTCAAGGAAACTGGGCTGAATCCCACATCAGTATCTGGCATCGCCACACCTATCCTCCCAGTAACAAGATCGCCAGGCAAGATAAACTTCACAAGCCCGGAGAAGGAATCCCCATCATCCACAAGAACACCATCAGTTGCACTACCTCTATGGACCTGTCATCTTCCAACAAAGAACACCTGCCGTTCAAGCTCCTCATCATAGTCAACTTCACCCTAAGCGGTATTCTAATCTACAGAATCACTGGGACTGCGCAACAACTTCACTGACACCATCAGGGACTTTGTCTCACCCTTGATGCAAGCAATTACATCCTACTCAGAGACCTGAGCCTCCACCTGGAAGAACACACCGACTCCAACTCAAAAGCACTCATCGGAGACCTTGAAAGCCTGGGCCTCACCCAATGAGAAAAGGGACCTATCCATGTAGTCGGACACCTCCTGGACCCTATTTTCAGCACCATCAAGTCGACGACCCCATACGAGTCTCCTGGATAGACTATGCCTTCATCAAGTTCAACATCCCATTTCTTGTCCAACGCATATGCACCACCGCCAGACCAACCCACTGAAACTGCAACAGCATCACTGACAAAGACTGGAACACCGCTCTCAACACCCCCCAACCGAAATATAGTAACAGCTTCCCCAAAGCCATCAAGAATTTCAACAATCGGATCACCTTCTACGTCAACTCCCTGGCCCCCCCTCAAGCACAGCAATACAAGTCCTATATGCCAGGCCAGTTGGTACACAGAGGAACTCAGACTGATGAAAATGCCACAGCACACAACTGAAGAGCAAATGGAGAATGAGCCAGGAAAAAGTAGCAGGACCACGTTCAATTCTGAACTGAGAGGCTAACACGAAATATTTCAGACTACCAAACGCACCACTCTGGTGGACCACATTGATGTCAGCACCAGCAGAAGCAAAATCTTCACCATTGTGAAGGATTTCCCCTCACCGGTGGCTGTCTACAACTCAATCGCCCCCTCACAGGACCTCTGCAACAATCTCTCCCAATTGTTCAGCAACAAAATCACCACCATTTACAGAAACTTCGACACACAACCGGATCTGACAGACGTCGCCAATGCCTCCCGATCTTATCTAAAGAATCAATGCTAGCCACATGGCCTGTCATCACCCCAGAAGAAACCACTGCAACTATGAAGTCCATCCTATCAGGGGCCCAATCCGACTTCTGCCCCAAACATGCCTATTCTAGAAGAGTGCAACCCATCAGCGCTATGCTCACACCCATTCTAAATGCCTCCACCTTTTACGCAACTTTCTCATACACTTGGAAACATGCAAATGTCCTCCCATTGCTGAAGAAACTCTTCGCAGATGCTTCAACGTTCACCAACTAGAGACCAATTTCTTTGCTACAATTCTCGGCCAAGATCTTAGAGAAAATTGTCAACAGACACGTTGCCGAATACCTCAATGACCGCCAACTCCTCAATACTACTCAGTCTGGTCTTGGACCCAACCACAGCACAGAAACTTTCCTCATCACTGCTGTGGATGGCATCTACATGACTCTAGACAGAGGAGTCACAGCGGCCCTCATCCTCCTGGATCTTTTTGCAGCCTTTGACACAGTCTCCCACCCCATCCTCATTCAATGCCTACATGACATCGGAATCCAAGGACACGCACTCTGATGGATCTGCTCCTTTCGTGACTGGAAGGACCAAGTAAGGCAGCTTGGCACCATACAGCTTGGACGCCTGCAATCTCATCTGTGGAGTTCCCCAAGGATCGTCCCTGAGCTCAACCCTCTTTCACGCATAGATTATTGGAACACCATCAATGCCGGGATCAACAAAAACTCACCAGAAGGCTATCGAACACTCAGAACTCAGCAGCCAGAGTCACTCTCAAACCTCCACGCCCCTCTCACATCATACCACACCTGGAGGAGCTCCACCTGCTCCTCATGCACAAACAAACACAATTCAGACTTCTCACCCACACTTCCAAGGCACTACTTAACACTGGCAGAGCATACCTGTGCAAGCACATCTGCTTTCACAAACCTTCAGACAGCTTTGCTCATCCAGACTCCTACTTGTATACATCCTACTCAGATGGAAAAACAGATCCAGTGGTCGAGCTTTCTCCTTTATCGTTCCTAAAGCATGCAATCACCTGCCGCCTCACATAAGAGCCTCCTCCTCACTTCTTGAATTCCACAAGAAGCTGAAGACTGTTTTTTTCAAGTAGTCCCACTAGGCCCTAGTTTTGGCTAGACTCACACTTGCTCGGCTCCAGGATGCTGTCCCATGTGGCAGTGCACACTTCAAATCTACATAACATAACAAGTGCACACCAAGCTCCACCAGTCAGACACAAAACCCCTCATCAACAACATATCACTCATAGTATACCAAGTGAAACGTCCTCTTCAGTAGCCAAATATCATCCTCACAGCAAGTGCATTGCCACCTTTCACCAAACACCATACTCGTGGTAAGTCCACAAGGGTAAACAGCCTTTACTTCGCATGCTAAACAACGCATGCCATAACAACGCGGTCGTTACAACGACTGCGTTGTTATTTCGCATACCGTTACAACGCAAGTCGGAAAAACGACTTGCGTTAGGGGGAAGAAGGTGTTGGATTTAAAATCCAACACCTTCCCTAGTGTCCGCACAGACTGGAGTTGGAATAGTAAATTATACTATTCCAACATCCAGCGCCCCCCTAAAAGCAAGTCGTTGTTCCAACTTGCGTTGTAACGGTATGCGAAATAACAACGCGGTCGTTGTAACGACCGCGTTGTTAAGGCATGCGTTGTTATGGCATACGGAAAAAAGGCCTATATTCGTCCACAAGTCCTCTTCACCATATATCATACTCCTGGTAAGTGCTCTGTCATACCCTTCTCAGGCACATACTACACTCATACCATTCACAATTCCTCTTCATCAGACAAGTATCACAAGCACAACAAACACACACCATCCATCACCAATTTGACTCTTTAAAAGACCCTCTACCACCACACATGTATCACACTAACAGCAAGTGCACCCTCCACCCTCAACCAGATAACTATCACACTCATAGCAAGTGCATGGCCATGCTTGACCAAATACCCTACTCGTGGCAAGTGCACTAGACGCACAAGCCCTCTTCACTGCATATTACACACATACCAAGTGCACAGACATTTTTCCCAGGTACATAGTACACTCATAGCACAAACAATTTCCCTTAAAAAAATACAACACGCATAGCAAGTGCAGTGCTAGTCTTCACCAGACAAATACTGTACTCGAGGCACGTTCACAAGCCCCCTTCCTAATATATCACACTACTGGCAAGCCCACAGCCATTCTTCTTCACAAGGCACGTATACACTCATACCATTCACACTCTTCACCATACATGTTCACAATTACTTACATTTACTTTTGAGCCCCATAGAAATCCACAAATATCAGACACCAGATAAATATCACAAGCACAGCAAGTGGCCCTGTTCGTCAACCAAACATCACTTCCACTACAAACACACAACTCCTCTTTGCCAGACATGCAAAACACTGATAGTGAGGACACAGCCCCAGTTCACCAAACATCACGCACACTGCAAGTGCATTGTCCATCTTTCAAAATGAACTTATGTGGTGATACAGAGAGTACATTATCTGTCCCAAGTCACGAACGCTTTTCACGATAAAATCAGAGGTGGATCTACTGGCTTTGTCAATATGTTTGAGTGGTTTGGTATTGAGGTGGGATTTTTTTACCCTTGCCATTTTGTTGTTCTCCACAAAATTTGCTGTTGTTGTATGCTGGCTGTTGCATCCTGTGTAGCACTGCTCGAGCCTGTCTATTCTAACAACCACTGCACTGGTTCTCATGGCAAGCAGCGAGTGTGCGGGGAAGTAGGGGGTATCATTAACATTAACCCCTGCGGTTGGTACCCAGAGCTGTCCTGGTGGGCCAGAGGCGGTATTTCCTGCTCTGAAGAGGCACTTGTTCTCAAGCCCCCCTTTGGCCCTCGCACAGCCCCAGGGAAATCTCCCCTTTCTTGGTAAATTGCTTCACTTGCAGCAACAAGAGCCTGTCTTTTGAAATCCTCCCAGAGCATGGGGATGCAACGTCTCCATGGCAACCAAGTACACAGCCTGAGTGCGCCGACCGATGGAGCAAGGAGAATGGCGCACACTGGAGGTCAGCAGAGGTCAAGTGCGGTGGCATTTACAGGAGTCTGCTTCGGTCTTTCCTTGTATTTCTTTGTTCTGCCTCACTTTTCTCTCTACGCTCAGAGTTCTCCCTTTGTGAGTCTATCTTCCCCTTTCTGGACGTACTTATTCTCAAAAGTATTTCGCACTGTCCCTCATTCTCTTATGAAACGTCCCCTCTTTCTATGTTAGTCGACCTCGCTCTAATTTCCCTCGTTCTTCCCTCTCTCAGCCATTTCTTCTATACCCTCTCCTTCTTCTCAGCTTTCTCTTCCTTCACATACAACATGGTTCTATCTGTATCATCTCTTTCCCCTCAATCAATCGGTGTGGTAAGCCATGTATTTTACTCTCTCTGTCTACATCACTCAGGTTGTGCATCTTTCTTTCTATCTCTCTAGGTTTCTCTAACCGTTGATCGATCTGTCTGTCTGTCTGTCCACCCATCCACGCACCCACTCTATCTATCTATCTATCTATCTATCTATCTATCTATCTATCTATCTATCTGTCTGTCTGTCTGTCTGTCTGTCTATCTATCTCTACCTCTCGTTTCTTTACCCTCAAATTAATATATGTTATACTATTTGCAATCTCTCTGGACATAATTACTTGATTTAAACGTGACATAAAGAAGAAAAATATCTTTATTTTTCCCTTTCCCTTTCTCTTTCCCTCTCTCTTCCTCTTGCATCTAGTTCTCTGTCTCCATTCCTATTTCTTTCCACATATCTTTCTCATTTTCACTCTTTCTTTCCCCCTATAACTGTATGTCTCAACAGTCTTTCTTCCACCTGTCTCTTTATGTCTACCTGTCTATACTTTGGTCACTCTTTCTTGCTCTTGCCTCTCTGTCTTTAAACCCCCATTTTCACTGCATGCTCATCTCTTTTTGTCTTTTTACCTATTTAAGCAGTCTCATGCCTCACCTTATTTTACCTGGTTCGTTATTCTCCTACTTCCGTCAAGCTCTCGTCTTTGTCACTCTTCCACTGGCCTTACATCCAAAATCTCAAACCACTGGGCTCCTGCAAAAGGAGACCCCTGAAGCTGGGGCTCTGCCATTAGAAGAGTGCCCAGCAGCATGGCGGCGGTCCCATCATGGCTACTGGCAGTCTTCTGGGGGGTTGGGAGCACAGAAGCCCATGAAAGCGGGCTTCCTCCTCATGTATAAGTATTGGTTCAGTGCAGTCTGGAGGCGTCTGGGGTGGGCAGGGGGAGAAGGTCCAACGATGGAGTTAAATTTCAGTCAAAGAGTCAGACAACATCTTTGCTGTGGCCCTTAGATGCTTCCTGCCCACGATGTGCCCCACCTGGATGTTATGCTTTTCCCATCCCTGCTGAGTCCACAGACAAGTGTGTATGTTTATGTTATAATCTCATTCTCCTCCATCTCTCCTTTACTCATCCCAGACCTCAACTTACTACTATGATCTCACAATTAACACTTCTGGTTTCTTGCCTCTTCTATCCCTCCATTACTCTATTCAACCCAACTAACAGACTTACATGTCCTCCGCTCAAATTAACTCGTACCTCCCTATACTAATACTAATACTGTACTCATATTTCCCTATACTAATCCACCACTAATCTTTTTGGGTTCGGGAGTAGTGTGCTACTCGCAGAAAAGTGCTTTGATGCCTCATCAGGGGTAGTAAGCGCTATATAAATACAATTACAATTGTTACTTTAAATGAGATTGGGTGCCTAACTGAGGTTGTGTTTTTGGTTTTGAAGGCTCATGCTTTGCAGAGGATGCAGACATACACCTGTGGAATCCTGCATCAAGGTTTTTCTACATTTGCTGTTTTAACCCTAGAAGAGTTGGATTTGGGCAGGAAGGGGCACTTACATGACTGTTCCTAGGTCCTTGACTGGTACTTCAGTTTAAAGCCATGGGAAAGGGGGAGATGGGCTTGTGTCAGATGACCAAGTTATTGCCTGTTTGACCAATGATCACATCACTCAGAAGGGTGTTAGTGTGAGATCCAATATGGTGGCCTCTGTTATGGTATCAGGTCCATCACAGCTCACCTTGCTCTCTGGTTGGGGAGCTTTGTGTTTCCTTTATTTCAGAAGGTGCCTGTTGTTTGCTCGAGGTGCTACATCACACAATGGAGAGAAATTAAGGGACAGGGCATGAACCTTCAAAATTGTTATTGCTGAGCAGTGATTCTGATTAGAAGTGGTAATTAATGTCGTTTGCACTGTAAATATGTCATACACACGAGATTATTATTTAGATGTAAATTTGCAATAATTTAATTTTTTTATAATTTGTTAAATGTAGTAAATATGGCCTGAGAGTTGTTCTCAAAATCAAAAGTCATGGTCTCAGGTCAGTTTGTTTGGTGGTCCTTGAATAGAGGCTCTCCTGCTCAACGTGCCCTCCTTCTACTCCAATTATTCATTTATGAGAATATGTATTCATTCGGAAAGCCACACTGTCATATGGTTGTCACCTTGTGACAGAACACATTACAAATAGTAACATTTTATAATTAAGAAAGTCTGTTGGATTGCTATCAAGAAAATAAAATACTAGCACAGGCTGGAAGAAGACAATGCCAGTGTATCAAAACATTCCTAATGATATGAGAACACCTACATTGATGTAAATGGATCCCCCCTTTAAATTGAAGCAAATAATTAAAGTTAATTAAATTGTCAGCCAGTAGCACATCTATGTCTGCATGTTGGAAATCTAACCAGAGTGAGTTAAAAAAAAAGCTATTTAAAATCGCAAAACGTATAATGTAAACATTTTTTTTTTTTAACTTAAATTCTTGCTTTCATGAAATATGGTAAGTCTCAGGGTGGTGGCCTTTGATGCCAAGAAGTGAAACACAGATAATATTTTCGACCACACCATCATTATATCTCATGCTTGAAATTATTCCCCTTAACAGTAATCCTCTTTTGTTTGCGCATATATAAAACCAATACTGTAAAAAAATACAAATACTGCACATCGTCTACAACAAAATAATGTCATATTTACTCTATTTCCCATCTTCTACTCAAGGCACTTCCAGTAAAGGTTCCCATTGTGATAGCGGTCACAATGATAGGAACGGCTACTTTTCACCTGAAATCCTCACAGGCAGGAGTGCTTATGCTTTAAAATGCCACACGAGTGCTATGCTGGCCTTAAAATAGTGAGATTTTGTACCTTAAATCTAGGATCGTTTTTGCCCACAATCATCAAAGACATGATAATTTATGCCTGAAAAACTCAAAAGATTGACATTCCATCTTATAGGGCCCAAAGTTGGGTTCATTTTTTAGACCCAACAATGAAGGTATTATCTTCCATCTGCAGCAAGGCTCAATAAGCTTTTTCGCTCCATCTCTCCTCCAGCCATCTGTCATCTCATTGCCACCTTCCACGCCACAGTAAAAAATCTTGTGGTTGCCCTTGACATACTCTTTCCTTGGGTTCCAAGGGATCCTATGTCACCAGTTTCATTTGTAATTTAATTTGGCATGGCTGGAAAAGGTCATTGATTTTGTTTCACAAGGAAGGAGGGCAATTTATTGAGGATATAGAGACCTTGGAGGTAGACTACAACAATAATGGCCTTTATTCTAGTCAGGCTTTCTCACCTAACTGCACAGCACACAGAATGCAAGAATCTGGCTGGCCAGGCAACTGTGGAAGTGGGGCTAGGTTTCCTTCAGTGCCTTGGCTCTCAGCGGAGGCAAGGAATCAACTTACGTGTGCTTGCATTCTGTTTAAGTTTCTACATGGTTGAACACCTAAATATCTTGAGGACACAATTGCTGTTCTTCTTACTAATGGATATTGCAGACCAATCGTGGTCTGCAATCTTCAGTACCATTTAAGCTTTCTATTAAGGGTGGACTGTGTCAAGGGTTGTATGGATGCCTATGTTTCAATGCCTATTTTTCAATGTCCAGCCAGATTCTCTGTGCATGGAAACAAGCTTCTTTCATTTTGAGTGCCAACTAAAACTCATCTCTTTTACACACTCAGGCAAGCTTCCCAGCGTGGATCCATGCTTTGAGACACCTACATAAGATAATAGCACAGCATAACGTAACATAACATAACAGAGCATAGCATTGCATAGCATAACATAACGTATATAACATATACTATGAAATGGTCTAACGCTTGCAAATGTCACAAAAGTCATATTTTAGACCTGCAATCATTGCAATGGTAAAACACTGCACTCAAGTTTTTACTTAATGGTCAGTTCCATAAACTCTGAACACTCTGAGAGGTATTCTTCTTGAGATGACAGCAGAGTACAATGGAACACTTTAGCTAAAATGACCTTTGTATACAGACAGCCAGCTTCTTTCCAGACATTGTGCGTCCCTTTCTAGCAAAAAGAAAACACCTGACCTGGAAAACCTCCCCTAAAAGATGTCTTCGGCTTGCACCTAAACATTATTAAATATTTGCGACTGAAGGGCATTTGTGATCCCTCCTTAATTATATGCTAACCATAGAAATTACATTCAAGGTCCTATACGAGTGGATCTTGCTCCTGATCATGGCAAGTGACAGAAATGTCTGCACTTGGCTGGAAAGTATTAGATCAATGCTGGAATCTGGACCACCTTATGTACACTGGAGGCATTCCATGGAAGGCATCTCTGGCAAGGAGAGGAGAGATCCGAAGAGGAATGCAGCCTTACTGGCCCTTTGTCTCGAGGACTGCACTCACATTTATGGGTATTTATTCTTCACTGTTAGTTAGTTTTGGAATGTGACACCTGGACACACTGACTCAGGCTGGGTGCAATGCTGAGAGTGCAGCCGGTTATCACCGGTCCAGGGCCTCAGCGCCATCCCTCTCACAACAAGTATTTGACTCTCTATAGCGACAGAAAGGAGTCAGGCACATTCCTTTGTTTACAGCCTTAGTGGAGGAAGTTTGAGTTTCATATAGCGCTAGCTAGACCCGAAGGTATCAGAGCGCTTTACATGTTATGAGATAACGTTTACAAGAGGTACATGAGGAGATTCCTAAGAGTCGCAGCTCAACAATACAGCATTAAGTGGTTATAAAGTCACACAAGTATAACACAGGGATGCATTGAGGAATGGCATCGGGGACAGAACAGGAGACCGAAAGAGTCATCAGGTGTGACTTCGAGTATCGGGTCTTTGGTGGTTCTGGAGGACTTAGAGTCTTCTTGCTTCGAACAGGTCCGCTGTTCACTGGAGGTCTTGGTCTTTATTGAAGGCAGGCAGTCCTCTCAGAAGTTAAAAATACTTGTTACTGTGTCTTACCCCTTTGTGGGTCTTCAGTTCTAGCTTAAAGCCACAAGTCCGGTAACATGCAACAACTAACGCTATTGACCTGCTCTGTGGATCATAATGCTACAGAAGTCTCATTGTCTATTTGCAACGTGCAGCACAGATTATAATACTGTCACCAAATGGTGGAAGAAGTCTTTGTATGAAAGAAATAAGACACGGGTAGAGACCGTAGTGCACACCACAGGGCAAGGACTTGTGAATACATTTTCATCATGAACAGCGTGCTCCACGCTAGATATGACAGCGTGGAGAATTCTATTAACTGAAGAAAATTCCTAGATATCGGTTCCAGAGAACAGTGGCTGCAGAACGAGTTTCCACAGGTCTATAATTAAATTGAAACATATAGAGCCACAGGCGGGCGAAACCTTGTCTCAACAGAAAGAAACAAACTGGTCCATTTTGTACAAATATTATTATTAATCAAACACATGAGCACCTTTTGTACATAGCGTAGAGTCTTCCTGAGGCTAGCTTCTCCCTGGAAATGACAGCAAGCCATTTCGCACGACCTCAATGCACTGCTGAAAGGCTGGCGGAGGGTCTGTGGATAATGAAAGATTTCCTAGTTCGGTAGGGGATGTGATATATAAGATTTTAATATGTGAGTGAAAGATATTGCATTATAACGCCACAGTTCTTGCAAGAACTTAGACCAGCTTTAGTATGGAAATCCAGTACCATCAGCATTTTAATCACTATTATACATCCTATGCCCATGGGTATCAACCTACATTTTGTCAGTTACTTCTTAGCAACAACTCCCCAACATCCAGTTTCTACCATTGTTTTGATGAACAAATCTGAGAAAACGTCAACCTACAACAACAAATCCTAGCTCCTCGCTAGGAATGTCAACAGCTGGAGATTAACACTCAGTATGGAAAGGAGTGTTTGAGTATTTGTCGAAAGTGCCACATCCGGACAGAGTTTCAAGACAGGCATCTGGCAGCTGATGCCTGCCCATAGTTTATTCTTTTTTCCCGTTATATACCTCTTTTACCACTAATTGCTTCACCAGTCTACGCAGCACCCCAGAGTCCATCTTCAGCAAGGGTGAAAAAAGACCTCTCTTATAGTGCATGATGCAAGCCGATTTGCGTCTAGGCGCCTGATCCTTAGTGCCTTTGATCGATGGTAGACTGAATATGCTGAAGTCAAGGTGTCATTGGGAGCTCCTCACAGGGTCTATGTGCCCCACACATCTCACACTACATGCCCCTGGACCACAACATCCTCGCACTGTTTACTCAGAGAATCTATCTACCAGTCCAGAGTGACTCACACCCTCACCAGTGCCCAAACCCTTCACATTATTTATGTGCCCCAAGCTCCACAGCTTATGTACCAATAGCGCCAGACTCCACTGCCCCGATTGGACCAATCTCCTCTCACGTGCACGGTCTAAGCGCGTGCCCCAAGCTACTCACAATGCCGGTCCTAATGCTGCATTTTCCGAGTCGACAAGTTACTATTACTGTCTATCCCCGTCCCCTACGCTTCTCGCCATGTCAGTCAATGTGCCCCGGTTCCTCGTGCTGTCTCCTCAAGTGTCTGAAGCGCCTCACCCTGGCGGGCCACGCGACTTAAGCTCCACGCACTTTCTCTTCCCCTGTCCCAGGCTTCTAACCCATCCTAGCCTCGAGCGCCTCACACTACATACACATGTGCCCCAACCCTCCCGTGTGGAAAAAAAATTACAAACAGACCCTGTCAAAGAAAGGAAGTTCAGTTGTGTGGCAACAGGCAGCGTGTCAGGGCAAAGGATCATGGGAGAGGGGGAGCCTGCAGATTTTATTGAGGGATGGACAGGTAGGATTAAGGAGGGAGGAGAGGGACTCCTGAGGCTGACGTCGTAGGAAAATCTAAAAGATAAGCTTCTTTTCTCACTTTGCGATGTTCCCCTGAGGAAAGACAGGTGCATACTTGCAAGCAATATCCCTTACGGCAGATTGAAAGAAATATGCATCACAAGTTATCGCTGAAAGACAGTAAAATGTTAATATCGCAAAATAAACTAAAAGTATAGCATGAGTTAGCAGAGTGTGAGAAAAACACTCGTAGGCCCAGATTTACAAACATTTTGTCCCGGGCTTGCATTACAAAAAAGGGATGCAAACCTGCACGACGTTTTTTTTGGTCTTTACTTTCCAAAACAAAACTTGTTGTGCATTAGGAAAATTGCCTCAAAGTAATGCAAAGCTACGAAAATGCTGCTTTGCTTTACTCTGCGCCACGAGGGCGTTCCATGGATGGTAAATGGGCATTCCCCTTGCTAGCACCCAGGGTTTTTGATGCAAAACCCTATCAACAAACAATTGTAGACAGGGGTTTGTACCAACAAATAACGCCATTTTGAAGCAGGGTTAAAAAAAGCAGAACTGCTCATATTTCTAGCTTTTTCCACTTTGAATGTATTGCTGCACTCTACAGCACACATCCAAAGTGGTAAAAGTTTTAGAGTTAATCTCATAGCCCTGAGACACCTACAGATGGAACATGACCCTTTCAGAATATTGCTGGCATGATCTATATTCAACTGCAATAAAGAACTCAGCACAATAAAATGCAATGCAACATAAGTTAATTCTCCACACCAAGAAAAAATAGAGTGACACTGTAGGTCCAAAGCAAAAAGGCAATACCTTGGCAATGGCTACCCAGAATTGCAATCCAAACCACAGAGCGAGGACTGTTGAAGCATAAAGATGGTGCATAAATGGTTACTGGACGGATGCGGACACGCCACGAACACTCGACTAGTACCTATGGGAGTACATACGAATTGGAAACAAACTGAAGGATACTGACCCCCCTGGGGCGATTCCTCTGTCCAGGGTGAGGACATCCGACTCGACCCTGGTGTATTGAGAGAACCAACATATATTACACACAACATTGGATTGTTAATTTGGTTTGACTCAACTTTGTGAAGTGGCGGCGCTCCAACATTGAATAGAGAATGTGAAGCTTCCATATAATTATGCAGATATTGGACAACGATAAGTACTGATAGGTATCAGTAAGAAAATGGTGCAGTCTAAGTCTTCCTCCAATTTATGTGATGTCCATTCATTTGGGACAACATTATTAGAACATACGTCCCCTTGGCTTAGTTGACTGTGTGACTCTGTACCCCATTTGGACAAGGTCCTGATGAAGGTGGTTCACAAGTTGTGTTAATCCACCGAAACGCGCGTCGACCTCGTGTGTCCAGACCTCTAAATTGTTAAGCTGTGAAAACTATTTACATCTGTTTGTTTTCCCATTTATACGGATGAGTACATGTGTCTTGTATGATTGTGAACGACTGTGTAGAGTGAATGTTTGGGGTATAAGACTAGGTGTGTTGTCTGGGGGCTATTAAATGTATTTATTTTTGTATTCATGATTTCATGTTTTATCTGTAAAAAAAAGAAAAAAGAAACTAAAAATATTGGTGTAGTTTTTGTAAGTAATGTAAAATATTATGTTTACAAAGAATTATTCCCCATAAAGAAATAAGATGTTATCAAGAATAATAAATCAATTCTAATAATCATATGTGTTTTTGATACATTTCGTATGGTTTTTACCCAGAGTGGATTAAATCATTGCAGAAGAAATACAGGTCAAAGGGGAGTACTTCTTGGTAAAAATATTTGGTTGCTTTTTCCCCTCTTACTCCCAGACCTCATTGTTTGATAGAGGGGGTCCCTTGTTTTCACATATTGTATTGCTGCACTCTACAGCACACATTCAAAGTGGTAAAAGTTTTAGAGTTAATCTCATATCCCTGAGACACCTACAGATGGAACCTGACCCTTTCAGAATATTGCTGGCATGATCTATATTCAACTGCAATAAAGAACTCAGCACAATAAAATGCAATGCAACATAAGTTAATTCTCCACACCAAGAAAAAATAGAGTGCCACTGTAGGTCCAAAGCAAAAAGGCAATACCTTGGCAATGGCTACCCAGAATTGCAATCGAAACCACAGAGCGAGGACTGTTGAAGCATAAAGATGGTGCATAAATTCAACAGTTTGTGGTCCTGTGTGGCGGTCAAGGTGGGAATCCGGATCAAAGCTCTTGGGTCTAGTAGGGAGCAGAAACATGGTGAGTTGAACTTCTGCACTGTGGGCGCTAGTGAATGGGGAGGCAAAGCACCTCATGTTATTTGGGGGCTGTGAATGGATTCCTTGAAAGGCTGGCTACCACTGCCAGGTATATAGGGGGGCATACATTCAGGTGCCAGTTGGTTTATGGAGCTGGATTAAAAGGCAGAAATTCAGAAATGGCAAATTGTGGTGTAGAATTTCCCCAGGCCACAAAGTAAATTCCATTGTTACGCAAAGCTTCAAAGTGCTGAGATTCATACTCACTAGCCCTTCCTCAGGGTAGATGGCCTGTCGTCCCTCGAATGGCAATGGGTTTCTCTCTGGGTTCATCCTAGCGCAGACAGGGGAAAAATTAAACATTCTAGCAGGCTTTGTTGCAACAGTGATAAAAAGGATACTTGCGCAGGGCTTTAGGCTATGGAAGCACAGACGGGATTTGAAGATAGATAGGCTCTGGCTGCCAGGATAAAGGGGTTTCAGTGACTGACAGGCTCTGACCAGTGAGGTCTTGTTCATCCTCAGATGTCCAGACCTGGGGCACAGAGTAGAAGATCACAGCAACAGAATCCGCGCCCTCCAGAAACTGACTCAAAAATAAAAACAAGCCCTGACCCTCAGTCTCATCCCCCTATCTCCTCAGAAAGCTACAAAGGGACATGGCTAATCATTGAGGGAAAAGGATATATTCATCCAGTGGCTACTGACTTCACAACAGGGAGATCTCCAGCACTCTGGGGCCATATTAGCTTTTAGTCTGAGTGTTTTTTGATAAGGGCATAGAAACCTGTCTCTTTCCGTTCCCCCCCAATATGGTGAGGAGTAGTCTGTGTTGGCTGATTCCAGATTTGGGATTAAATTTATGCAAAATCCATCCAGAATGCCACTCTAGATGGCTGCTTCATCATTCATCAAACGAAGGCAACCAAAAGTATCAGAAGAGCTTTGATGAAGGATGTTTAGCATGTCCTGCATTGAAGGGAATTTCATAACTCTCACACCCTGTACAATTTTGACCTACCTCTCCTGAGACAGGTAGTGGAAGACTGGTCTCCATACCTGCTCTGTGGTGCGGTAAGGCTCTCAACATTGGACGAACATGGATCCATTCTACCAGGACCATAGAGAAAGAAGAAGTGCAGATTTGGTGTCTTCTAGCCGGGTATAGGAGCTAGATAGCTTTTAGGCAGAGCCCTGTTACTCGTCCCATACACAATCCTACCTACACTAGGTGATAGAGCGTGAGCTAGGGCAGAGACAATGTGAGATACAGTTGCCAGTAAATCCAGTTTCTTTGCTATGCTGCTGACTTCCCCTGGGAGTTTTGCAGCCAGTGCAAACTGGTTGTGTCCACCAGGGGCCGTATTGTACAACATGGCACATTTTCCTTGTTAGCGTCGGGTGCACCTTTCAAAAGGCACGGGCACAGAGGCAAAGAGATTCCCACGGCCCCATGCAAATAAGGTAACACCCTCTGATGATAGTGCAGGCGATATATGTGCGCCAGCGGTATCTGTATTCAGAGGCAGCCGGCACAGCTCGCGGGTGGGGGGCGAGCACGGGAGGAGGGAAACGGGGGGCACGGGCTGCTTTTTAAGAAAAATAAATGAAACTTACCTTGCCGCCGCCGGCGGGTTCCGCGTTTTCTCTCCTGCTCGCCTGTGTCTGACTCCAGGTCGGAACAGGAAGCAGGAAGCCAGCCTACCACCCCTAAGCCAATCACAACGCTGCAGTGCAGTATTGTGATTGGTCTGAGTGCCGCGACACGACGCTCAGCCAGGGGCTGGAGGGGTGCGCATGTTCTCCATGCAGGCTGTAATGCAGCCTGCATGGAGAACAGGGGAGTGCGCATGACTGTTTTGGGCAGCCCGAGAGGGCCGACCAAACAGTCATTGTGCACAGGAATGTTCTACCACTCCTCCCCTGCAGCTCCGCTGCACCACCTCACACACTGCCGCAGCAGGAGGAAAAAATAAAATGATTATAACATTCCGTTATTATCATTTTATTTTTTCCTTTCTTTGCTGCTCCTGGCAGTGGGGCGACGCTCCTCTGCCTTAGCAGAGGAGCCGCCACTGTCTGTATTACAGAATGGGGCGCACAAGCGTCTGCGGCACCTTCTGTAATACCAATGTGCCCCGGGGACACGCAAAGTGGGCACAAACACCCGTTGCGCCCCCGGGGCACTTGGTATAATATGGCCCCAGAATGGTAATGAAGGTCCAGGTGAATCACAGTTGGCTCTTCCTCGTGACCTCTCCTGGGCTGCTGAAGATGCAGTAGACTAAACAACAAAAGAGTTTGCCTTCTCAAGAGAAGAGCTGGCGTGGAGAATCAAATTTGATTCTTATAAAGCCCTCACTCACCAACCTAGTTGGTGACATGCTTCATCATCGGGCCCCACCAGGAAGGTCGAGTACCTCCCGGTGTGCTTCAACGCCAGATTTACTGCGGAGCAGGTTGAAGTGACAAGTGCACGTGATTGTGAAGTGATTTAAAAATGACTAGGCTGTATCCGAAAATGATTTTATTCGCCGGTCAGTCAGGCACAAAATAAAAACAATGTGAGTGATGTGATCGCTGAAGAAATTGGTCAGCTAAATCTCACTATGTGTGGTCAACATGTTTCTGCCTCTATGATGCTACTAGCTAGGCATTCGTCAGGACCAAAGTGAAGACCCCGGCGGTATGAGCACGCTAAGGCTCACCCTAACCTGGAGGTCAAATACGTGAAAAAGTAGGAAAAAGAGTCTTTAAAAACCTACTATCATTGCGGGATCCTTCTTACTTATTGGGACCCTGCAGATCTCTGAAATGAAAGAACAAGAACGAACAAACACACAGACATAAGTATATTCAGTAAGCATGTGGTCATAGGACGTTCATTGTTCCAGTTTCAGCATACAAAAGTGCTCTTCTCGGAGTGCACCGGAAACTATATCTCAAGGAGCTGTCGTGCAGTAGTGAGATATGAATGTGCACATATTTTAGAAAGTTATTGAAAGTGGCAAAAGCTGGAACCACTATAAACATAGGTGGTATCACATTAAGCGCTATTTTTACTTACACGCCTATTGTGACAATCTCCATACATTTTCTAGTTTGGCTGGTTTTGACTGGAATGAAAATGATTTCACCCTGAAGCGAAGAATATCTTGCAATCCTTAAACACCTTTGCTTGAGGGAAGGCGAGATTAAACTGTGAAGCTTCACAATCTTTGAGAAGGGCAAAACGTCTCTGGTGAAAAAAACGTTACACAACCATAGAGTTGTGATGATCACCAGTGATAGGCAGTTTCTGTAGTGGTCAACACTTTTCAGGTAACACAGTAGGCCTAAAAGATGATGCAGGCTTGAAAGGGTAGCCCGTGTAGGTGGAACAATGGAGGAATGATGTGATGGGATGTATGACCATTAATGAGACAAGTTGTGTCAAGTGACTAGTCACTAATGTGGACCACCTGCAAAATAACCAAACTGATTGACGCTGATGTTTAACATGCTCCTCCGATTAGTTTAGATATAGGCATGGTGTCTAGTGAAAACAGACGTGGTTTAGGAGAGGATGTGCCTAACGGCCAAAGCTGCCAGAATTTGGACCTGGAATACCAGGTTCGAGTCCTGGCGTTTGTTTACCATCCTGTGAGTTTGGGCAAATCACAATATCCCCATGTGTCAAAAATGAGCTCCAAAGCTCTTTGGCTCAGTTCGTGCTATGTAAAATTGTACCTACGTTTTTCAGGACTACATTCGCCGATCCTCCATCGTATTTCAGATGATAAAGGATCATAAGGCTGGATTTCAGTCCCTTCCAGAAGTCTGGCACCAGACATTGTTAAAACTTAACAACTTAGAGTAGAGACTGCCAACATGGCGACAAAAACACCCGACAGCTGTAAATGAACCCCGGGGTGCTCGTTTGGAAACTACCCATCACACACTGCGCTCAGGCATTCCCAGGCCTGCAGGAAGAGGGCGGCGCCCTGATAGCACAGTTCATGCGTGCTCGAGAAAGCGTACACGCTTCAGGACATCATGATTGGCTGATTTGCTTATTTAGTTGATGGATTTATGACAGGTGGATTTGATCCTTCCAGCGTGAAAACAGCTTAGTCAGAATAGCTAATTATCTGTTGCCTTTAATGCAAATCAACAAGTCTCTCCGGTTTTCATTAATTCCACTGTGTTTGCTTCAGGGTGGAAATGTGTGCAGTTTGGACTACAGATTTAGAAAACTTCACTTCAGATTACAACTTCATCGTTTGTCATCAGCCTACACTGACTCCTTGTGTGTTATACCACTCACTCTGAAGACTACACTGAATCCAAAATATATTAGCAAGATGACTAGCACAATTCATCTATCTGTCAACAGCTCTCCTGCTATTCAAACACTTCAATGTCTAACCCTGTCCAGAAGGTCCTTCAAGGCAACCTACATTGTCCATATGGACACTCACAAGGACGCGACCTTCATCCAAGCAACGCTGTGAACATACTCGCAGAACAGAGCCCTGCACTCTAGACTGCACTTTGAATGTCTGTCACTTCCTACAAAAAAGTCATTGGTGGAACCGCATTCTCTATGTTGGCTACAAAACCTTGGAGCTCTCTCCTGGTAGGGACATGAAACAGCCACGACCACCTAGAAATCAGAAGGGAAGTAAATGCCTGGCTCCTCAAAGCTAACGAAGTGATGCACAACAAGCAGACAAAACTATCATAACAAGCAGAAACTACACAGAAAGTAAAACAGAAAAAGTAGAAAGGCACAGCTGGTTCCTTCCTTTTAAAGCAATTAGGCTGTGCATGTATTTCGAAAACGTAATCAGGACACATTTCTAGGAAATTTGACGTAATAATGAAATCGTCTAAAGTACAAATTTGTTATTTCAGGTGGCAGGTCCTACTTCGGGACCCATTAATCCTGGGATTCCCTATGGTCATCCATTAAACTACGTTTCTGAATTTATCTCAAATAAGGGGAGGCGGTCAATCCGAGAGCCTCCCTGCTCGCTTTCCTAATCTTTCCCCTTTTTTCTCCACCCCTCTATTTTCCGCACTTCTTCTTAAACATTCCCTCCCTTACCAATCAGATCATCCTCTCACACACCTTTTATCTGGTTTAGTAATTTCGCATGGTTTCGAATTTGAACATTATTCAACACGAATATTTTTGGCAATTGCACGGTTATTCCTTTTTAGAGATCGTATGATCCAAATTATTTTGTGTAGCAAATTGGTTGCTGCCTTCTCCTTTTCTTCTGGTTTATTTCTTTTAATATCCCTGTGACCAAAGGAAATGATACATATTTAAGAAAATAATTTAAAAACACAGACCAACCGATTTAAGAACAACTTTGTGTGTCTTTATGTTTGTGCTGTTTTTTAATTTAAGGAGTTGTGTCCAATTTTATATTTTTTGTTATATATAACTTTTGTTATTTCTTGTCCATGTCCTAAAGTGTAAATATATTTATGTTATATGTTACAGCCCTGATGAAGTTCCACACACTGTAAAGTGGGAACGAAACGCGTTGGCTGTCTGTTGCAAAAGAAATTGAAATAAAGAATAAAAGGTTGAAGAACAAACCAACACAAGATTGTGCTACTTAATTTTCGGTGCACCTTCAATTAAATGTACTATATGTTAATCTGTGAAACAGTGACACTGAAGGGCGACGAGTGTCGAAGTGTGCACGATTGAATACCGCATAAGAGGGGCACAGTTACTAGTGAGGTGCGATTTCTTTGGGTCCGTCATCCGATTCGCTTTATCTGTTAAAAGGCAACCTACATTGTCCATATGGACACTCACAAGGACGCGACCTTCATCCAAGCAACGCTGTGAACATACTCGCAGAACAGAGCCCTGCACTCTAGACTGCACTTTGAATGTCTGTCACTTCCTACAAAAAAGTCATTGGTGGAACCGCATTCTCTATGTTGGCTACAAAACCTTGGAGCTCTCTCCTGGTAGGGACATGAAACAGCCACGACCACCTAGAAATCAGAAGGGAAGTAAATGCCTGGCTCCTCAAAGCTAACGAAGTGATGCACAACAAGCAGACAAAACTATCATAACAAGCTGAAACTACACAGAAAGTAAAACAGAAAAAGTAGAAAGGCACACACGAAAGGAAGATACTAAAGTAAAGAAGGATAAGAAAGAACGAAAGAGCAATAATGAAGTGGAACAACTGGACCATGGAAAGCAGAAAATACACACAAAGCAAGGGAAAAAGGGAAACAATATTCACAGGGTGTAACACAAAGGAAAACCAGCATTGGCAAATCCAATTGGCCTGGGTTTAATGGTCTAACACATGCAGCATTGACACATTAGACCAAGACACGTAGGAGGGAGCCTGCATTAGTGGACAGAGGGCTGCAGTTGTAAACTATTCTCTCAAGCAGTTCAATACAAGTATTTGAGACGAGGCAGAAGAGCGCGTCCAAACCGTCAACATCATAAATTAAGTGGGATATGAATACACCACTCGGTTGAGCCAAAATGAAATTGACAAAGTATCAAGCAAATGGTAGAAAGTAGCTGGTCAAAGAAAGCAAGTGGTTGAAAAGGTTGGACCCAAAACCCACTCTGTGTATATTGTTAGCAATAGAGCTGTTTGACATCAGGGCTGTCAAAACCCAGACCTAAAACATGAATGACATATTGCCAGAATGAAATTGAAAACTAAGAACAGAAACCTAAGGAGAAAATAAAATAAAAAAATAAAAAACAACGAAGAAAGACAAAAGAGTGAAAAAGAAGATTCAAAAATGAAGTGACAACAGGAGACAGAAGAAAAGAGGAGCAAATAAAGAAAGCTGATAAGCAAAAAACATTGCCAACCTAGGTGTTACTTATGTTCGGCTCATCATCATCTTCAAGACATACTCCTCCATCTCCCTGATACTCCTGCCCACTACATACTGAATAGAACATGTCATTGTACCAACCAAGAACTCCTGGTCCTCTCTAAGCCTGGTTAAGCTGTTTCACACTCCTTATACTTTCACTTGACATGAGCCCCGCATTGCATCGCCCTCCCCGCTACGCCCTAGCTGCACATAGCATCCTTCACCTTTAAAGCCTATTTCCTTTGCACTGAGGACGTACAGTGAAAACAGCCAGAAAAAACAGGTAGGACTCCATTCTAGGCTATAACCCAAAATCCTCATCTTTCCCTCAAATGTAAATATATTAAAATAGTATTATCTTCATGCTGTACTGTGTGACTCATGGCCCATCCACCTCGCTTCATATTTTATAACATGATCCAAATGTTTTCAAACAAAATACTGTAATTATCTTATGTGCCTATTGATCGCCTCTCTCTGAAATGATCTTTCTCTCATTTTAATAAAATCAAATAGAAGAAAAGAAAAAAAGACGTGAAAAACAGAAAAGGAAAAAGGGAAATGCATTTCAATCTCATTAGTATTAAACATTAAAGTCAATACACATCTGCCTTTGGGAAGTGTGACTGGAGAATTAGCACCGGATGTGGTTGTTCAGACCGGATGTGATTGCTCAGATGAACGTCTATGCAACAAGCGCTGAAAGTACAGGTGCCTGACATTAGAAAAAAACAACAAATATGTCAGAAAATGTTTTTGAGGGGAACGGATCGTGTTGGCACTTGAGAAACATGCAAAGATGTTTCTAAAACAGGCACAAAGAGAACGTCTTGATGAATGAAGCCCAGTAGAAATATAAATGAACTCATTGGTTCACGCTGAACTACACTTTCCCTGCCGTATTGTGTGGCCAAGGGCTCTGTTTCTATGCTCTGTCTAAACCAAGCACATAGTGTGCTTATCTGTGGCAGGATCTGTGTGCAAACTGCCGGACAAAGTTTTCAATTCCACCAGAGCCAATTTGTCTTTCATTCTTCCAAAGACAATCTTATTTATAGCATTAGGGTTGCTAATGCAGATATTAGGGATGTACAGATTATTTACTATGATACCCATGCAAATGTATACCTTTGCATGGATGAACCTTGTCTGTTTTGTTGCATTCCAGAGCATGTATGTATGATTGTGTATGTGGATGAGGCATGACCTTTGATGGATGAGTAATGCTCGACTAGGGCTACTAAGGGCCCGATTACGAGTCTGGCGGTCCGAAGACCACCAGACTCACAGGGCTGTGGTGGTGGCAGTCTCCCAATGGCCTGATTACGACTCGGGCGGTGAGACCGGCACTGACGCCAGGGAACTGCCGTTCCCTGGAGGTGGTGTGGCAGTCCTTAGGCCGCAATATGCTTGGCGAGACCACTGTGGTCCCACCAAGCATATTACGAGTTTCCTCTCCGCCAGGGTTTACATGGCTGTTCCTCCTCCATCTAAACCCTGGCGGAGAGGAAACAAAGGGGGCCCTACAGGGCCCCCTTGTGCCTCACGCCGTGTGGATGCACACAGGGGGGCACAGCACATGCCACCCTGTGTGCATGCACATCGGTTCCTGCCCGGCATGGACTTTTGAGTCCATGCCGGGCAGGAACTGTTTTTGAAGTTTCCATTGCGGTGCCTGTATTTAAAGGCACCGTCGTGGGAACGCCCAAAAAAAGCCCGCCAGACACGAGAAAACTCGTAATCTGGTGGGTGGTCTCATCACGGGTTTGGCGGTGCGGCGGTGGGGCGGACCCGTCGCCACACCGCCAAACTCGGTATTGGGCCCTAAGTGTGCACATTGGCATTCCATTAGTGTGAGCGGCGAGTATTATAGTCACATGTACCAGGGCTTAACTATGGACCTCCAACTTGGCCTAATGACAGGCAGGCAGATCTTTGGATGAGTTATCCTTGTTGGCCACAAGAAGATTCTGCGTTCAAAGCATCCCAGATACAAGCGCTTGGGTCCAGGGTTGTGATGATCAGGTGAGTCCTCCCTATAGAGCATGTCTACTGTTGGTCGACTCTCTCTGTTCCCGTGTTGTGCTCCGGGCCTGGCATTTGTCATCACAAGACACTACACTGCTAACTCTGAATTGTTGTCGGCAGGGAAATACAACTGTTACAACAAAACAAGATGCCATTACCGCCCATAAGAGATGTTGACGCAAACATGATTATGGCTCATTAGGTCTAAACGCCAAACTAAGAATTTCATGAAGCACAGGTTGCTGACAGTAGATATGACTTGTGATGCATGGCAATGAAGAACATGGTTCCCGTGACCAATTAACTGCAAAGGGAGTGAGCGTTGGAAAATAAACAGGGAAAAAAGAACATTGTTGATTTGTTGTAGGAAAAAATAACTACTGTTGCTTGTGTTGTACCTTTTCTGAATAAACAAAGTGAGCTTGCACTGTGCGAATGAAGGGACCTTGTTATATTGCTGCCCATACTCTCACTTTTGTGTGGAAGAGAAGCTTGCACTGCTGCCACCTCTACTTTACCTTTTATGTTCGAGAGAATCTTCCTCTGCTGTTGTATTCTGTTTTGTATGTAAAGAACACTTACACTGCTATTACCCAGACCAATATTTTCTGAACGTGAAAGAAGCTTGCACTGCGGCCCCCTCTATGCTATCTTTATTGTGTGAGAGAAGCTTGCACTGCTGTTCTGCTCTGTTTTGTATGTAAAGGACACTTACACTGGTGTTACCCAGACCAATATAATTCGAATGTGAAAGAATCTTGCAGTGCAGGCCCCTCCATTCTACCTTTAGTGTGTGAGAAAAGTTTGCACTGCTATTGTACTCTGTTTTTATGCAAAGAACACTTACACTGGTGTTACCCAGACCAACATATTATGAACGTGAAAGAAGATTGCACTGCAGCCCCCTCCATTCTACCTTTAGTTTGTGAGAGAAGCTTGCACTGCAGTCGTACTCTGTTTTGTATGCAACAAACACTTACACTGGTGTTACCAAGACCAATACATTTTGAATATGAAAGAAGTTTGCACGGAGACTGCCTCTATTCTACCTTTAGTGTGAGAGATAAGCTTGCACTACTAGCGTACTCTGTTTTCTATGTAAAGAAAACTGACAATTGTTTATCCAGACCAATATAATCTGAATGTGAACGAAGCTTGCCCTGTGGCCCCCTCTATTCTACCTTTAGTGTGAGAGAGAGCTTGCACTGCTGTTGTACTCTGTTTTGTATGTTAAGAACACTTACACTGGTGTAACCCAGACCAATATATGCTAAGTGTGAAAGAAGCTTGCACTGCTGCCCCTTCTATTCGACCTTTAGTGTGAGGGATAAGCTTGCACTACTATCATACTCTATTTTGCATGTAAAGAACATTTACACTGCTACTACCCAGACAAATATATTCTGAATGTGAAAGAAGCTTGCACTGTGGCCCCCTCTATTCTAACTTTAGTGTGAGAGAAAAGCTTGCACTACTACTTTCGTACTATGTTTCATATGTAAAGAACACTTATACTGGTGTTACCCAGACCAATATATTCTGAGTGTGAAAGAAGCTTGCACTGCAGCCCCCTCTATTCTACCTTTAGTGTGTGAGAGATGCTTGCTCTGCTGTTGTACACTGTTTTTATGTGAAGAAAGCTTACACTGGTATTACCCAGATCAATGTACTCTGAATGTAAAAGAAGCTTGCACTGCGTTCACCTCCAATCTACATTTAGTGTGTGAGAGAAGCTTGCACTGCAGTCGTATTCTGTTTTGTATGTGAAGAACACTTACAGTGGCGTTACCAAAGACAATATATTCTGAATATGAAAGAAACTTGCACTGTGGCCCCCTCTAGTCTACCTTTAGTGTGAGAGATAAGCTTGCACTACTCACGTACTCTGTTTTGCACCTAAAGAACACTTACAGTGGCGTTACCCAGGCCAATATATTCTGGATGTGAAAGAAGCTTGCTCTGTGGCCCCCCTCTAATCTGCCTTTAATGTGTGAGAGAAGCTTGCACTGCTGTTGCACTCTATTTTTATGTAAAGAACACTTACACTGGTGTCACTCAGACCAATATATTCGGGATGTAAAAGAAGCTTGCACTGCGGCCCCTTCTATTCTACATTTAATGTGAGAGAGACGCTAGCGCTGAAGTATTACTCTGTTTTGTATGTATAGAACACTTACATTGGTGTTACCCATACAAATATATTCTGAATGTGAAAGAAGCTTGCACTGTGGCCCCCTCTATTCTACCTTTAGTGTGAGAGAAAGGCTTGCACTACTACTTTCCTACTATGTTTTACATGTAAAGAACACTTACACTGCTATTACCCAAACCAATATTTTCTGAACGTGAAAGAAGCTTGCACTGCGGCCCCCTCTATTCTATCTTTATTGTGTGAGAGAAGCTTGCACTGCTGTTCTACTCTGTTTTGTATGTAAAGAACACTTACACTGGTGTTACCCAGACCAATATATTCTGAATGTAAAAGAAGCTTGCAGTGCAGGCCCCTTCCATTCTACCTTAATTTGTGAGAGAAGCTTTCACTGCAGTTGTACTCTATTTTGTATGTAAAGAACACTTACACTGGTGTTACCAAGACCAATATATTCTGAATATGAAAGAACCTTGCAATGCAGCCCCATCTATTGTACCTTTAGTGTGAGACAGAAGCTTGCACTACTTCTGTACTCTGTTTTATATGTAAAGAACACTTACACTGGTGTTACCCAGACCAATATATTCTGAGTGTGAAAGAAGCTTGCACTGCAGACCCCTCTATTCTACCTTTAGTGTGTGAGAGATGCTTGCACTGCTGTTCTACACTGTTTTTATGTGAAGAAAGCTTACACTGGTTTTACCCAGATCAATGTATTCTGAATGTAAAAGAAGCTTGCACTGTGTTCACATCCATTCTACATTTAGTGTGTGAGAGAAGCTTGCACTGCTATTGCACTCTATTTTTATGTAAAGAACACTTACACTGGTGTCACCCAGACCAATATATTCGGGATGTGAAATAAGCTTGCACTGCGGCCCCTTCTATTCTACCTTTAGTGTGAGAGAGACGCTTGCAGTGCAGTCATACTCTGTTTTGTATGTACAGAACACTTACATTGGTGTTACCCAGACCAATATACTCTGAACGTGAAAGAAGCTTGCACTGCGGCCCCCTCTATTCTAACTTTAGAGAGTGAGAGACGCTTGCATACAAAACTCTGTTTTAGTATGTAGTGGAAGCTAACATTTGTGTTACCCTGACCTCTATACAGGGCAGGCTTTTGACATGGGCGAGCATGGCCCCAGCCCAAGGCGCCTACAGTTGGAGGGATGCAGAGGTCGCTGACCTCCTGAGCTGCCTTGAATACATCTTTCATTCCAGATCGACAGCCAACCTTCCTTCTCCAACAGCCCCCTCCCAGGGACTCTCACGTCCGGTTTAGGAGCTGAATAAGTGACTGAGGTGAGGGGACAAGGTGCAAATGTGTGTTCACAAGATGGTTAGTGCTCTGAGGTATTCAGCAAGGACGTGACCTGTGAGTACACCCCCCCCCCCCCCGGAATCCCCCTCCCAAACACACACTTGGATCACCAATGGGAGAGGAGGAGGAAGGAGTAGGACAGGCACTAAATAGTTTCGCCCGGGACGGTGTCTGAGGAAAGGCCTTCACTGCCTACACATTCTGAATGTAAAGGACGCAGGCCCTACTGCTGTCCTTGCTATGCA
Source organism: Calotriton arnoldi (assembly GCA_963921515.1). Classification (NCBI taxonomy): domain Eukaryota; kingdom Metazoa; phylum Chordata; class Amphibia; order Caudata; family Salamandridae; genus Calotriton; species Calotriton arnoldi. Next base: position 2,674,947 of record CAWUFW010001286.1, read on the forward strand.
TATACATCATTGATGCCCGTGATAGACCTACTTTGTGTATGCATTGAAAGCTTCCACCGCTGCTGTCATTACTGTACTTGCTCGTGTAAGTAAAGCTGACACTGAACCTAACATGCCGATGTTTGTGGTTGCAACAGCGATTTGCATGAAAGAGCACGCGGGAGGCAGTTTCCAGGAAAATAACCGTTTCTGTCCAGTTTTCATGCCTCGGGCGAAGTACTGGCTGTGTTACTTCACGGAGGCTTTTGTTATCACTGCTGGAAAAGAAATCTTCAATGCTGGAAAAGAACTTATGGCAGGTGTCCATACGGTAACGCCTGAAAGCCGGGCCGGCTTTAGCGCGTGGGAGCTGCGTCCACGCCCAGGGCGCACAACTTTGGCGGGGCGCAGGAGCCGCCTGCGTCAGCCTTCTTCCGAAGTGGCGCCAACGAAAAATGAATTTAACCGCTGTTTCTGGAGGCTGCTTGTGTCAGTGTCTACATTTTGATTGGCTTCCTTCACCTGGCTCTCCTTTGTGTCGCCCCCTCCCGCCCATTTTTTCAACATACAGTTAGAAAGGATGAAAGGGGGGCAGCGCCAAATTTGGTTTCGCCCAGAACGCTCTCGGAGCAAAGGCCTGCTCATGGAATGTGTTTCTAATTCATACACCACTGTTGACAGTACAGTAGGCCAGCCAGACTCATAAAGCCGGACTATTTTACTGCCTCCGCTTCCGTCTAGTATTGCTCCTCTTAACCTTCTACGTCACTTGTTGAGGTGGCCCCACTGGTGTTTGTTCTTTCAGTGAAAAGGTTCTTAAGCCACTGACCCCTTTCCTCCTGCACAAATCTAATTTTACTGAACTATTCTCCTAGAACTGTGCTATGCGGATGCACACATGAATCGCTAAGTAACTGTAATAATAGAATACCATGAGTCTGGTACATGATCACGTGCTCAACAACATGTAAATGCCTGAGAGTTTGAGCTGTCTCCTTCATGTTTCCCCTATCAGCAGGCAAATCTTGAATAGTAGCCATTGCGCCTGTTAAGTTCACTTCTAGGGGTGTGCAAAGGTTTAACCTGGAGTGTGTGAAGAAACTTCAGTTTCCGCAAATAAGAACGACATTTCCTGACTTCACCGTCTTTACCTGGGTCATTGCTTTACTCACTCGCCAGCCCCCCCCTTTTTTTTTTTTTCATCGAAGAAGGGCTGTACATTCTGTGCCTGGGAACCGGGTGGTCCCTGGGACAGCAATGAAGCTGGGGCAGCTGGTCGGGCTTGTGCTTAATTTGAGCCGGTGGTTTCCGGTGCTAGGCACCGGCACTTAGTCGTCAACAGCGGAGCTTAAAGTGCATACTCAACTCAAAGGTATTGAAGCCTTTTTCATGAGCACCAGCTAAGGACACATTCAGTTTTTGTAGGCACGGGGAGATTAGGTGATTTGCCCACGCCGAGACTCGAACCTGGTTCTCTAGCTCCAAAGTCGGCAGCTTTGGGCGTTACGCCACATCCTCACCCCACTTGTAGGGTTTCATGGTTAGTAGTTAGTTCTGTTATAGGCAGCGCTAATAGAAGGAATGGACGGTTGCAAGCTGCCTCCTCACGAGAGCCCCAGCACTTATTTTTTCACAAATTAACCACTGTCTGACTCTCACCAGAAGGTTTTGGAAAGGGCTTCACTTGGAAGGTGAGGTTCAGAGAATGGGATGTGGCCACAGATGGGAGTTGGGATCTGAGCAGAGGGCAGTGTCGGTGTGGGTACTGGTAGGCCAGCAGCTGAGCAGCAGCAACCCAACCACTGCCCTGAGCTGCCCCGTTGGATAGGTTTACAACTTAGTGGCCCTTTTCAAAAGCTTTGCAAGCCTCATACGCACCACACACAAAAAGAAAATTGTGATTTAGCCGTCTTAGCGGCATTAGCTCACCTATAAAGTATGCCACTTCTTGACTCCCTTCAACCATTTATGCTGTGGGGACATCCATTAATCCATGCCTGCTTTGTAATCACGATTAATCAGGGCCACTGGAATAATACGGCAGGGAAAGACCGAATTATGAGGCAGGGTTGACTAAATAATGCAGCAAGAAAAGGCAAAATATGAGGCGCAAAGCGGCACATTTTGGGAAAGCATTACTTCATTATTCTGTTACTTTTGCACATGTTAACACTGTCTGGGCGAATGAGTCATCTCAGTACCAGTTTAACATCGAAATACATCAAAAAGCAACAGAAAGGTGAGCAGTCAGCCTTTGGGAAGGTCCTTTCTACTGTGTGTCACCCCATTTGTAGTAATGTTTGATCCGTTTGAGCTAGAAACTGTTTTTTGTTTTTTTTTAATCTGCAGATTATGCAGCAAATGATGGATTATGTGCCAAGTGTGGAAAATCCATAATTGTGAGGAAAATGCCATGGCCGCAAAATCTCATCATTCCACTGGCCCTGCTATTAATGCATGTGTCAGATCCCTTTCAGAGAGCCACGGGGCACGCAAGGGCTACTAGGCCCAACCGTGCTGGTTGAGGCCTTTACTCCTGATGTCACGGGGTCCGACCTATTATGGATCCCACTCAACTGGGCCAAGTACCCCTTCTGTGAGTGGTAGCTGTGGTCGAGCAGTCAAGGCTCCCTTGGCGGGGGATTGTAGACACAGGTCAGTGAACACGACTCATAACTCAAAGTGCAAACAGTACGAACAATATATTAATGTCCAGCCAAATACTTGCTTTTATGAGAAAAAACAGTATTATATTTCTAACTCTACACAGGCGAAAAAATGCAACATTCAAATGCAACAAATTTGCAGTCAGGGCTCTAGTTGTCAGGCAAATCCCTGCCCCATCCTCCTTCGTGTTATGTGTTCAGCGTTAGTCCCTAATCACTGGTGGCTGCAGCAGGGAATGCAAGGTATTAGACCGTATTCAAGAGTTCTCCCTTTTGACCCTTTAGGAAGTTAGTCAAAAATGCCTATGGTGTTGTAGCACCATTAACAGCGAGTCATCCATGGGCCCAACTGGCCCAGTTCACGTCTTACCTGCTCTCGCAGCACAGAAGAGTTCAACGATGCAGCAGGCTGCCTTCAAACGTACACCTGCGATTCCTCAGTTCGGAGAGGTCAGGCTGCTTGCAGCCCACATGGCAACACCAGGCGGCACAGGCTCCCTCTCCTGAGCGGCACTGCCGGAGGTCTCCCAGATGTTGAAGCAGCTCTTTGTTCATGAAGAAGCATTAAGCTGACTTTCCTCATAGGAGGAGGGGAGGAATCCTTTCTTCAGTCTTCAGCTGCCAAATGGAGCCAGCGAAGATGCTGCATCATCCAGTGTCTCCGGCAGTCCTCAGTGGTGAGGTCGCCGAAAACAATCTTGAATATGGGCAACAGCCTGATCGATGCTCAGCCGAAACCTCACACCTCGCACAGGGGGTCCACACGGTAGGGCTCCCTACTGGACCTTGCTCCCTCCAATGCTCGCTTCTTCCTCACAGGGCACACTGGTCTTGGCAAGCAGGCAGAGGCTGCTGCTCCAAGCTCAAGGGCAGGAGGTCTTGGTTTCCTGTGGGTAATGTGTCCTCACCCAGCAGGGAGACTAGCAGGCCTTGGCTCCCAGTCCTGGTCACAGGAAGAAGTCTTGCAGAGCTTCCCCTTCTCACACACCATGTCTGGCTGCTTTGCAGATTACCAATATTTAGGGACTCAACCTCTCCTTTTTCCCGACACCAAATGTGATTTAGGGTCAGGGTCTTTGAAGTTTTATGCTGGGGCTCTGCTTTTTTTAAAGTGGGCGCTTCTCTTTTTCATCATCCTTCATGAAATAGGTCAGCCACAGCAGGCACAACTCCAAAGCTGATTGTCCACAACACAATTCATGGGAGTGACCAGAGTTACACTTAGATGTCAGCCACAGTGATATGTGCATCACAAGGTTAATCCCACACCCCAGCCCTACTCTTTATGATTCTCTTATTAGCCTCATCTCCCTTCCTGGGATGTATCCAAGCCCCTTCCTTGTGACCTATCACTGAATCAAAGAGCAGTCTTTTGAAATGTAAAGGGACTATTTTCTTTTTCCCTCCAGTGTGTCCTCAACCACCTCATAGGAATGCTACAATGCACAAATCTGTCTGGGGGATTCCTCTCCTCCTCATGTCTTTAGCAGGCAGGACTGGGCTTCCAAATTTGGAACCCAGATTCTTCCATACAGTGTACCATTGCAGGCACACTCACTCAGTGTACTTTCACAGCACACTTTCAGTTCTGCACTGTGCCTCGATGCGTTGTACCTTTACATGTACCCAAGCATCCAGCAGACACACTCAGTCTGAGTGCACTGTTAATAACTGAAGCTTTTCAATATTTTACCAGGGTGTATTCTTGATAACCATACACACTGCCAGCACACACACTCGCTATGTGTGCCCTGCACAACACTTCACCATTCATGTTGTACTCCACACAAGCACACATACACTGATCACATGCTTTATCTGCACAGCATTACATCTCTCATGTAATGTATTCCTCTTAGGCATACATACACCCAATACATGTACTAACCACAAATGCACTGCACAGTACTGATCCATCCTTGTACTGTACCCTTCCCAGGCACACAAACAGCTAACACGGTGTCTCTAATATTGCGCTCTGCAGCACTCCACAACTTACCTGATGTAGGCTAAGGGTGAGTTAAGCGCACAGCAGTGGCATTTTTTAAAAGGTAAGTGAGCCTGTAGGCCTCTCTCTAGTGACACAGGGTAAAAAGGTCCTGTTCACTACTACTGATCACTACACTGCATGCTGCCACCACCGCGTTTGTGCTGCTTAACTCCAGGTGAAGGCGTCAGCCATCTACCACTATGAGGGTAGCGATTTGGGTGCCCCTCCCGATCCAACAAGACTGGAGTGGTCAAAGGTTGGTCAAAGAAGAAGATGGACGTTGTGATTGCCGTAGAACTGTTTTAATAGGAGTAACCAATCAATGAATATTTAAAATTCATATTAAATTATAAATGCTTTGTTTTTGAAAGCCTGAACAAATGTGTACATGTTTCATGGGTATTAAGTTACCTAATAAACTATCTTATGATCTAATTTTTTTAAATTGAATATTGCATGTTACTGAGATTGACATGGCCCTTTTTGGAGCTGTGGGCTGTACATAAGGCCACTGGTTTTCCATTTTTACTGATATTTACATATGAATACAGACAGAAAACAATGTGTTTTCTATCTATATTTACTTTAAAAACGTTTTTGTGTGATTCTCTATGCTATCAAGCATGACTGCCATTACTTTTAAGGATTGGCTGTAAGAAGAGTAAAAAAAGGAAGAGCTTTTCTTAAAATACATGCAAATGTGCACACATATTGGTACTATAATGCTAGTGGCTTCATAAGAGTGAATTGCTGCAAGACTGCTGATAGGCAGGGCCACTGGAATTATGCGATTGTGCGTCCGCTGCAGAGTTTTGCATAATTATAGAATTGCCACGTTTGCCACATAATCCATCACCTGCAGCATAATCTGCAGATTTTAACAAATTTAAAATATGTTGTTTCTAGTTCAAATGGTTCAAAAGTTACTAAAAATGCAGTGACACGTTGCCGCACAGTGGAAGGCCCTTTGCAAAGCTGGAATGGTCACCTTTCCAGTGGCGTAACACAGGCCCCCGCAGCCCCCGCGTTGCGGGGGTCCGAGCTGCCAGGGGCCCCCTCAGCACAGTACTCTGGCCTGAAAGCTCACGATTAAATCCGGAGCGGGGGGGCTCCTCTATGTATCTTGCAGGGGGGCCCCCTCAACTTTTGTTACGTCACTGCACCTTTCTGTTACTTATTGGTATATTTGGGAGTTAAACAGGTGCTAGTGGGGTGCACCCAATACCCAGACAGTGTTCTCAAGTTTAAAAATGATGAAATAAAGAAGTAATACTATTATAAAATCTGGCGCATTTTGCTGCATAATTTGCCTTTTCTTGCCGCATAATTTACTCAAGCATGCCTCATAACTCCAGTGGCCCTGCTTATAGGGGTAAAACCTGCCAAACACTCAAGTGTATTATTGCCGGTAAAATAAGCATGAATATATTTAAGTTGCAGCTTCATTCTTTGACAGAACACACAGTAAATATGGATTAATACAGGTAAAGTGAGTGAAAATGAAGTATGGATAAATACAGGTGGAAATGTCATAAAAACAAATACCAAAAATACGGTAGCCCTAGTTCTCCAGTGTTCTTACTGCTTTTCCCTGTTAAGTTATTGCCTTGCGTGAGTGGGTTTGCATGAGTGTGTTTGTGTGGGTGGCAGCTTATGAGACAGTCACCACTGCATCTGCCCATTCGAGTCAGTGGGCTTTATACAACCAATGAAAGTCAAGAAGAGCAAAGCACACAGACAGCTTTTCAAACTGGATGACTACTGAGATGAGTAACAATGAGAAATCGTAATTAATTGTAAATAGATTGGTTAAATTGAGGAATACATTGAATTTTGATGAACTAAAAGTACATAATTCGATATAGTGCAAGACTTTTGGGATTACTGCGAAGCAGAGCTCAGAAAAATGAAGTACCCAAACCTTGTTATCCCAATACAGTACCCTGCCCCTTGGGCCTCATTGGTGAATTGTCGCTTGAGTCCCAACGGCACAGGGATCTACACCTGGACATACCAATGCCATACAGGAGATCTTACTTAGCACAAGTGATGGACAGAAAGCTTGAAACAATATCAAGCATGGGTGCTTACAACTGGAACATTATACTCCATTATTTTCAATGTTTTCTGTGCCAGGACTAACCATGAGCAAATCAGCCTTTCGCCCACCTCATGAAGCTTAGATTATAGAAGCCCTATTAGATGCACAGTCTGTATTAAAATGACGGAAAATTCCAGTGCAGATCACCCTCTTGCATGCAGGCAGAAAAGATCCTTTCTGCCTGGGAACATCTGTGGAGACAGTGCAACCAAACCCTACACCACAGGCATCTCTCGTCGCACACGGTTAGCTATGCCTCATGGCGTTAACGCACAGCTTAATAATTTGTGTTGCATGCGGAGTTCTCAAAAACTCAGCGGAGCAGAGTTTTTTTCTCGCTCTCACTCATCAACATTAAGTTGCAAAAAGAGAGCATTTATAAGCACACCCTTCTCTAGTAAAGGATCACCCAGAGTACTGGTAAAGTAAAAGACAGTTCTAAATGTCTATTATTAGGAACGTATCAATTTCAGGATAGTAATGGTCACTGTAATAACACACTACTCCTGATTATATGCGATATACAGAGTCCACAATGTTCAGATTTCTTCAAAAATAAGATTCTTTATTCTCAATTGCATAAAATCCAGCACGAAGAATCAGCCAACACGTGTTTCGTCTTCCCTTAGACTTTTTCAAGGCGATTAACGAAAGTTATGTTGTCCAGCATGTATGTACGGACGGCAGGTGCGTGTCCCTTATTGTAATCAGAACCCAAAATGCTTGTGAATAATATCGACTGCCAGATGTGCATATCACAGCCTCATTTACTGGTAATGTTAGCACACCTCGTATTTGGTAAAAACGGGTGTGTGGATATCCGGAAAGGAGAGTATATTAGTCCTTCTCCTTCCTGTCATAAGAGGACCTTATTAAAATATCGGTGGCCACATCAAAGAGTAAATGCAGGGTGGATGATGAACTTTCGCCTTACTGCGGAGTGAAACTTATCAAGGTTCTCCTCCGATATTTTAATAAGGTCCTCTTATGACAGGAAGGAGAAGGACTAATATACTCTCCTTTCCGGATATCCACACACCCGTTTTTACCAAATACGAGGTGTGCTAACATTACCAGTAAATGAGGCTGTGATATGCACATCTGGCAGTCGATATTATTCACAAGCATTTTGGGTTCTGATTACAATAAGGGACACGCACCTGCCGTCCGTACATACATGCTGGACAACATAACTTTCGTTAATCGCCTTGAAAAAGTCTAAGGGAAGACGAAACACGTGTTGGCTGATTCTTCGTACTGGATTTTATGCAATTGAGAATAAAGAATCTTATTTTTGAAGAAATCTGAACATTGTGGACTCTGTATATCGCATATAATCAGGAGTAGTGTGTTATTACATTGACCATTACTAACCTGAAATTGATACGTTCCTAATAATAGACATTTAGAACTGTCTTTTACTTTACCAGTACTCTGGGTGATCCTTTACTAGAGAAGGGTGTGCTTATAAATGCTCTCTTTTTGCAATTTTGTGTTCACAGTAGTTTTCTTCTGTGACAGTAGCATCTCTTGGTAGTAGGTGCATTAGAGCTAAGGTAGCACCCCACTGAGAAAATATAATGTCTATTTTAAAATTGATTCACACTGTATTGTATTTGATATGATAAGAAAAAAAAATTCTCTTACTGATTGTGCGTTTTTTCCCAATCTTGGGAACTGCTACTACCAAAAAACTTCTGTTTAAATCAACATTAAGTTGGCGAACGCAAGCGAGGAAAATCTTACTCCAGACCACCCCGCAAGATTTCTCAACACGAGCGGTCGCGGATGTTCGCTACTGCTCGCTACTGCTCGCATTGAGAAACCTTCCGTTTGCGTTGAGGAAGCTGCTGCTCAAATAGAACATCTACTCGAGCGGCAGAAAGAAGCAGCGCTCTCTTGCGTTGCACGTGGTGTAATTCACGCTGATTTTACGGCAGAACAAACACGCGGCGCTAAAAATCAGTGTGAACGGTGCAACGTAACACACTCCGCCGCTTGCAAAACTCCTTGTTGCACAGCAGAGTTTTTTGGTCACTTTGCGGAGGCCTAATTGAGACGCCCACCTGCGTCCACTCCCTAATTCTTCAGCATCACTGCCCGGCACCTGTAGCTCTATGCCCTTCAAAACCTTGCAGATACAATTGCTTACCACTACCCCCTGATGAAGGGCATCCCTCAGAATGTATTGCTGCTAAGATTATGAATGTGTTGATGAGGTACGAATTCACGAAATAATGGATTTGTAATAGGATCAAATGTGTCCATATTTTGTGTATTCAATATATTCTGAAGCAAACTATTAACTGTGAATTAAAGCCACAAGACACAACTACCCATGTGTGCCACGGTACGAATCCTACTTTGTAGGGTGTGGCTACACTGTCCCACCTCATAAGGGACAGCCTGGACCCAGCTGCTAGGTCACATCCCCTTTGAACAGGAACATAAAAAAAGTTTTTGTTTTTACTTTACCGGACGTCAGCGAGGTGCACCTTAAGCTTCTGTAGCAGAGAGAACTTGGCATCCATTTGAGACTTTTCCGGCCAATTTAGAGTGATTTACATTGTACAAAAAATTATGGGTTGAATGTTTGAATCAATCCGGACCCCATGCTTGTCGCACAAAGTACAGAAGGACACAAGGTTGGGGAGGGAGGGGGGCGAAGGGACACAATAGCCATTATTAATAGTCCAGAACTGGACCTGACACCTGAGATGAGTCTTTACAGTAACATTCCCTGGATCCCTGCAGGCTGGGGCCCCACTGTTTGGCAATCTCCAGATCACTGGACACAGTGATCCCATGACCTCAATAATCCATGCCCACTTCTAATAATAACTTCTGCACTCCTCTTACGCAGCTGATGATGGTTTCCCCATCCCATTGCTTTCTCATAGCTGACAGCTCTCTGATCCCTCTTGCATATTTTTCGGAAAATGTCTCTTTTAACAAAGTCGAGATCTCCAATATTTCAGGAAAGATCTCACGAATATGTGAATGTCTGCAGTAGCCGCTGGTGTCAGTGAAAAGTGGTGGGGCAGGTGATGAGACGACAATAACAACACAAAAAACACAAAAACCTAAAGAACTTACCTGGCACGCGCCGCATCGCCGCTCTTCTGCTCCACTGGCTCCACTGCAGCACAGGCTAATGCTCCCATACTCCCCTACGTCCAATCCAGACGCTACTCTCATGCTGCTGGCAGCATGAGAGAAGCCTCGGGATTGGTCTGATCGACCTGGATTTGCACTCCTAGAGAGCCTGGGAACCTGTGCCTGCTGTTCTCTCTAACCCAGGAACGCAGCTTGGGTTGGAGACATCTCAGTGCGCATGTCGGTTTGGCCATCCTAAGACGGCCGGCCGAACCCACATGCGCACTTGCAGCATGTACCCACCACGCCTCCTCCCTGGCTGTCATCACATGGCCCCATCTCCAAACTCAGCCCTGTGAAGCAAAATAAAATGATAATAAACCTGTTTTATTATCATTGTCTTTTTCAAGTTTTGCATCTGCTGGGGCGGGGACGCGACACTTCTCTACCACAATGGCGGAGCTGCCACGGAATGTCTGACGAGAGTCTTATGTTGGCCTTTTGTGGCCTCGAGGATCTGTAGAAGCTCCTCTCCGATAGGTTCCCTCAGTTAGTTTTTGAAGCCTTATTATTAGTGGTAGAAATGTTTACACAGTGGTCAAGCCCGCAATACGTAGGTGGTTGCATAGTGTGGTCAGGCAGGATAGGGTGGCAAGAAGACTCTCCTAGTTTGGGCAAATAGCAGTTTTTTAGTGGATGGTTACGAGTGCATGTGAGTGCTTATTTGATCCAGTGATTGCAGGTGGGGCTCACCTGCACTTATTTTTGGGTACCAGCACTTCCCTTTCCTCAGCAGGCTTTGACTCAGAGCAAGAGAGAGAAAAACACAAAAGGAGGAAAGGGGAGGAAGAGAAGGACAGCAGCACAGGGAGCAAGCATGGATAAATATACTACCCCCAAGAGTGAAATAAAGGGACAGGGAGCGTAGGGTGGTGAGAAAAGAAGCAAGAGGTGGAATCAAGACTACACAGTCTTGGTATTCAGAAACCCTGACATTCTGCAGTGCTGGCTGCAAGCTTCTGGGAAAAACTCTGTGCACCAGTACTTATTATTTTGTAAATTAGACAATGGCGCCTGCTAAACGGGTCTGTGTGCAACCCACAAGCCAAACGTGGGTAGGACTGATTCAGAAATTCATGATTTTGAGGTCGGTTTAATTCAACACCATTGAGTTGGATAACAACATCTCATGTTAAAACCTTCAACCAGCAAACCTCTAAGTGGTGTGAGTGATATAAACAGTGATTGTGGCAATGTATTAATGGCTGTTGCCCTTGCTATCTGTAGGGAGTCTGAAGTAAGGGATAGACTTCTGGACTTCACATGTGCTGCCACCAGCTGTTGAGCTAGTGGTGGAGTCTGGATGTGCAGGACTGCAACATGAAGGCTTCTGGACGGATTCTTTCATGAGTTTTCTTGCTCATTTTTGCAATTGTTTTGTTCTTTCCCTCCCCAGCATGCTCTCAATGGATGTCAATCAGGGGCGGCTCCTCAGTAATGGCGGAAAGCGCCGCCCTCTGCTAAAAGAGGAAAAATAAAATGATAATAAAAGCATTTTATTATCATTTTATTTTTGCCTAAAAGCTAATGGCGGAGTCAGAAAATCCTGTTGGAGAGGCGTGGCAGGGGGAGAAGTGGTGAGCACTTTTAAGTACGCATGTGTGTTTGGCCAGCCTTCCTAGGCCGGCCAAACACACATGTGCACTTAAGTTTCTCCAACCTGGCTGTGTTGCACAGCCAGGTTGGAAAAACACCCAAGGCTCTAATGCACTGACTGAGTGGCAAACGAAGCCACTCAGACCAATCCCAGCATTCCCAGCATAAGAGAAGCGCTAGGAGCCTGCGCAGTCGAAGTCCAGGATCGGCAGAGAGAAGGAAGTAGGCAGCCGTCGGAGCACAAGGTAAGTGTGCTTTTAATTATTTTTTGTTGTGCATTTGTTTTTTGATTGTGTTCCCTCGCTGCACCACTAAGTACTAATAGCAGCCGCCACTGCACTGATGTCAATTCGCCAAGGTACCTTTTAATACTCAATGGCATCAAGGGGCTGACTTCTAGGCCCACCGACTGTATCGCAAATGCATCATTTTTTACTGCTGAGGGACTGTGGGAAGGGCAAGGAATGAAAACTACAGAAAGTAAACAACCTTGGGAACGCTGCTACTTGTTAATACAGCTGCTGCCTTCATGAGCCATGAGACCAGGGCCAGAAATGGCAGCAACTTGGGTTTCAATGGCAAGCCAGGTGCAGCAGCTGCTACTCCTGACAACTATTCATTGACGTCCACAGGGCTCTTAGATGTGTACCTGGCTGTAGGGCGACTCTGACAGTTTCAGGCAGATTGGTGCCTCTGAAAAGCCTGGGGTTGGTCCAGAGTCAGTTATATGCCGGGCCCAACCATAGTACGTACTAGGCCTGTACCCTCCTCCACCATGGAATTGAGGAACACCAAACTTCCCATGTAACCCAAATGAAGTGGAGGAATTCCAGGAGGTTTGAGGGCGGCTCAACTACCAATGTAATCATAAATAATAGAGAGAGAGAGTCATCTTTCCAAATAACCCAAAGGTGAGTAGGAAAGAGCTGTACATACAATTCAATGGGAGAGAATGAGGGAGAGTGAACTCCCCCTGAACTCAACTGGACTGATCTGTGAAGAATTATCTGCCCGCGAACTCAACATGACAGACCGAGTGGGAATGAATTGCCCGTGAACTCAACAGGTCAGATTGATAGGGAATTAACTGACCATGACCTCAACCAGACTGACCAAGGGCAAATGAACTGCCCATGACCTCAACTGGAGTGATCGAGGAAGAATGACCTGCCCGAGGAACACAAAGATAAGGACAGAAGAAGATGAAACTGTCCATGGGACCCAAGATGACGGCCGAAGACTCGGATGTTCATTTAACACACATCAAATGTCTGGAGCTGAATGAACGGCCCGGCAATCCTGTGACCCAATTAAGGGAGACTGAACGAACCATATACCCTAAATGGACTGACTAAAAGAGAATTAGCTGTCCCTGTGACCCGTGAGGGCAGAGGGAGACTTAAATGACCCAAGTGCATTGACTGGTCCAGATAAAAATTGTCTATGCAATCTATTGTCTTCCTCCATCCTAAGTGCACTATTCCTTCAAAAACACTTGGTGTGTGCCCCTTAAATATTGAAGATGGAATATCGTGGTATGAGAATATCGAAGTCAAAATATCAAAACCAAAATATTGAAAGGGAAGTAAGTATAGATTTTCTATACCTAACTCCACACAAATGTATCTTGACGATATATATTTTATTTATTTATTTATAAAGTTTTATATAGCGCGAACAAGATCCCGAGGGATATCAGAGCGCTTTACAAAATGATGGGAGGAAGGACAAAATGCAATATCCATATCAAGTAGGAGGGAGAAAAAAAACAGGTATGGTCGCATATTACAGTGCAATTGCACCCAGGAGGGTAATACAATAAACAGGTGTAGGCGGGCAGCAAGGGGGAGACACAGTGTGCAGTAAGGGGGAGCCGTATAAGATGGAAGTACAAAGGCAGTAGGAGCAATGTCAACGGGCACGTGAGTCTATCCCTATTAGGGTAAGAATTTGTTCATTAGGAATCTTTTGGCTTCCACTTTGAACGCCGTCGATGAGGAGATTTTGCGAACATCCGGTGGAAGAGAGTTCCATATCTTAGGGGCAGCTCCGGAGAAGGCTCGGTGACAACTTCTCTTTTTGTTAAGGATAAGTGGTTTCAGGAGGAAGGTAGAGGCGCTTCTTGAGGCTCTTACACCACAGGATTGTTTAAGTTTTTGCGCAAGGTACGTACGAGTGTTAAAGTGAAGGGCTTTGTGTGTAAGAACAGCAATCTTTAAGTGAATTCGTGCTTCGTAGGGCAGCCATTTGAGGGATTTTAGGACTGGAGATATATGTTCTTTTCGTTTGGTGTCTGTAACCAGTCTAGCCGCAGCGTTAAGTGAAGCCCTTAGTGGAGCCAGGGCGTATTTGGGAAGGCCACAGAGGGTAGCACTGCCGTAGTCTAGCTTCGGCAAGACAAGCGCTTGCACCACCTGCTTGAAATCATTTAGAGGAAGGAAAGGTTTGATATTTCTGAGTGACCTCATCAAGTGGTTTGCTCCTGTGCATACATTGCTTGCTGATATGACCTTTCATGTTCAGGTGCTTGTCCATGGTGATACCGAGAGACTTGGCTGCGTCTACGATGAGAGGAGTGCAGTTGAAAGCAGTGAGGTGACTCAGCCAGAGGTTTAGCTTGGGGATGTGGTTCGGAGGGGAGATGAGCAGGAATTCCGTTTTGGAAGTGTTGAGCAGGAGATGGTTCTCCATTAACCAGTTTTGAGTAAACACTAGGGTAGTATTGAGTGAGATATAGCTTCATGGTACGTAAACGTGGAGTTCGGAATAATAAATATACTTGCTCTTTATGCACTCAACTTCCAATATTATGGTCTTCAATATTTTGCCCACGATATCTCGTATCACAATATTCCTATCTTCAATATTCAGAAGTACAATCACACCTTTTTTTGGCTCATTTACCATTTCGGTTATATGCTTAGTGGCTGTCTTCACAAAGTGGAAGGCAACTCTTCAACTACTTCTGTTAGTGAGGGTATCCCACCTTGGCAGTAGTGTTCCACAGCATCAGTTGAGCTGGCTCTTCACCTCCCATATGCAGAAAGGTTCGAAAGATGCTGTGAATGTTGCATTGCTTTGTTCTGTTGCGGGCCCAGGTTCTCTTCAGAAACCCCTGCTAATTTAATCAAGATTTGCCTCTGGACTCCAGATTGTTCGTCCTCTTGAACCTTTTCCAGGAGTACAGTAAAGACCAGGGCTATTTTTAAACGGGACCCTGGAGCACGTCGAAGACCCCACTTTGACTGCCAGGAGCACTGATTCCAACTCTCTTTCTAATAGTAAAATATAATAGGCTGCTCTGCAGGACACGCAGACAATCTGTTTGCTAGCAGATGGATGGCAGCAAAGACAGGGCTAGGAGACCAGCTGCGGCTGCACGGTGGGTAGGAGGGGCTGGATATCACCCGCCACTAGCTAGAGTGAAGTACCATCACTATTAGATCCGTGTGTTTTCAGCTTGTGAATGTCTCCTATCAACCAGAAAAAAAGACCAACTACAGTGAAGTGAGTACTCAACCCCCGCAGTCAACAGAGTGATTAAACACATTCGGTAAATTTGGTGACCAACTTCCTATAGTCAACTGGGTGATCAGTCAACCTCAGACAATTGGGTGAATAACCACCTCTAGGGAACTTTGGGATCAACCTCGCTGCACATTTGTGCGACGGACGAGCCACCAGCAGTCAAGCATGACAAACCATTCAGGCCAAAAGTTACAACAAACAGTTGTTGCTCACTGGTTGAGCAACCACTTAAAGTCAAGTAGGTGATCAACCTTACAGTCAAATGGAAAACCCATCAAACACAATCAACTGGATGATCAACCACCTTAAGATAATTAGATGATGAACCACCTTTTCCCAAGTAGCAAACAATTTACTTACGTCAAGTGGTTGACAGTCCATTCACAGCCAATGAGGCGATAAGCCATTGTGGGCTTGCTGTCTTTTTGTGCTAAGACTGCCATGCACCTGGTACATGTATACATTCAACAGCCATGCTTGGTACTCTTGTCCAATGTAGCATCCCCTTCTCATACTCTACAGCTGTTATGCTTTTTGCATCATTATTTTCCTTGTTTCTAAATCTTGACCACCTTCTCATATGTCGAGTATGCACGATGTACCCAGCTTGTTGCATGCTTCTTGTGGTTTGTTCGAGTGTGCTTTTGAGTGCATTTTGTGTTGGTTTGAGTCTGTTTTTGAGTGTCAGTAAATGTTTGCGTGTCGACCCTGTTCCGTTTTTTTTCACCTGTTGTGTGGGTTTCATAACTCCTCTAGTCGCGTCGAGGCTGTTGGCATTTTTCCAGTTTATTTAGCTGTCAGGTTGTGAGTATCGACCTTGTTTTTGAAGCTTCAATACAGCTCTGCATGAGTTCATTAAATTCCTTTGATAATGTCCATAATATCTGCTTCACTCCTTAATAGAAGAGTTATTAACGAACCGATGGGAGGGAGCTGGATGTCGAAGGGGCAGCTCCCCGCTGTGATTCCGTTCAATAATTCTACCATGAGAACGGTAACATGGCGACATCGTCGCATTATGAATCCAGGCAGTTTTCCACAAGGTAAGAGAAGATGCAGACTGAACATAAAGCCTCTCCATTTTTCCTATATATAGGTGGGGCCACTGGAATTAAGTGATTTTGCGGCAGTGGCATTTTCCACATAGTTAAGGATTTGCTGCTCATGCCATACAATCCATCTCCGATACAAAAGGGGATGATGGACGGAACGTTTGAGCCAATCAAACACTCACCCCCAGTCAACTGATCTGGGTTTAATCCATCATCATTCTTTAGCTCACTCCACCACCCCAGTTCAGACATGGCCATATGCAAATCAGTCTGACCCTGTGCCTCATGGGAACAGTCCAGCCCGAACTGCCAAGCCATGTCTTCCCTGGACCGGAAACAAGCATCCTAGGACCGGTTTCTGGCATTCCAGCCGTCATCAGCCAGGCTTGCTTGAATCCAGTGGCAAAGTGAGCAAGGGACCCACGTCTGGGCATACCCCCGCCAACTTAGGGCGAACAAAGCGATACAAAAGGGGATGATGGACGGAACGTTTGAGCCAATCAAACACTCACCCCCAGTCAACTGATCTGGGTTTAATCCATCATCATTCTTTAGCTCACTCCACCACCCCAGTTCAGACATGGCCATATGCAAATCAGTCTGACCCTGTGCCTCATGGGAACAGTCCAGCCCGAACTGCCAAGCCATGTCTTCCCTGGACCGGAAACAAGCATCCTAGGACCGGTTTCTGGCATTCCAGCCGTCATCAGCCAGGCCTGCTTCAATCCAGTGGCAAAGTGAGCAAGGGACCCACGTCTGGGCATACCCCCGCCAACTTAGGGCGAACAAAGCGATACAAAAGGGATGATGGACGGAACGTTTGAGCCAATCAAACACTCACCCCCAGTCAACTGATCTGGGTTTAATCCATCATCATTCTTTAGCTCACTCCACCACCCCAGTTCAGACATGGCCATATGCAAATTAGTCTGACCCTGTGCCTCATGGGAACAGTCCAGCCCGAACTGCCAAGCCATGTCTTCCCTGGACCGGAAACAAGCATCCTAGGACCGGTTTCTGGCATTCCAATCCATCTCCTGCATAATTTGCAGATGTTTTAAAAATAGTTTGTAGCTCAAACAGATCAAAAGTTACCGAAAACATGGCAACATGCGTTGCTGCACAGTGAGGCCCTTTGCAGAGGCTGACTGGCCATGTTTTTGGATGCTCATTGCCTTCTTTAGTTTCCAGACTGGTACTAGTGAGGTGAAAACGTTGGCCAAATCTGTGTAAAAATGTTAAAATGATGAGGTAACAAATTGTGCTGCATTATGCTGCATAGCTTGCCTTTTCTTCCGGTATAATGTAGTAAACCTTGCCGCATAATTTGGGGCTCCTCTTTCGCATAGCTCCAGTGGCCGTGCCTAAAGTCCGCCAATGGGAGTCAGGAGGAAACCTTTGCTTCCTTTGTGGATCAGCTGCCTGGATCCTGTAACACTTGATTGATGTTGGCCTTCACAAACCCTCTCTACAGTGGTCTTCTAGGGCCTTTGACCCGGAGGCGAAAGGTTAAGGGTGGCAGGTCTCTCACTCAGGCCTCTCTCATCATCTCGTGGGAAAAACTTTGAACACGTTGGTCTCCTCTCTCTTACCCACCTTTGTTCTGCTCCCGTTACCCTCTGTAATTAACCCCTTCCTCCCGGGAGCCGGTGTAATGACACGCTTCTTGTATCAGCTGTTGTGAGACGTCACATTGCAGCCGTTAGCCTGACACGTCCACACAAGTGCTACTGCTGGAGGGGGTATGGCGTCGCGGGGCTGCACCTTTTCCAGCTGTCCACCCTACCTCCGCCACAGAAAAACGCCTTTCAAAATAGTTTAATGGTTACCAAAAAGAACAAAGTAAAAATAAACAGCCAACTGCTCTGAGGTCCCCATTAAAGCACAGGGCACAGAGTCGGCGAGGCTCAAAGAAGCTGTACCGGAACAGAAAACAAACTGCACCATAACAAGCAACTCTGACGTAACCAATGGAAGGAGAAGGGAAAACACTTCAGGTTAAGAAATGTTCTTCTTTCAACATATACAAGAACTGCAAAGAGAAATGGTGAAGGGATAGTTTTAATAGACTCTAGTGGCATTTGCAATAAGTCACGACAAAAATTTCAACGGGAATCAACCACTGGCAAAGTCGATACGTCTGGCCTTGTCAAGCTAGTGTGATACTTAAACAATATATATATATATATCACTAGCATATACCACAAAAAAGAAAAAAAAGAAAACATGATGCTGGCTAAACGTGGCGGCCATAAGCCTGCAATAAAATTGTTGCATTTAAAAACAAAATATAATTGCATTGAATTTAATAGAAAAGTAAATGCTTCCTAGCAGGAAGATGTACTTGCAGCAGGTATTGAAACACTTTTTAGTTTTAATGCACATTTTAAAGGGAAGTCTAATGTGTGTTAGTATGAAGAAAATGTACTTTTAGCTTTGAAATACTGTAGCCTGAAGACAAAGTTTAAACACACATGAAGACTAAAATGTATTTTTCAAAGTGAAACGAATGGAATGAAAAAAACATTAGCAAATAAAAACATTCTATTTACCTGCCAGCCTTGGCAGTAAAGTACATGTGACTTTGGGTAGAATCTCGTGCAACTTACCATTGCACTCAAATCAGGATTGCTGGCCCAATGAGAATGATCTCTCAAGTATGACGCATTTACCTAACAAAGACAAACTATTTAACCTACTCCAGCACATATCCACAAACGTAGTCAGACTCCAGTCTTGGATGAAAACTTCCCATCCATTTGGAAAGTCATCCCTAGACTACTGAAAGTGTTGAGACATCATGCCGATTTTGTGTGGTGAAATAACAACCTGCCAGGGTCGACATTCTCTATTCCACTGGTTGTGCACTATGGAAAGGGTTGGGGTTGAAGTAGGGACAGGGGTGACAGGCTGAGATAGGTTTCCAAAAAATGCACATGCTCAAACTACTTCCAAACTCCTACCTAAGTCACCCTCACCTCTCGTCTTGTCTACTCCAATCAGCTCTTCATGGGCCTGCCAAGATCTGACTCCAAGCCTTGAAGATGGGCCAGAAGGCAGCTGTCATATTGCTGGCTGCCCTGAAGAGTAGAGGCCGTATCCCCCTTGCGCTCTATCAGTTTGTATACATCACAGGAGGGCAACCTAATTTCCTTGTTCACATTGAACTAATTAGTTGCCCTCCTAATCATGTGAAAACATTGACCCAAGATTGAGTTTTATGGGCAGTCAGAGCTCCAGGAGTGTGCATAAGAGAACTAAAAGATTGGGATATTTGACCGGTGCCGTCCAGAAACACCACTGCTGACTGTCTTTTGGAAATTGTAGCCAGCAGAGGGTCTGCACTTGAGACCGTCGCAACTGCTAACCTAGGGCTATATTACATAAGTGCCCCAAGGGCGCAACGGGTGTTTGCACCCGCTTTGCGTGCCCCTGGGGTACTTTGGTATTACAGAAGGGGCAGCAGATGCCTGTGCGGGCCCTTCTGTAATACCGATAGTGCTGGCGAACATAAAACGCCAGCGCTATCTTTAGGCGGAGTTCCCTCATTTGCATGGGGGCATACCCAATGCAAATGAGGGAATCCCTTTGCCTCTGCACCCGCGCTGTATTACAGACGCTGGCGCAGAGGCAAAGAAGCTCTCAGGAGGCCCACTGCCAGTGCGCCCCCTGATGGCAGCCCTCTGGAGGGGGTAAAAGGGGGTCCCATGGACTCACTGACTGCACCCGCCTGCAAGGGGATCTCTAATCCCCTTCAAAATATCGGGGTCCGCAATATCGGCCTCCTACAGTATCAAACCCAGAGCATTTACTACTGCCATTTCGTCAGAGTACATGTATATAAGAAAGTATTGATTTACTATTCAGAACTCCAGGACTACTCCTTTTGTTGATTTAGAGGCAGTTGATATTGTAGATTCAATATAGTTGACGGGCGATGTTTTGACCACAATATTGTTATCCTTCACCGACTGGATTTTTGCTGGTTCTTTTCAATGTAGTTCCTCCCAAATGTGAATGTCATGATGAAGAGCTCCAACTTCCAACTCAACCCATACAAATTTCCCCTCTGTAGACACGCCAACACAAGACGTGTCTTGACTGTGATTGTTTGCTGCTGCTGTCAAATTCATGCTACTACACCAGTTAATAAATCGGTATGCTTAAAAAGATCAAAAACGACAGCAAATATTTTAAACCTGAACTGTCAGACCTGCGATAGTCCAAAGCAAACAGGCATCTCACAACAACCATTCAGTCCTTACACTGACCCGCCACAGAACAAAGGGTGTCCATCAAGATGCTATGTGAACTACACGCCTTCTGTTCCAGACAGCTTACATACCTACATAGAAACATACCTACACATACAAATACTGCATTTCAGAACTCTGTGCAAGTTGTGTCCGTCTGCCAGGGGATCCATTTCACCAGCTATGTTTTTTTAACGAAAAGTACTACAGAGGCAGAAACTGTGACGTCTAGGCTCAGGAGTGTGAGACTAAAACATGGGCACCTATGAAGGCAAAGCAAACACAAGGAGATGATGGACGGAGCGCTGAAACTTTTCAGACACTCACCCCCAGTCACAGATCTGGGTTGAATCCATCATTGCTCTTTAGCTCACTAAAACCACCACAGTTCAGACACAGCTATATGCAAATCACTATTGACCCTGGTCCTCATGGGAACAGTCCAGCCCGAACGGGCAGACATAGCTACAAATTGGGCTCATCAGCCATGTCTTCAAGCATTCTTCAAGCATTATGAAACTCAGATTATTGACTAAATATAAACAAACACAAAGTTGCATAAGTATTGTTATGTAATAATTTTTCATTGAATATTTTTCTCCCTTATTTAAAAGGAGCCATAGAAAATTAGTTCTTTGTGTCATTATCTGTTCACCATCTAATTAGTCTCCAAGCATGCACGTGTGCCTTTAAATAATCATCATTTCAAAACACACTCCACACCTAGATCATTACCCGTTTTTAACCCTGCGCCCTCCCTATGAAAGGTAATCTGCTCACATAGCTAGCTAAAGATGGAACGCACAAGTGCAAATCGCTTAACTCTGCAAGACAAAACATCATTATTCAAACTAAATGTTTGTACTGATAGGTTACCTTTTGACTAACATTAAGAAAAATAAAATTGATCAGTTACCCTTCAGAACATAGATAACCAAATGGTATAGATTTATACAAAAATGACCCTTTTCCATAAATTCTTACCTGTTTGAATACATCATTTTTAGTCCTGTCAACTTTACAAAAAATAAACATGGAAACATAAAAGGTTACAAGTAATATGGCCAGGGCCAATGGAAAAAGTGATTTTGCGACTTCTGCCTTCCAACCTAGGTGTGGAGTTACCACACTTGCCATATATTCCACAAAATTATGCAGATTTCAATACAAACACAAGTTGCAAGTCAAAGGGATCTAAAGTTATAAAGCTGTTCTCTCTTTGGTACAATTTAGTGCCAGACACACTTCAATGAGTAAGGTTATCTTCCCCTTGTTGATTGCTATATTCAGTTATTAAACTGAAACTAATGAGGTGAAACATTTGCCCAGACATTATTAATGCAGTGGCGTAACACAGGCCCACCGCAGACCCCGCGGTGCGGGGGGCCCCCAAGCTGCAGGGGGCCCCCTCAGCACAGTACTCAGGCCTGAATTCTCCGGATTAAATCCAGGGCGGGATTGTTTTATAAATTCAAATAAAAGATTAAACTTGCATGTATATTATGCGATAAAATATACCGCAATTGGGATACAACACACAAGATGCAATACAAAAATTGGTACATTCTTTCAGAACTTGTGAATTCTTTCAGAACTTGTGAACTGTCCTCTCAAACCTCGATCAATTTTGCTTTCCTGGAGATTACAATGTGACTTCTGTACTAATACTCCATATTGCAAATTATACATTCACAAAGGACCACCAAATGACCTGCCTAGCAAATATTAATTAGGCAGGTCACAATTTTCAACCTTCTTTGAATGGCTGCGAATATAGGGATGGTGGCCTACAGGGGACATCAGACCACCATTCTTGCATTTCGGTTCCCAAAATGGTCCGGAAGCCACGATGTCACCACACACTGGACTAAGCAAAATCGTATAACAAACTTGAAGGAAACTCTTGGCACCACATACTCATTGTTATATCCTGTGTCTCCTAGTTCCTTGCTGCTCAGCCTGTGTGAGTGTGATGTAATAGAATGTTCATGAGTGCATGGTTTGGATGAGTGGCCAGTTGGAATGAGTGGGGCTGAGCAGCAGGATGCTGCTCCCGGTGGGGCCTTTACCATATAACTGAATAAACTACATAATCTACACTACTGCCTACTGGACTGATTACCTACAAGGACCTTCCTTCATTTACAAAACTCATACCCATCATTCTGATTCTTTGGACGTTGTATATTACACACACAATCTGGCCTCCCGCTCTGCAATCACAGAACTGGAAAATCTGACTAGCATCCCAATTTCGTCGGCCCATTACCATCATACTGACCCTCAATGCTTTGTAGAGAGCAAAGACACAAGTGCAAGTATCTGCACTCACAAGGAGAAACACATTCTACAAGAGCACCCACCATGACACTTTCTTTCACAATATTATCAATCTTTTTTTGCCCTACTGAATACAATACCAGACACAGAACCCAGAAACACTTCCTTATGCTTACCTAGCAGTGCCATACATAGAACCTTGTGGTATTTGTGGTGAAATTGACACTGGCAGACGCCATGATGTAATGTGAAATGAAGGGGGAACACGTAAGTGTAACCATTTATGTGTTAATATCATCTTATAATCATACATATTCACAGTTTCGGCACATGGAGATGAGGTGATATGTGTAGAATTGTCTACTGATTTGGCGAAGTGCTAAAGCTGGAATTACAACCCCTCTGTCACGGTTTCAAGAGGAATTTGGCCTCTGGACTACATCTCCTTATATATAATTGAAATTGTCAACCACTACATGGATGTCCAAAATGATTTCCATGCTGTATATGTCTATGAGTTTGAACTATATAACTGTTCGTGTTAAGTGTAATTTCTATTAATAAATTGTCTAGATTTTTTAATATCTACTCGATTTTATCAATGTTAGTAAATGAAAGTGTGGCAATAGTTACATGTCCATCCTCTCAGTTTGTTTTTATAGCCCATCTAAAGCTGTCATCACTCTTTGCCACTTTAGCAGTGTTTTCTGTGTGGCCACCTGCTTTTACATTGCCTGTCATTTTACACAGAGAACGCTACATTCCAAAAAGGCCATTTGTGTAGCTGGAAGAGTTGCACAATTTAGGGATGAATCATGA
Source organism: Calotriton arnoldi (assembly GCA_963921515.1). Lineage (NCBI taxonomy): Eukaryota > Metazoa > Chordata > Amphibia > Caudata > Salamandridae > Calotriton > Calotriton arnoldi. The sequence goes on from CAWUFW010001286.1 coordinate 2,698,367, forward strand.
AAATTGCAAAGCTGGTTCATCAGCTTGGGGAATACCACACATACGAGAACATTATATATTATTGTATTTTTTGTGTAGTGCTGCACACTGCATATGCCAAATGCATCCCTGAAGCATTCTGTATATTTGAGTAAGAAGTCAGAAATATGGTCCAACAAAAACAAGTTACAGTGATGACAGTTACTGCAATATATGTGGTCTTCGTAAAGGCCAGGAAACGGCATGCCAGTGGGAGGAACACATAGTCCCGATCCCTTAAAGTAAACAGCTGTAGAAATTAAGGTCTTTGGGTCACAAAAGCAGTGTCAGAGGTCACAGGGGAGAAGCAAGGGTTCGTAGTTCGACCCCTAAATGACCTCTATGCCCCGCTCCTATTTACCACCTGCTCAGAGCAAGTTGTAAATGTGGGTGATAATCTTCCCGGAACCAGGAAACCGCGCTGATTTACTCCTGGTAAAACTGGGTCTGCATATTATTATTCCCCATTCAAGCAGTGGCGGCCTCTCTCCTAAGGAGGAGGAGCGTCGCCCCACTGCTCAAAAAGAAAACGAAAATTATAATAACGAAACGTTATTATTATTTTATTTTTCCTATTGCAGTCAGTGGTGGGCGGGGCTGGCCAGAGCAGGGGGAGGAGTGGTTTGCACTCCCTAAGTGCTCATGACTGCTTGGCCGGCCAAAAAGTCATGTGCACTTCGCATGTTCCCCACCAGGCTTCATTACACAGCCTGGTGAGGAACATGCACAGGCTCTCTTTCCCCGTCTGAGCGCCAAACCATGGTACTCAGACCAATCACAATGCTGCATTGCTGCGGGTGTTTGGCTCAGGGGAACATGTGTGCCCGGGTGCTTCCTGCTGCTGGCCGGGACTGGAGACAGAAAGAAGGAAGATGAAAAGGACGAGGACGGAGGAGAGGCGGTGGCCAGCCGTTCCAGGTAAGTTCTTTTTTTTCCTCCCCCCCCCCGCCACTGCCCTCACCACCCCCGTCCGGTAGCAGCCGCTACTGCATTCAAGTGAGATTAATTTGTACATGCACGGTACTGGCAGGGTGTTACCGCATGGCAATGTTAATTTTGTGTGCAGAGTTTGCATCCCACCAGTCCTGTGTAACTCGCAGTCAGGCCTTTTACATTTTGCACAAATTATTTCACTTTGAGAGTTAGAAAGGCCAGTCTTAATACCCTGCTACCCACAATTATGCTGTGCACTGGCCAGTGGCATTACTGGGAAATATCACTGCACAGTGTACAGCAGGGGCGTAGCTAGGCCTTAGGCTGCCCGTGGCGGCCCCTGCGTTTGCCGCCCACGGCATAATGATAGAAGAGCGGGGGGGGGAGGGGGTGGTAGCGGCCGATTCTTGCGGCCGCAACAGCCGCAGGTAAGAGCGGGTAAAGGGGGGCCGGCTGCCGCCCCAAAACTCGTGCCGCCTGGGGCGGTCCGCCCCCATCGCCCCCCCCTAGCTACGCCACTGGTGTACAGAAATGAAAGCATAGGGAGGCTAGGCCCTTTTTTCATGGTGTACACTGCCTTGCTTCATAAGAGTGCATTTTCATAATGAGCTTTGTTTCCTAAGTACAAGTAACCCCAGAGGACGGCTTCGGAGTCAGCCGTGCGTATGTAGTATGTCGACATGGAAGACTCGCTGGGTCAGCGTGGTGCCGCCAAATCCTCAAAGGCGCACTTTGTCTCGAGGAGCGCGAGCCTGGGTGGAGACAGACTGTCCCTACAGGACCCATCTAGTCTGGAGAAGAGAGGCAGGCGGTAAGCAACCCAGCATACTGTGTGCAGGAAGGGTATAGACAATAAAGCAGTTTTGAACTTTCCTGTGCCATCAGTTCCAATATAGAGGAAGAAAGACATTTTAGGTAGTAAAACACTGCAGAGCGAACAGCACTGTACTGTCAAACTTACATTTAAACATGGTGCTAAAGGCATCAGACCTGCAACTTTGAAATTAGTTTTACTGTGTGAGAGGAAGGAGTGGAGTTAGAGCCGGACTTGCCATTGCGGGTATTGGGCGTTTGCCCGGGAGGCTGGGTGGGTGTCGGTTTTGGAGCAGTGGAGGACGGTCTGACAAAATTTCCAGGGTTGCTTTGGGTTACCAGAACGGCCCTCTGTGGAGTCTGAAGTGGGGCGGGGCTTTGAGCCCATCACTACCTGAACAAACATGGAGTGGGTCACAGGGGGGGTGGGGAGTTCCAGAGAGGGCTTAGACACCAGTAATGACTGGCTCTCTCCCAAAGACAAATTTTAAAGACTTCAGAGACTGTTGCTGACATCTTGAGGAGAGGATAAACCCCTTGGTTGATGTTGACTGAGCAGAGCATCTACAGAATGAGCTGGAAACCTGCTTTGTGAGGGTGTCCAGATCACTGTGTGCACACTGTGGTTTTTTTTTGTTGCATATTTATATAGCGCAAACTCGACCCGAAGGTATTGGAGCGCTTTACATGAGCACCGTATTTACATTACACATTCAGGCACGGGGAGATTGAGTGATTTGCCCAGAATAACAGGATGTGGACGCGACCCCGAGGCTCGAACCCTGGTTTCCAGCACCAAAGTCGGCAGTCTAGCCGACGGACAACATCCTCTCCCACTCCCTCTCTCACTGTGTGATAGTGGTTCTTTATTGTGGGACCGCATGAAGGGAGCTGATATTGTGTGACGTGTTGGCAGCATGTAAGTGGTCAAGGCTTTGGTATTGACATTGGGTGCCTTATATGATTTCTATCTATGGCTGTTCCTGGACTGTCAAGTCTATGATATAATAAATCATTTGCATTAGAGGGTTTGAAATAAATTATGCCAGCACATAAATATCTTGCATTTTGTTATGAAACTAAACTCACATAGTACACTGGTTTCTATTCTTTTTTTGCAAATTTGTCTTTTTAGTCTGTAAAAAAGGGAAAAAAAGCTTCCATTTCCAGGAGAGCTCCTCTAAAACCTGTCTACTGTGAATCTGCTCCAAAGGGAGTTCCTCCAATGTATACTGAGTTGTGCTAAATTCCAGCAAGTATTTTCTGGGTGACAGGCAGAGTAAATCCAATGGAAATTGTAGATTTATTTCCAATTATCAGTTGCAACATTTTTTGTTAGCCAAAAAATGAGGAAACACAACTTTCAGGGTATGTAAGACAACAATCATGAGGAACCACAAACATTATGAACTAAACTTACATAGAAAAACAAACAAATAAGGGTTAAAAAGACAATCTACAGTATGAAAAAAGCATTTGCAAAACCAATAGGTCTGGCTTTGGCCGCCATCATTTTTTAAAATTCTTATTGTGTTTTGTCATGGTTCTTTCAAAATGATATTGTTCTGGAAGCTGCCAGGCCTTCTTCAAGGGCAAAAATGTTTTGTAGTCTAAAAGAAAGCACACATTACCACAGTACTACGTGGCACTGAAGGGAACTACTTTGTGTGTGGATGCACTTCTTGTGAAATGTCAGCATTATGTAACCCATAGTCAAGTCAGTTAATGGCTGAAGTCGTCTGACACCTTGCCCATTGGTGCATGCTTGAGTGGTTGGAAGAAAAATGTGAATGACAGAACCTCAGACTAATGAAAGAAGTCTGGCTGAACCCCAATTAGTTACTAGGTTACACACATAATTTTAGTAAAGTCAGAAAGTCTTGGCTAAAACTCAACTAAAAAAGCCCACTGGTTTGGCATTGACTGCCAACCTTTTGCCTTTGAGAAAGAATGAAGGATGGGAGGAAGGAAGGAATGAAGGAAGAAAGAAAGAAACAAACAAACAAACAAAGAAAAGGAAGGAAGGAACAAAAGGAAACAAGGAAATAAAGAAGGAAGAAAACAAGGAAAGAGAAGAAAGAAAGACAGAAAGAAGGAAGGAAGGAAGGAAACAAAGAGTTGCAAAGCTAGAACACACTTATGGGCTTTCATTAGGAGTCTGTGTGAGCTGCTGTTTGTATAACTGTTTTCTTTCAGAAGGCTCTGTTCACCACAAATGGTTCAGACTAGGGAAATAGCAGCAGTAGGATAAACAAAGGTCACTTCAAAAGGAATTTACAACCGCATTTGCAGGAGACTGGAATTGATATAGCTGGAATGTACCCTATACATTAAAAGCACCCTGCTAACACGCCAGGCTTTTAACACACAGGCAACACTAAAGTAATTATAAAGTAAAAACAAAAACACTGGCACTGAAGGGAATTAACTTATGTGCAGATTTTCTTATCGTGAGAGGGCAAAATGCAGTCACTCAAAGTGAAGTTAACCAGTGGTTTGAGTAAGCTGACCCACTGCCTCATGCTGTGTGCTGTAGCGGGCGGAGGATAATTGTGAATAACACAACAGCACAGCCATCCTCTGTGCTTCCTCTCGCACTGGTATCCTTCAGTCAATACATGCTTTAAACCTTAAGGCCCATACTTCAGATATGCTATAAATTTCAGCCAGGAAGTGAAAGAATTCCAAAAACTGCATAATGTTTAAAATTTGACTTCCAGTTTTTGAGCCACATATGTACATTTTATTACTTCCTGAGTCCCTCTATTCATGGTGGTTAGTTATGGAGTCTTACAAATCTTATTAGTTGACCTGACATTCTTCCAGTTGTTCTGACAAAAGAACAACAAAGTGCACCTCAACCAGCAATTGGAGCCATTTTTTTTAACTGAAAACCTTTGACAACGTAACAGGGAATCAAGCCAAGTGCTTGGCTCTGGCTCAGATCGAGATCCTATGGGAACCTCGAGTCCTAAACGAGCCGAGCTTTTAGTGGAGGCAATGTGGCCTGATTGCTACAGCTGACAACCATGTATAATCCAGGTCGAAACACGGCCTCTGCTCAACATCCCATGAATCCCAGCAAATCTTACCAAACAAGTGTAACATTATGTCTGTGTTGAAGAGCTGTTATGTCATAGGCAAGATTCAAGCTATGTGAAACTGACAAAAATAAAAAGTGGATTCTGCCTGTTACTCACATTCTAATCTCATCCTCCAAGTATTAAGAAAAAAGCATTAACCTTTGATGTCAGAGATACCTGTCTGGTGGCTCAATTGCACAATGTGAAAGCAGAACATCTGGGATCCGGGCTTTACAGTTTGACCAAACTGTGTGATCCTAGGCAAATACCATATTTTACAGAGCCACATTTTTGTTCATTATCACATATAAGCTCATCTTCAAATGTGTGACCTCAGGATATGCGCTGTACAAAAAACTTATCTTGTGTTTGAGTTAATAGCCTAAAAAGCAGCTCCATCTATAATAAGAATATAAGCAACATTTAAGGTATACATGGCAACTGACTTGCCTTTTAGGTCACTAATAGCATTGAAGGCAGGAATGTTTCTCAGTTAATGTTTAAAAACTCTGACTTTTAATGAATACTTTTCAAATAACCTGATGTACAACGATGAAACACTTGTGTAAGAAATGCACTTTGTTGTATTTTGAAGACACCTTATCTTACTTTAACTTAATATTTGTTGTCTGATTTACTTGACAAATATGTTCAGGCCTCGGCTTGTGCTCTGGTTCTTAGAGCCAGAGTCGACCTTTGGCTCTGGCTCGGCTCTCCCTGTTAATTTGTTGGCTCGCCCACCTCTAACAGGAAACTACTTAAACTTCCCCAAAAATGAAATGATCTATAAACGTATAGGCATGGAAGCTTATGCATTTTCTCCCAAAATGTTAACTGTAGCTTATAAAGTACTATTCTGGACCTTCTGGCTAATTTTTCACTTTGTGCCATTAATGATTACATTCCTGCTACCTTATCACCTGGGGACAGAATTTGGCACTGGAGGAGAAGAGGGAACTCCAACAGTTAGACTGCTACTAAAATCAAAAGTTGAAATTCCATCGCTCACCTCACTAAGCCCACAGACGTCAGCACACAGTTTCGCGATATCAGCAAAAACACTGGAAATGTAACTGGACAACTTCAATGTATTGCCTCAAGTCAGAGTGGCAAAGAGTGAGCTTTTACAATGAAATTTAACACTTCTGACTTATATTTGTGTACATTGCAAATGACCTTTCCACCGAAGTGGTTTTCTCCCTTTAACAAAACAAGCATTGGCAAAGCCTATAGGTCTGGCCTTGGCAAGCAGGTGCGAGGGACAGAAAAAGGTATTGACAAAGTAAAGTATAAGCCCACAAGACCTGACACTGAAGTGCACTTTTTTTTAGGCAGAAATGCACATGTGATCAGACAAAATTACAACATTCAAAGTGCAAGAGAGGAAACCGCTGACAGGGAAAGACCCCCTGCCATATCCTGTACACTGTGTTGGGTAAAATAAAACGTGAATGACATGTGAACAGACCAATGCATGAAAAAGGCTGAACCAAATCCACTCCGTTTATGGTTATATACATGTATTTTTTATTTATGAATTATTTTGATCAATGAGGTTTCTGCAAAACTAAAGTTGTCCCTTGGCCAGACCTAAAAAATAGCATATGGCTACTTCTGATATGCAGGTCTTTCCAAGTGCCAGCATGTTTTTACTTCCCATATTATTGGCTGTACGTAGCATCTAGTCATTTCAGTTGTAGTACTGCAAGTTTTTCATAGGATTATGGGCATCAAGTCTTCAAAAAGGACTCAGAAGCTTTCTATACTCACTGTAGGCAGCTGTGGCAGAGCTCCTAAGGCTTTACCCATGATATATTGGTTGCAGTTTGGTACCAGATTTAATATAACAGGCGTGAAGCCTTATTCAGGGGCAGTCGGGAGCTACTGGGCCCCAGTCATGGAAGATGCAGTCATTGGCCACTGGTGACCTGGGGACCATCTTACTATGGCTCTGCAAACTGTGCCAAGATGAACTTTCCCACATTTGACTCTCAGGGTAGTGAAGGCAGATGGCAGAAGAGGTAGTACGGGTGGCAAGAACTCAGAACCTAAGAGGCAACCAACATACACATTAACATATTGTCCAGCCCAGTGCTTATCTTTTGAAATAAGACAGTTCTTAATCAAGTAGCATACCGGCATTTCACACAGTGCAAGTAGGAGAATCAGACAAAGGGCCAAGGTCCTGTTTGTGATCTTCCTTGCGATGTTGCGCACTTCATCACCCTCCACCTGCTAACAGAGATCCCCAGCATTTATAATCCCTGGCATGTAACTTTGGACTAGGCAATGATTCTGCAAAGATGCAGTTCACTTACGTCAACCCCAACATCGGCAATGGCATCACTGGTCTCTCAGCCATGGCAAACTACTGATTATACATGATTCTTGGTACTTGCAGATGTCTTGATGTAGTTCATGAAAAGAACCATTAAGGGAGACCAGGGGACCCATTCCACAAACGGGTCGCTCTTGGCTTCATCCTCCTTTAGTCGCTCACTCTCTCTGGATATTCTCCATGCCCGGCACATGTCCGGCTTCTCCTCCGTGACAGTCTCTCCTCCTGCAAGATGAGGCACCCTCCATAGACAGGCTTCTATGCTCCAGCAGAAAGTGCAGCCTTCAGGTGATTTCTCTTCACCTCTAGGAGACTGGTTGTCATGCAGACCAGCCTTTGTCATGAAGAACTCAGAACTGGGACAAAGTGAAGTGGTTTTGCTTCCACTTTCATACACATTTTCCAAACAGGGCATATAGATAACCATCAAAGGTTTCAGGGTCTGCTTGGGTTGTTCTCTTTCAAACCTCATTTTTGGGCTATTCCTCAGACATAGCCTGTGCCAGGTGATGGCTCTCACAGCTGGTACCCATGATGCTGGCTCCGAGCAGGAGTATCCACAAAGGCACAAACTGTGAGATATCTGCACCTAGCTATCATCAGCCTTCTTGAAGTAGTAATCAGGGAATCAGGAATAGACACAAGGACAAGCCTTGTCTAAAACCTTTCACAGCTTGACCAACAGAAACTGCAGTCCGACCCCTCATCCCTATCACCACCAAATGGCAGTGCTCAGGAAGAACTAATCAACAGACCTTCTCGATCAAGATCAGTGAATTTCTTAGTGAAGCCCCGTCTCCATGCTCCCTTTCTTCAGTATTTAGGTACAGGGCCGGAAAGGCCTTTTATTTCACCGGGCATTTTGCCAATGGGCTGGAGCCCTTGGTGGCCGGCATTAAAAGCCCAGGGATGTGACTGGTGTTGCTGTCAATTTCCCCAGGTTCGAAGGTTACTTGCCACAGGCATGGGGAGGCTTCAACAGACAGGGAGAGAGAAAGAGAGGGAGGGAGGGGGGGAAGGTATAGAGAAAGCGATCAGAGAGGGAGAATAGAGGAATGAGAAAAGGAGAGAGAGTGAAGGGGTGGATGGAAAGAGCGATTTTGCGAGGGGTTGTACTACTGAATATCGACCCCCAGAAAATCATGGTACACGAATACTGAGAACCGAATAAGAAGGGACAAAATATCTAAAGATAACTGGAAATAGATTTACTATTTCTAACTCCACATCTACGTACCTTGAAGACATATTCTAACGCAGGTACAGATATGTGGAGTTGGGTATAGAAAATTTAGACTTACCTGTCAGTATTTTATTTTGGATATTTTGTCCTCAATATTGTGTTCCATTGATATGCCAGTGTCAAAATTCTGGATGGACGCCTGGGCGAGGAGAGGAAGGGGGTAGGTCTACTTTGAGCATTTTTACCATGATTGCTTTTGTTTCCCCAGTCCAGCCCTGTTTGAGTCTCCACGCTCCAGCCACAGGTATGCATTCTATACATGTTCACTGTCTTGGTAAGCTGTACCAAGCCTCCATCTTGTGCCATGCTAAACCAGGGTCCATTCAACAGATCTCATTGGTGTCAGTACTCAAAAAACACAAACAACATGTAAGAAAAAACCCAAATCAAACAATATTATCATGACAGCAAAGTAAAACAAATTAATATGCAAGGGTGATTAGTAAAGAACACTGGGTATTTATATGTGTGCTACAAGCTCCCTGCACACACACACACACACTTAAGACACACACACAATGTCAGGCAAGGATTTGTGTTTCACGTAACAGGCAAACTTCACACAAGAGATGTCAGCAGAACAGTCTCTCTTTGAAAAAGTTCTGATCACACAATTCGTCCATAAAAACTTATATGCTGCCACCATCACTTTCAGTGACTTACTGTGGGCATGGACAGTAGACTTGTGTCCACTATGTGGACACACTTGATGCGACTCTCCAGATCACAGAACAGGTTCTGGCCCGTCCATCACGAGACTCAAAATAGCGCGATTCAGCGTACTAGTTTCACAAGCAATTTGGCACTGAGGGAAGGGTTACAAGTGAGTTTGCCATGCAGGCAACATTCCCGTTTCAACAATTGTTGTTTTAAAAAAAAATAAAAAATAAGAGCCAAATTTACAATGCCATTTACAGTTGTAAATCTAAGCTGATGTTTCAAAATTGCTCCATAAATGCCTGGCAGCTATCCACAAAAGTATTCTTGTCGGGTGTAAATGATTTTAATTAGACCTGAGTGAAATTTCAATTATGCCAGTGTAATAAACATAACTTTTAAAATGTCATTTCAGGCTTGTTACACAAAATTCCAAAAATGACTCCATTATACCATGTGGCGTAAGTATGTGCCATTTGTGGTAAAAAAAATTACCTCGAACAAAGTGGAACAGCAGTACACAAGCAGCTGTTGTTTGCGGTGCTTTTGGTTGTCTGCACTTTTCTTTAGCGCAAGATTCATCTTTGCATCAAAAACTGATGTGAGGACCCATTTTGTACTAAAATATAGCACTAAATGACGGATTTGCTTTCTGTGTAATTTTACAGAAATGTTACATAATGTCATGAGAGCAAATAACACATTTCGCACACCCTTACTTTTAATGCAGTCTAATTGGATGTCATGACTGCTTCCAATTACATAGTAGTAAACTGCACCCAAAGGGTGGGAAAAGTAAGGTTCAAAGGGTGATTTGTCTTGAGAGTTTGTGAATGACCCCAAACTTGGGAGTTCAATGGAGTTTACAAATTCCTTTCCAACCCAGTCCCATGCTGGAAATGGTCAGAGATTCAGCCCATTACAGAGATGTGTGATCTTTCCATCCAAGCCCAGAACGTGAATGGAACAATCTCAAAATTAATAGTTATATAGAGGTGGGGAGGTTTTCTCCATTGTCAAAAAAAGTTTTCTCAGTGGAAAAAAAAACCAAAAGAAAAAAAATATGCATTAACACATTAGGCTGCCTTTTCCCAGTGTGGATTTGTAAACTGCACATACCTCTACAATGGAAGAACACAAGATGTCATAGGATATTCTGAGTAATACATGTGGAAAGCTGTAAATGATGCAGCTTTACAGCCATACTTTTGCCTATGAACACAAATAAGTGTGACACTGGGTCTACTCTCTACTGAAACTAAAGGGTAAGTGTCAAAACATTGGCTGGCTTCATGCTTCCCTAGACATCTTTGGTGGGCAATCTTCGGGACGCACTAGCGTAGGGAACTTGCAGATGTTATGTTATAAAATTTTATATAGCGTGCAGCTGCCCCAGCAAAGAGGCATCCCGGCGCTAACAGCAGAGAAAGAACGGGGCCCCTAGAAGAACTAGGGCCTACGGCAAAGGAAAAAGATGTGTTTTGATTGCCTCTCGGAATGCCAGTTAGTTGTTCAAGCTGCGGGTCTGTAAAGGAAGAGAGTTCCAGAGTTTTGCTGCCAGGGTGCGAAAAGAACGCCCCCCAGCACGCATCCTCCTCACCCGGGGAACCACCACCAGGTGCTGCCCCAAAGAGCGAAGTTGGCGGGTGGGTACATAGGGCAGGAGCAGGTTGGCCAAGATACCTGGGGATGCAAAATTCAGAATCTTGAAGGCCTAACGTAGGGAACTTGCAGATCAGTGGGCTTGTGTTCACTCAGTGATTCAATGGGTTGGTAAAAAGTTACTTCTGATGTAGGACAAAGTGTAATAGGGTTCCCTTAAAAACAGCACTGGGTGAGAGATACTTCCTTTGAAGGTTTTTGGGATTTGTTGAGATTGACGTAGGGTTTTTCTGAAGTGACTGGACTCTGGGAGCTTAACCTGACTGGAAGTGATGGTCAGAGCCACTGGAAAGCAAGATTTATTGATGCCAATGATGAGCCCGTTACATTTTTTTAATCTGAACTAGAGGTGCTAGAAAACAAGCACTGTCAAAGCCAAATGGTCTTGATTTTTGTTAGTGAGTGTGTTTGTAATAGGGGATTTTGTGTTTCCTCCAGTTGGTCTAAAAGAAAATCCCATAGTGAAGCATCCAATTGATCTACAATAATATGGAAGCTGGGAGTAGGGCCACTCTGCTCAAAAGACCAAAATAGAAGAAGTAAGCTGAAACTTCAAAAAGAGTATTATAAAAGGAGTCAGAAGTTGGAATGTGCATAGTAAGAGGTGAAATGAAGGCATACACAACAAAATATTGAATAGCAGATAATATTGATAAAAGGCCATTAGTTTTATTGCACCTTTAAGAGTGAAGAGAGAATGTTCACAGGCTCCTTCCCAGGCCAGTTTGTGAGGGGCAGTTTTGGAGGGAAGGTTTGCCTATGTCAGCCTGCTGTCGGACAGAGCGAAACAAAGCTCCATGTAGCTGACTCTCCATTAGGGAGCGGTCAGCCTTCGGTGGTGAATTACCACTGACTAAGGTTAGGGGAGACTACATGGATTGTAAACAGGGAGGTGTGGGGTCAATAGACATCACTCCTTGGAAACAGCAACAAGCCGTACCTTTAATGGTCATCACGCACAACATGGAAACACTTCCCACATACGATCAAAACAGAAGCAACATCCTTCCAATCTCACACGCTACACGGTGTGGCATGCTACCAATGTAGGTAAGTGCTTCAGCACCCCACATAAGGGTAGTAGTGCAATATAAATGTTAGCACACAATATAACAACTTCCATACATGATAAACTCCCATCCACCAACCAGACAGCTGACCATCATCAAGCCTTTTGAATCAATCGGTGTGTATTATGGGTACCCCACCATCCAGACAGAGCCTTTAGCCAAGCTGACGAGCTCTATATCTGTCACTACAAAAGAAAAACAAGACTTAAAAAACAAACAAGGACCCTTTAGGCAAAAAAGCAACAAAAAAAATTAAAATAAAATAAAAATACGGAAAGGCAACTGCTACACACAGATCCGTGCTTTTATCTTGATACCGCCTCCGTGGAAATGGAAAATGCATACAGCTATATGTGGCATATGAATGACTCTGTTCCAGCCCTGCTGTCACAATGAGAAGACATAGCAAGTCAGCCATGGAAACACGTGGCAAGCTGGACATCCCCCAGGAGCTTTATCCCACGACCCCTGGCATCCCTAAGATCTGTTGCCTCGGTGATAGGCCGGAGCTGCCTGTGATGAGCAGGCAGAGTGTCATTAGGCCCCAGAGCTGCCTTAAGAAATGTAATTATCTGCCTAAATCGGTCCTGGCTGTGTTATTAGTGAAACTGCTATTTATTCTGTGGCAGCGAGGCGGGTTTTCACAATCATATTGCAGCTCCTTTTGACTTTGAGTGCCTTGTTTACCCATTGAAAAGGGGTGATATGGAGCTGGGGCTTCGTTTCTGGATAGGGTGGGTGGCCAGGACCTGTAGTAGCACGCGAAGAAGGGACTCTCTCCCTGAGAGGTCAGGATGTGCAGAAGAGGGACTCCTCTTTAAGAGCTGAGGGCCTTATGATGGAAGAATGACTCATCTTTAGGAGCTGAGGGCTTTTGGAGGGAAGAAGGACTCATCGTTAGGAGTGAAGGGCCTTATGATGGAAGAATGACTCATCTTTAGGAGTTGAGAGCTTTTGGATGGAAGAGGGACTCATCTTTAGGAGTTGAGGGCTTTTGGGCGGAAGAAGGACTCCTCGTTAGGAATTAAGGGACTTATGATGGAAGAATGACTCATCTTTAGGAGTTGAGGGCTTTTGGAGGGAAGAAAGGCTCATCTTTAGGAGTTGAGGGCTTTTGGATGGAAGAAAGACTTATCTTTAGGAACTGGGGGCCTGTTGGCAGAAGAAAGACATCTCTACTATACTTCTGGGTGTCAGAAGAAGGGTACCCATTTTGCACCGACTGCTGCAGCATTCATTGAGCCAACAGTTGAGCTTTCAGCTGCAACAATTAAATCACCAGTACTAACGATACCACATGTGCCAGCCTGTGCACCAGGAACTGTACCAACCACCTGCACAAAAACACAAAATGAGCCAACACTGGTGCCCATGCCTATACCTTTACGTCTACCTGCTGCAGCGGGTAGTCTGCTATACCTTCGTGACTTCCACTAGCGCATGCTCCACTTCCTGTACAAGAACACCATATAGATCTACACCTGTACAAATGCCTGTGACTGCACAGGAAGTCAGAGACATGGGCAGGCATGTATATAGAAAGACCAGGAAATGGAGATGTGTCGAAAAACACTGGTAGGCATCGTTGCTAACATGCACGGGCAGTGAGAGACAGGGCACTAGATCCCACTCTCTGGTAGAGGGAGCATCATCCCTAGTCTACACAGCCTTCCACACCGTTCTAAGGAAACTGTGTCGGCATGCTCACAGGAACTACACATGCACCTCCATGAAGGGACAACGAGCTGCATGGCAACACCAGTGGCACTACACAAAGCTACATGACATATAGTCCCCCTCACCATGACACAATATAGACTCCCAGGACCAGAACCAAGAATAATTCTCCATACTCAAACACAACATAGGTCTGAATAGAGCACTCTCTGCGAAACACCTCAAACATGCCGGGATCCAGTCCCCATTGCAAACTGGGCCTTCCACTCAAAGTATTTGGCTCAGTCAGACTTTCAAATCATCACTAGGAGGACCAGTCTGGCACTCATGATGTGGGCTCATAAATAAACACATGCAAACTATAGTGAGGTCCTGGGATGCTGAAACCACAACCTACTGCACGTTAGGTTAGGCGAGTGCTAGCGCCAAGCCTTCAGCACCCAGTGGAGGGCTTCTGCTATGCTGCTGATGACTCAGTCTTCCTAGAATTTGGAGCTTTTATTGAAATGAGTGTGCACCCACCTCCCCTGCAAACGCAAACTACAAGTGCAGGAGCAAGGGTGCATGGATCTCTTACAGGAATGCTGTGCACTATGGCTGAATTTATAGACATGCTTGGAAAGGGAGACGTTTCAGTCCCTCATTGCCTCTCTCTGGCTTGACCAATTATTACTTGAACAGTGGCTCTTCTATTCTAAATCTTAATCATGCATTTACTACTCTTCAGCACACTCTCCCTAACTTTTTTCAGTGGCACCCCTTGTTGATTCCTCCAGTGCCACCCTTTAACCATCTATATACTTTAACCATCTATATGCATGCATAGAGGCTTCTGGCCAGCTCTATTCAATCTTTGGTCTGTTGAAGTGTCATCCAAACTTTTCATCTGCCCGCTACCACACACAGCATGGGGCTTTCTCAACTCACTTCAACCATTGGCTCTCTTCACGGTAACGGCATTTGGCTTTTGTACATGTACACATCTCCCTAAAAAGTAGTCCACTTCATTGTCAGGCTTGCAAGACCAATAACGGCTTTCCTTTTATTTTTTATTTTTTTCTTGCAATTGTTCATTTTTTCCTTGCTCCACCTTTTGACAATGGCACTTTTACACTTTATTATCTATACACTTTTCTTGTGTTTGCAAAAAAAGACATACATACCTTTTACTTCCTTCAGCATACGTCTGTACATTTTTGATACAGTGACCAGATTCCAAATATTTCTACAAAGCCCAAACTCATCAACACGAAAAAAAAATATTATTACTCCAAGCAGACTGCTGGCCCTCTGGAAAAACCACCAACCTGTTGACGAGTCTCCCGACTTCTGACCAAGTAAATTCCAGCCAACTGTAGATTTACAACTCTAGCCTGAAGAAGCAATGGGACATGGCTAGCTACAGACATGATGCAGCCCAGATGCATCATTAGCCCTCATAGTCATATCATTGCCCTTCAAGCAAAAAATATCAAGGCAATGCTCACAACATGGCTGACATTTGTTATCGACAGAGGCAATAAGGCCAGGCTGGCACACATCCTGGCGGGAGTAAACATCGAGCGGAAACGTTCTAATCAGGTGAGTTTTGTACAAGGCGGGAAACCAGCAGACGTTATGTGGAAAGGGCTGCGCGCGAGAAAGCCAACGACATGCCAGCAGTAAGCCTCTTGGAAACGGAGTGTGTTCGATCGTGCAGAGTGCAGCCCTCACTCTGTGTGCGTGGAGGATGGAATCCACGACCATTTACTGAAATGGATAACGGCGCTTTTATGCTCTAATCCGACCGCAAGTGCGGCTGTAAATGCCGTCTGTCGAGGAATGTTCCCCGCCAGCGAGCCGCGCGAGGAGGAATCCCATTATCAGCAGAGCGGGTTGTGAGGCCGATGGAACCGCTAGGCGCTAGTTATCCGCGGTGGACTGGTTATGCCTATGCACAATTTTAACTGGCATTAGTTATGCACAATATATTAGTTTTGCACAGTATTTTAGTTGGAAAGACTTATACGTTCTTCTTAATTACCCAATGAAGCAGAAGACATGCATCTATTGCTTAAAGAACTTGCGAATTCTGAGTCACTAAAATTGTAGATATTGCAGTTAGAGATTTTCCCACTATTAACTACAGGGAAATACAAAGAGGCACGTGCAAGTGCACTTTATTTGCAGACCCCTGAGGTGCAGAAACTATGAGGTATGAAGTTAACTCTGTTCCCGTAAGGCACCTGATTTGCAGCATAGGAATGTAGCATAACGTGGTAAGAACCTTAGGGCTTGACTGTGAGTGTCCCTGAAGGGTAGTTGGCATTTATCGCACCTGGTTAAGTCCCCCACCCCAGGATTTGAAATTCATCAGGTGTGATACATTGCCCATATCCTTTTTGTGGAATAAAATGCACATTTTTGTGGTTACTGCAGGTTAAATACCTGGCACTTTTCCCCCTGTTACATTCCTGCAAGCTTCACATACTGAAATTTAGCGGACGGTGCTTGGGCAGGGATCGCAAATTTCTATAACAGATGTAATCAGGTTCTCAGGCTTTAATACATCAATTGAGCATAGAGGGCAGAAGAAGTCTGCTTGAATTATATTTTTTTTAAAAGTGGTTTATTTACAAATATTCACTGTATTTACTCTTATGGCAGGAAAACACATCAATTATGATGAAGGCCTCGGACTGGATAAACAAGATTAAAGCCTGCGACCACTACGAAGAATTAGGGCCTGGCGGACACATTGTGGAGGAGATCAGTCTTTTATTTTACTTTTCGCCCTCTCTAATGAATAGGTTCAAAGTTATGATTCATACTACCTTTTTTACATCTTGCCTGAGACAATGCATTACGCTGCCGCTTGAGAGACAGTTTGCTAGCTTACAGTGGGCTTAGAGCCCGCCCTGTCATAATCATTGCTTGGCTTCATCATTACTCTCATTTGCTTGTTTCTCATTTGTTACCGCATGCAGCCATCACATCCTCTTCTTGTGTTTGACCCTTCCCAGAAGCATTGCCAAAGTACTTGTGTCCACTGCTCACGTTTTGGGACCTACTTTTGTCTTTTTGTTGAAGCACTTTGTGAGAGTGCATGTGATTGGGAGCTGGCTCCCTCATGAGCATCTTTCTCCGGCAACCTGTCCATGCTGTTGCTTGCCCCTCCCGCAGTCGGTGTTGCCTCCTGCCTCCTCCCGTTGTTCGTGCTATTGCTTAACCCCAACAGCTGTCCATGTTGTTGCTTGCCACTACCCACTGTCAGTTTTTTGCTTGTCCCCACTCTCTGTCCATGTTGTTGCTCCTACATATTGCCCGTGTGGTTGTTTGCTCCCTTTTGCCCTCCTCTTTCTGTCCCTGTTGTTGCTTGCCTCCACCCGTTACTGTTCTATTTGTGGTCAAGCACTCTATAAGAGTGCATGTTTTTCAGCTGTCTCCCTCATGTAATTCTACCTCATCCCTGTTGTTTCCTGTCGCCCATTCCTCTGCCTCCCGCCATCCCTCCATGCTGCCCCTGCCCTCTATTCCTCCCCTTCGTGTTGCCTCCCTCCCTGCCTAGGTGTTGCCTCCCACCCCTACTACTGTTGCCTCCTGCAATACAAAACCAGCATTGGCAAAGCCTACAGGTTTCACCTATACAAGAGCTATTGGCTTTGGCAATGTGTTTTTGCCATGTTGTACACCAGTGTGGCTGCTGTTCAGCATGGCTAAAAGTTAGTGGTGTGGAGTGTTCTAGAGTGGAGTGGGGGAGTAAAGTGTTGTAGACTGGATTTGTTTGAGTAGAGTGGAGTACTGTGAGTAGAGTGTCATAGAGTTGAGTAGAGGGGAGTAGAGTTCAGTGGTTCAGTGGCAGAAAGTGTCACAGAGTCCGGTGTCAGAGAGTGCAGTGGCGTAGACTGCAGTGGGGTAGAGTGGAGTGGGGTGGAATGGGGTGGAGTGAGTTGGAGTGGATTCAGGTAGTAGGGAGGATTGGATTGGATTGGAGTAGATTGGGGTGTATTGAATTGTATGAGATTGGGGTTGAGTGGGTTGGATTGAGTGGAGAGGGGTGGATTTGAGTGGGTGGCCTGGATGGGTGGATTGGATTGGAGTGGGGTGGATTGAAATGAGGTGAGGTGGATTAGATTGGAGTGAATTGGAGTGAATTGAAGTGGGGATTTGTTTGGGGTTGGGTGTATTGGATTAGAGTAGGGTGGTTTGGAGTGGGGTGAATTAGAGTGGAGTGGAGGGGTGGATTGGACTGGACTGCAGGAGTTTGGGTTGGATTGGATTGGAGTGGGATGGGCTGGATGGATTGGGCTACGTAGGATGGAATGAACTGGGGTGAGGTGGATTGGATTGGGGTAGTGAGAGGTGGATTGGAGTAGAGTGAGGTGGATTGGACTGCAGTGGAGTGGGGTGGATTAGAGTGGGTTGCACTGGATGGGGTGGACTAGATTGGAATGGATTGAAATGAGGTGGGGTGGGGTGAATTGGATTGTAGTGGGGTGGACTGGAGTGGGGTGGATTGGATTGTGGTGGGGTGGATTGGAGTGGGGTGGATTGGAGTAGGGTGGTCTGGAGTAGGGTGGTCTGGAGTGGGGTGGTCTGGAGTGGGGTGGTCTGGAGTGGGGTGGTCTGGAGTGGGGCGGGATGGAGTGGGGTGGGATGGAGTGGGATGGAGTGAGGTGGAAGGGAGTGAGGTGGAAGGGAGTGAGGTGGAATGGAGTTGGGTGAATTGGAGTGGGGTGGATTGGACTGGCGTGGATTGGACTGGTGTGGGGTGGATTGGAATGGAGTAGACTGGATTGCAGTGGGTTGTATTGGAGTGATATGGATTGAGTGGGTGGATTGGATTGGGGTGGACTGGACTGAGGTGGATTGGGTGGGGTGGATTCGATTGATGCAGATTGGATTGGGGTGGGTGGATTGGTGTGGGGTAGATTGGTTTTGGCTGGATTGGATTGGTCTGGGGTGCATTGAATTGGAGTGGGGTGGTGTGGATTGCATCGGAGTGGGGTGGATTGGATTGGGGTGGGGTGAGGTGGATTGGATTGGAGTTGGTTGATTAGAGTTGGGTGGATTGGAGTGGGGCTGATTGGAGTGGGCCGGATTGTTTTGGGTTGGACTGGAGCAGATTGGAGGGGGAACGATAGTTTTGGATTGGAGTGGGGCAGAATTGAGTGGGGCACATTGTTTTGGATTGGAGTGGCGCAGATTGGAGTGGGACAGATTGGAGTGGGTCGATTGTTTTGGATTGGAGTGGGGCAGATTGTTTTGGTTTGGAGTGGGGCAGATTGTTTTGGAATGGAGTAGGGAAGATTGTTTTGGATTAGAGTGGAGCAGATTAGCGTGGGGCAGATTGTTTTGAATTGGAGTGGGGCAGATTGTTTTGGATTGAGTGGGGCACATTGTTTTGGATTGATGTGGAGCAGATTGGTGTGGGGCAGATTGGAGTGGGGTGGAGTGTGATGGAATGAATTGGAGTGGGGTGGATTATGGAGGGGGTGGGGTGGATTAAATTGGGGTGAAGTGGATTTTATTGTATTGGAGTGGGGTATATTGGATTGGGGTGGATTGGATTGGTGTGGGGTGGATTGGATTGGATCGGAGGGGGTGGATTGTGTTGGATTGGAGTGGGGTCAATTGGGATGGGGTTGGTGGATTGTGATGAGATGGATTGAATTGGAGTGGGGTGCATAGGAGTGAGGAAGATTGGAGTGGAATGGATTGGAGTAGGGCCGATTGTTTTGGATTGGAGTGGGGCAGATTGGAGAGGGCAGATTGGAGTGGGCAGATTGTTTTGGATTGGAGTGAGGCAGAATGGAGTTGGGCCAATTAGAATGCGGCACACTGTTGAGGATTGAAGTGGGGCAGACTGGAGTGGGGCAGATTGGAGTGAGGCAGGTTGGAGTGGGATGGATTGCAGCAGATTGTTTTCGATTGGAGTGGGGCAGATTGGTGGAGGGTGACGTTGGGTGGATTATCGTGGATTGGAGTGGGGCCGATTGGAGTGGGGTGGATTGGGGTGTCCTGCTTGATTATGTGTTAAAGCATTAAATCAGAAATGACACATAAATGTGTTAAAGCGTCAAATCAGAAATGACACATAAGCGAGAAACAATGTCGCTCTGCAATAAGATAATCCTCATGTTTTGAGAACAGTGCCAACGAGCAAAAACAAAAGAAAACATGAGTGCAAAGTGAGGAAAAAAGACCTGGCAAAATTAAAGAAAGCTAACTGTAGAAAATAAATCTTTGCAATTTTGTTTGTCCTGCTGGGCACGTTTTTTCCAGTCACATGCCTTCTGTTTGCAGGGCACTAAAAGTTAAAGAGAACAAAATAGTACCACATTTGCGTCATGAGCAGTGGGCGAGCACTGATTAAATTGAATCAATCAGTGCTTGGTCCCTGCTCCACAGAGAGAAATGGAAATGATGTTAGGCATGCCTTGACAAATTACGAGCGAGACTGTAAAGAAGAGTGTCACGCAAGCCAACAAAAGGTAAGCAACGGGCGGGCTCCAAACCCTTTTATGTATACAATCGCGTCTCTCAAGTGAGAAGCACGCGCTAGCGCATGCTCTCGCAGGCTTGACCCTAAAAAAGGAGTATGATGTGGCCTGCACTGGCCGCGTTATAGAGTTTTTTTTCACAGATCCGCTGTTGTACATGTTGTGCCCCCACATGCCCTCCATCCCTAGTTGTTACCTCCTACTCAGCTCTCCTTCCCGCCAGTAATAAAAGGAAGGTACTATGACGTGGCCAGTGCTGGTCACGTCACAGGGTTTTTTTTTCTTTCATCCATGCTGCACAGCAGCCGTGATGCTGTACAACATGGCTAAAAAACATTGACAAAGCCAATAGCTCTCGTAAGCGAGACATATTAGCTTTGCCAATGCTTGTTTTACATAAGACATGCATGTGGTACATCTTTCCCCGATTTCCAGAGCAAAACATCATGGACTGTGTTTGGCAAGTGTGCACTTTTCTCTGGTAGTCTGTTGGTGTTTAATCATCCAGTGAAGGGCAAGTAATATAGAGCCTCGCTATCCGCCCTGGTGCACATTTCTTTGGGTTGCTAAGTGTGGCCCCTGCATTCAATAATGACCAATAAGCTGAGCAGCACTCTGAAGAGCTGTGATTAGCCTGAAAGTCAGAAACTGACATGAGGATAACATCCATCTAGGAAAACAAATTGCCCTTTTTAAGACAGGGCTTTACGTATAGATTCCAGCTCTCTATTCAACCTGGAGCAGGTGCCTTTTCGAGCCTACAATAGGTCTTAAGATTATTTCCCTTGCTAACGAAGAAATCCAAATATTAGTCACAAAACTGTTCTGGTGAATGACTGAGGAGGCGTTTCCTTGTGTTAAGCATCCTTGGGACGGTATAAGCCACCTCTGTGGTAGGCATGCTCCTGCCTGAAAGAGTCTGCCTGCCTGCCTGGACCTTCTTCCTCAATTCAAGCTGGACACTGGCAAGCAAGACCTCCCCCATGGCCTACAGTGAAGATCAGTACTGTAATATTTATTTAGTACCACTATGTGAGGCGCTGGAGCGCTTGCCCGAAATTGGTAGCATGTTCTGCCAAATAGTGACCTGCAGACGAAGACTCCTGGGGCAGCGATATTGTGTAGTCACTCCGAAGACGTCGCTTTGCTGCAGGCACTATTTTGAGTGCATAGATATAGAAGTTGTTGTGGTGTTCCCTTATGGAACTGTCACTCTAAACCCACTGTTCATTATCCAATAGGAGAAGATCTCACCGCTTTGACGTCTGTGCATACCCTGGGTTCTGGTCAAATACTAATTAGCCTTGCCTCGACTAGCTACCCAAAATAGAGAGACATTTATGGGAGATCTGACCAAGACCCTGCTAAAAGAATTTCATTGCTAGCTCTCTCTGAGTCATCTGAGGATTGGGAAGCAGGACCTTGAGGATGCCAATGGAATGAGAAGAAGCTATGGGCCACTCCAAGAATGGATGCCACTGTTGAATTCCTTGCAGGGGCTTGCAAAGTTTATAAAATTCGATGTTGACAAATTTGGGCTACTAAAACAAATCAGCATTGGCAAAACCAATAGGTCCAATCTATGTGAGAGTGAGTGGCTTTGCCAATAAGGTGGAGAAGGACAAGGGGAGGGCAGGTGGAAGGGAACAGCATGGTAAAAAAAGGCACTATGAAATGTGCAGGATTGGCGGCTTCATAGCGCTTTTTTTTTCTTATGGTAGTTGGGGGGGGGGCAGAGGATTAAGCAACAGGGACAACAAGGGGATGAGAGGTGAAAAAGCAACATGGCTTGCGGGGGGCTGGAAATAGGTAGCAAGATTGTGGGAAGGAAGGGAAATAAGCAACACTGACTGGGTTGGGTGGGGATTAAGCAACAAAGACAGGGGTGGGAGGAAAATAAGCAACATGGAAAGGGGTGGGCAAGGAAGAAGGAACTTGGACTGAGGATGGGAGGAGAATAAGCCACATGGACAGGGGTGGAAGGGGAAGAAGCAAGATGGACAGGGTGGTGGGAAGGGAATCAGCAACATGCAGGGGAATGTGAGGGGAAGATGCAACCCAGAGGGAGATGGGGGAGGGAATGATCAAAACACAGCCAAGGGTGGGGGGGTGGGAGGGGAAGAAGCAACATGGAAAGGGGAGTGGAAAGGAGAAAGACAGACAAGGAAGGCAGGGAAGGAGAAAGAAAAGACAAAAATAGTACCTCAATCACAGAGCCAGCAGCAGAATGACCGTAATCTAGATGAAGCAATCAATCCTTGGTCCATGCTCCATCCAAAAGAAGAGGAAGTGAAGCCCATGAATTGTAAGCAATGGGCGGGCTCCACGCCATGGTTGAACACAGTCTCCCTCGCTAGTGAGAGCACATGTGCTAGCACATGCGCTGACGCAGGCGAGACTTAAATGTGTTTTGGTTTTCCTCTTTTATCGAGTGCAATCATCTAAAACTTTTGTCGTAGGTCAAACCCGACCGCTCCACCATTCTTCCCCCGTCTAGGTTACATCAGCATTTGGTACCTAACATTCGTTGCATTTTCTGTGCATAATTAAGAGGCAGGGCTGCTCTAGATAGTCTTTGTCATTATAAAGGGCGAACCTTAGACTTAAAAGGCGGAGTCATTTTAGCAGTAAACAATATAGTAATTCATTGCTAAGCTGTTTGGTACAATTCCTATGCTGTGTATTTAAGACCTTTCCCCTGACAGATTTTTTTTATTTTCTTATGTCTGAGCTCTACGAATAAAAAACAGGGAAGTTATTGAGGGGATGAAGAAAGAGTGATAGGTCCCAGATCGCACAATTTTGATGACGCAGGTAAATCAGAAAGTAGATTCAATTACATTTTTCGCCCCTTTCATGGAAAAGCCCACCTCTGATTTCAAATTACTGGTTAACGTTTCCCCTTCGAATACTGGAGAAATAAACACTTGATGGATTCTGTCTCCTCTCATATTCACATTGTATTCTTTCCACATATTCCTCTTTCGTTTTCTTACTACGATTTAACTCCTCAGATTTCAATGCATAATTTGCACTTTCCTAATGTACTGTAATTAATATCATTGTGATGGTGTTTCGTTGCTATGTGATAAAGATACTGTATGGAAAGGACCTGGTTTGGGTGACAGGCTTCAGGGGGGTGTGATCCGGAGGGCATACGATTGTTCAGACAAGGCATGGCACAGCACGTCACTTCCCAGGCACGGTTTACAGGAGGGATCAGTGCTTGGTATCAATGCCCGAGCAGCAGGGGGCTGGCTATTTATAGCTCAGAATCCAAGCAGAGTCCAATTAGCGGCCTTGTAACCAGGAGAGAGAGTAAAAGGGCCTGCATCGCTAATGCACATAGTGGCACTCGAAGCAGAGTAGTGCCAGACGGGCACCAGCTGGTTTAATAAACACTGCATAGCGAGGAAAACACGCGGGAATGTTATGCTATGTGCATACCTGGAACAAGACGAAGCAACGGCTCGCTGAGAATCGCAAGATGCTCTAAGAAAGGCTCAGAGATGCTCTAAGAAAGGTTCAGAGATGCTCTTAGAAAGGCTCAGAGATGCTCTAAGAAAGGCTCAGAGATGCTCTAAGAAAGGCTGAGATGTCTAGAAAGGCTCAGAGATGCTCTAAGAAAGGTTCTAGAAAGGCTCAGAGATGCTCTAAGAAAGGCTCTAAGAAAGGCTCAAAGATGCTCTAAGAAAGGTTCAGAGCTGCTCTAAGAAAGGCTCAGAGATGCTCTAAGAAAGGATCAGAGATGCTCTAAGAAAGGATCAGAGATGCTCTAAGAAAGGTTCAGAGATGCTCTAAGAAAGGATCAGAGATGCTCTAAGAAAGGCTCAGAGATGCTCTAAGAAAGGATCAGAGATGCTCTAAGAAAGGTTCAGAGATGCTCTAAGAAAGGCTCAGAGATGCTCTAAGAAAGGATCAGAGATGCTCTAAGAAAGGTTCAGAGATGCTCTAAGAAAGGATCAGAGATGCTCTAAGAAAGGTTCAGAGATGCTCTAAGAAAGGCTCAGAGATGCTCTAAGAAAGGCTCAGAGATGCTCTAAGAAAGGTTCAGAGATGCTCTAAGAAAGGCTCTAAGAAAGGCTCAAAGATGCTCTAAGAAAGGTTCAAAGATGCTCTAAGAAAGGTTCAGAGATGCTCTAAGAAAGGCTCAGATTTAAAAAAAATGTATGCACCCCCTTTTAAAATCTAACAAATTAAAAAAACCCATTTTATTTTCCCTTCTCCTTCTTTCTGGCAGACTTCAGTGAACGGAATATTGGCTTCTGACAAATGCAATGTTCTTAAAGTGACCAGTCTGAATTGCAGCCAGGCAGACTCAGCCATCCACTCTTACAGGGTCGGTAAACTGAGTACCATAAATAGAGTTAAAGCAACATCAGCAAATTAAATAGATCGGAAACAGGAGAATTTCTGTTTGAAGCACTAGAGAAAAACCAAGTTATTATTCCCTTCCTCAATCCTCCAGAACTCTCCCAATCGGGTATAAGCTTCTCTCAGACCTACCAACTCACATGGTGCTGCCATGTTTTGTACGGTACCAGCACTCCTCACACAGCCACACAGAGAAGAATCGTCATCACAGCTGAACTTAAACAACAGCTGAAACCTATTGCAAAAAGTGGGCTTCCAGCTTGTGTGTGGTCCAGGCTGAGTCCATATGGCGTTGTTCACTTCTCTTGGGCATGGGAGGCAGCCTTCAAAAGCGCTTTTGTGATTTTGGGGAGGGTAGACGTGACTCTACCACTCATGCAATGCCAATGCGTCAAAGCCCCGCCCCTTTTTCAGGGCCACTAGAATCATCTGATTTTGCTACTATGGCATTTACCACATAGTTGTGGATCTGCAGCATTTGCCAGGTTATCTGCAGATTTTAACAAAAAATATGTTGCTAACTCAAACGGATCAAAACTTACTAAAAACTCAACTATGGGTTACATGTAGGAAGCATTTTTGTTTCTGAAAATGGCCCAATTCTGCGAATCTGAACGTGTGCGACCCCAAAAATGCTATTTGTGATGTACAAATCCCAATTTGCGATTCAGTAACTTGTTACTGAATCACAATTTGGTTTTGCAATTCGGTATTTGGAAGGGGCATGTTGAGGGAGTCTCTTCCTAATACCGAATTGGAATGGTACGTACGAATGTTTTGAGACCAAAATGCGGTCGCAAAACATCTGCAATTTACCACCAATTGAAAGTTGGTGGTAACCCATTCACAAAGGGGAAGGGGTCCCCAAGGGACCCCTTCCACTTTGAGAATGGTTGAAAAAAGGGAACACTGCCTACTCTTAAAAAATGAAACTTCAAAGTTTCCTTTTTTTTTGTAAATGCATCCTGTTTTCTTTTAAGGAAAAAGGGCTGCGTTTAAAAAAAAAGATTGCTTTATTTAAAAGCCATCACTGACATGGTGGTCTGCTGACCCCAGAAGGGCACCATCCCTGTGATAGCAGCAAATCGTGGTGGATCAAAAATTGCAAACCGCATCATTAATATTCATGAGGTAGGTCTATTTGTGATCCCCTACAATCGCTAATGAAACTCAAGAGTTTCATACATTGGGAACAGCGATTTCCTAACTGATTCACAAAAAATTGCAATAAAAAAATCGCTATGGTTAACTTTTGTACATCTAGCCCCAGATTTGATGCCACGAAGAGGAAGGCCCTCTGCAAAGACAAATTGATCACCTTTCAGTTGCTTTTTGCAGTATTTGAGTGTTACACTGATGCTAAGGAGATGTAACATTTGCACAGTGTCAACGTGTAAAAATGAGAAAATAATGAAGTAAGACTATCACAAAATGTGCCATACTCCACAGCAGATTTGTCTATTCTTGCTGCATTATTTAGTCAACTTTGCCCCATAATTCAGTCCTCCCATCTTGCCCAGGGGTCTTGCCCTTTTTGCTGGACCCCCATCTCTTCCAAGTCTCCTTCTCGAGCTCCTGCTGTGGTGAACTCTCGGTGGACTTTATTCCACTGTTGGCAGACCTTTCATCCCATAAGACACTTCACCTGGCCCCTTGCTGCTGGGAAAATGCAACATCCTGTTTTGCTGATGCTTTTAGTGGACAAGTCTTGTGGTAATAAATCACTTCTGCTAACGACTGACCAAATGCCGAATCGTGACCAGTAAAACATAACGGTCCTTCCATAAACGTCTGTCCAGCAACTCAAGGTAACATTTCACGTTGTCGTACCCCGGCGTTATTTATGTAGAAAACCGTAGCACACTCAACGCGTTACCTATGTATGCCTTACAGCCAGGTACTCATATAAACGGGACACTCGTAAATGAAATACACCCATAAAAGCAAAGCACCCATTAAAGCGAGGCAAGCAGCTGTGAAAGCAAAACATCTACCAAAGAACCTAACTTCACAAGGAGCGTGTTGGAATTAAATCATTCTCCACAACCGTCAGTTAAAGTACACGCTTTATTCCAGTCAACTTCGCCATAGCTTTTCAATCCCTCACAACTGCCAGACAGGGGCGGCTCCTCCATTAGGGCGGAGGAGCGTTGCTCCACTACTTTCACGCAGTGCGATATGTAGAAACATAAAATGGTAAAACTACCATTTTATGTTTCTGCTTCTCGCACTGCGAGAAAGCAGAAGGATATGCCTGGTCGGGGTTCTGCTGGAGTCCAGGGGAGGAGTGGCTTGCCCACTCTGAGTGCGCTGACTGTTTGGTCGGCCCCAGGGCCGACCAAACCGGTCATACGCACTCTGCATTTTCTCCATGTAGGCTGCATGCAGCCTACATGGAGAAAATGGCCTCCCCATAGACGCCTGTGGGGTCGGTGTCCCATCCAATCACAACGCTGCCATTGCAGCCTTGTGATTGGCTTAGCGGAGGGAGGCTGCCTGCTCTGCCTGCTTCCTGTTCAGCAAAACACAGGACCCGGCCGGAGCTGAGACGGCGCGGGGCGGTAAGTTTATTTTTATTTAGTTTTTAAATTACCTCCTCCCCCGAACCTCCGCGTGACCCATCCCCCCCACCCACGAGTCATGCCGGCCGCAACTGCTGCCAGATATTGACATTGTAAGGCAAGTACCATTAGAGGAATGAAAGGGAGGGAAACAGAGAGGATAGGAATGCACCAAGTGGAGAAAGGAACAACACACTACGATAGAGTAGAGTGCCAGCCCTCGGGAGAGGGCTCTCTGTTACAGAGCTGATGGAATCCTAGCAGGACCTCTCAGCAGGGTAGAGGTTGTGGCATACCTGATGGGGGGGGGGGTGCATGTGTGTGAATACACATTTACAAGGCTACACAAAATTAGGACAGGCCAGACATAAAAGTAAGGCTAAAGGCTTTAGTCCTACTTTTATGTCTGGCCTGTCCCGGGTTTCCCTTCTCAAAATCTGGTCACCCTAAAACAGGGCCACTGGAATTATGCAGCAGGGGAACACCGAATTATGCGGCAGGGTGGACTAAATTATGCAGCAAGAAAAGGAAAATTATGTAGCATAATGCGGCACATTTTTTTTATAGTAGTACTACATTATTTAGAATTTTATTACACATAGATATACTGTCTGGGAAAAGATTTCACCTCATTATTACCAGTTTAACAACCAAATACAGAAATAAGGAACTGAAAGATGACAAGTCAACCTTTGAGAAGGGCCTTCCCCTGCATGCAAAGACATGTTGCACTTTTTTAGTAACTCTTGATCTGTTTGAGCTAGAAACAATTTTTTGGTTAAAATCTGCAGATTATGCAGCAGATGATGGATTATGTGGAAAATCCATATTTATGTGAAAAAAGCAGTGACCACAGAATTACATAATTTCAGTGCCAGGTCTACTTGCACTGAACTGTGCCCTCTCTGCCTAGAAAAGGCCCCACCGAGGGATGATATTGCTTCCTTTCCCCAGAGACATACTTCTGTTGACCAAGCCTAGATGTGCCACATGACTGTAGTGTCTTGCAGATATGAATAGCTGGACCCTTGTGGTCATTGATGAACTACACAGGAGAATGATGTAATCGTTTGGGTGTGTCTTGGTGTGGTTAATAAAGTTCATGATGCAGTGCGTACAGTTAAAGGTTGCACTCTGAAGAATAGACATGCACTACAGAGCTCTGTGTGTGGCAGAGTCATTTGGATGATACCAGGCTGGGGAGGATGCTCCAAATGGCGACGAGTTAGGGGATCTGTAACCCAAAGTAATGAGAGTGCTCTCCCTGCGAGTTTTCTGAGGTCCAGCAGACTGCTTGTGCATGCCACATTTACTTAAGTCGAAGTGAAACAGTCAACGGTTGGCGTATGTGGAGTCAAAGTGCCACTCCAGCCAGTGCAAGACTTTAGAAGAAGTCAAAGGCACTGCGGAAACTTCAGTCACAATCGGCCCGGAACCTGCTGGTAAGGTTGAAAGAAGAGGTACAGCATCGCAACATAGCACAGAGCCAGCATACATACAGTAGGGTATCGCTAAAAGCAGCAACAACCAGGTACAGAGAAGCACAGATGGCTGCGATAGCCAAGTGCAAAAGCGTGCCAAAAGCAGAAGCATCCAAGTGCCAAGAAACGTTAAAGGCAGTGACAACCAGGTACAATCCAGAAAATTGAGAACAGTGCTGACCATGCACCCGAGAAAAAGCAGTCACTCACCGCCAACGAAGGAAAAGAGGTCATACAACATCAGATCAGCCTCAACAACACTGATGCACGTACGCAGCTGAGGCTTAGAGATGGTAGGAATGGAGCAGGTCCTAGAGGGCAGCAGACAGCACTGTAAAGGGCCCTACTCTCAACGTCAGTGAGGTCCACAACTGGCTATGATGCTGTAGTTTTCCTGAAACTGCCGCTTCCATTTGATACTGCCAAAAAGCACAATATTGGTGCCAGATAGACTGCCTGGATTGAAACATTCCATGATTTCATTGCTGCGCTAGAAAAAACATGACAAATAAGATCATCAAATACCTAAAGCACCTTGCAGGTGACGGACTGAAGGAAGCCATAAAGAAAATACCCCAAGTTGATTAAATATCTTACCGTCAGATTGAGGCAGCATTAGGAATCATTTCAATCCAAAGCCGAATGTCGACTATGAAGGGTACATCTTCAACCACGCCAGACAGCAAGCTGGAGAAATAATGGATGAGTTTGTTGAAAGACTTGAGGCCCGCATCAAGCATTGCAAGCTTAATGAATTCAATGGTGATGAAGCCATCTGTCTCAGAGTCATTAATGGTTGCCTTTTCGACTCATTCAGACGACGTATGCTGTGTGAGACACTTAGTCTGGAGAGAGTGCTCATGACTGCAAGAGCAGAAGAACGTACAGATCAACAAGCTGCTGATGTGGAAGATGGAATCACAGAAAAGTGCCAAGGGAGGTTTATTTTAAATAGTCGCGTTAAACCTGAGACCACTAATTCTGAGGTTTTGAGCATTTATTCTGCTTAGTTTTGATAATTCAAAAAGACATTCATAAATCAATTGGACATGTCTTTTAAAAGGAAACACCACATTAGTAAATCTAATGCCCCAAGCCTTCCTTGTTTTCACTAGATGTGGAAGATGGAGCAGCTCAGAGTGAACCAGCATTGAGCATGAAAAGTAAGCAGAGACACAACGCCGAGGGCCATAAAGTGATGTCTCCAAAGAGAAAGATATTGTGTTTCTGTGCGGATTCTCCTTTATGCACGAAGGCAAATGTCCTACCACTGGACAAACATGTAAAGGTTGCGGGAAAGAAAAACGTTTTGTAACGGTCTGCAAAGCAAAAGAGAAACTGACTACGTCACCTCGAGAGGAGAAAATGGACACCACAAAGTTCCTGAACCCCTCTAGCCATGTCCACCAGACAAAGAGGCGACAGCAAATGAGGCAAGTGGAAACTGAACAAGGTCAATCGTCTTTGAATTCATCTACCAAAGGTTCTTTAACTTCCTTGTCGAGCGACAGTAAAGAAGATGGATGTACAATGATGATGTCGATTGGTGAACAACGTGAGCACATGGGTTTGGTTTCATGCAGAGAAGAGTAAAAGTCAAAGCAAGATTGTCACGTGAAACAGCCATGTTCCTTTGGACATTGTTCCAAAATCACACTAAAGGTGAATGGTTGTTCCATACCTTTTATCATCGACAGTTGTGCATCGATAAAATTCATTCTGTCAGAGAAGTACAATGAACTGTCGCCGGTGCCCCGTCTTACCCCTTTAAAGACAAAGGTATACATATGGGCTGCCTCCACGCCATTGCAAGTTCAGGAATCATTTGTAGCAACCACGTGACACAAGAAGACGAAAGTACAAACACCGATCCATGTTTTTCAAAGGTACTTAATCAGGTGCATGTTTACTCAGTTTCAGTACAGCTGCTGACATGGGTCTGATTTTCATCAACTACAACATGAATGTACATGCAGACATAGTAAGTCAGTTTCCATCACTGTTTCATGGACTAGGAAAGCTTAAGAAAATGAAAGTGCAACTTCATAACAATGAGGAAATTCATCCTGTAGCTCAACGACATAGTCAAATTGCTTTTCACTTGCAGGAAGCAGTTGAGGAAGAACTGGAAACGCTGGTAAAGCATCATATAATTGAATGCTCTACTGGTCCTTCACCATGGGTTTCACCCATAGTGGTAGTGCCCAAAAAGGAAAGTTGAGGTGTGGTGCCCATCTGTGTCGACATGTGCCAAGCTAGCAAGGAAATTGGCAGAGAACGACATCCAGGTCCGCACATTGCAGACATGATTACATAGCTGAATGGTGCCAAAGTCTTTTCTCGTCTTCAACTGATCAAGGGGTGTCATCAACTCGAACTCGAGGAAAACTGCAGGCACATGAACACTTTTTCGACCCACATTGGTTTGTTCAGATATAAAAGACTACATTTTGAGGTGTCGTCAGCAACAGAACTTTTTCAGGACATAATTTGCCGCATAATATAGCCTGTCACACATACTTTTAATTATAGTGATGATATAATGGTATTTGGAGCCACTCGAAAGGAGAATGACAAAGTCCTTACACATGTATGCCACTTGCTGGCTGACGCTGGTCTCTTTTTAAATGCAGAAAAGTGTGAGTTTAACAAAATAAAACTCCAATCCTTTGGGCATATTTTCTCTGAAAAAGGTATGTCACCAGATCCGGCTCAAGTACAACTCTTATCGTCCACTACTCCACCACAAGATATGACCATGCTACGATCCTTCCTTGGCATGGTCAGTTACTGTCCCAGGTACATTCATGATTTTGCCACAGTCAGTGCCCCTTTGAGAGACTTGACAAAAAAGAACGCTGTGTTCACGTGGTCACCTGAATGCGATATAAGCTTTAAGAAAATTAAACATGCAATTGAGAATGCAACTGAAATTGCCTATTTTGTTCTAACTCTTCATACTGAGATTGTAGTAGATGCCAACCCAGTGGGATTGGGTGCGATCCTTGCCAAGCACAGTGGACACAACAACACTCAAAGGCACACTGTGACTTATGCAAGCAGGAGTCTGTCACAGACCTGACGTTCTTATTCCCAACCTGAGAAAGAAAGTCTAGCTGTAGTGTGGGCTTGTGAACATTTCTGTATATTTTTCTATGGAAATCACTTCACCCTTGTCACTGACCACCAGGAATTGCTCACCATTTTTGGGAATCCAGAGGCCAAGATGCCCCCTCATATCGAGAGGTGGGAGTTGTGATTGCAAGAGTATGATTACACTATTGTGCATAGGCCAAGGAAAGATCATTATCCCGCTGACTAATTTTCATGAGTGCCTGTGCAGTGTCATAGTACACCGTCTAAAGCAGCTCAGTCATATGTTAACTTTAGAGTGAAGTCAAGCATACCTGCAGCTCTTTTGGTGGAACAAATTCTTGCTGCTACAAATAAAGATCGAGATCTGTGTGTTCTCAAACGCATTACTGCCCAGCCATCCTGGAAGAAACACACTCGACTTCTTATGGATGACTTTGAATATATTTAAGAGGTACTAAAATTGTAATTCCAGAGAGTCTGTGACAACACGCCATTGAACTAGCCCATGAGGGTCATTGGGGCATTGTCGCCACCAAGAAAGCTCTTCGAGACCGAGTATGGTTTCCTCTCCTTGATGAAAGAGTTCAAAGAGAATTAAAGGCCTGTCATTTGTGCAACTGCTTGCCTCCCAAAACAATGCAGCATCCATTAGTTGTGTCTGACCTCCCGAAGAAGGTGTGGGAGAGGATTGCAGTTGATTTATTTGGACCCCTTAACAATGGACATCATCTAATGGCAATTGTTGATGAGAACGCAAGATTTCCCTTTGTAGAAGACCTGTTGTCAACCACACATGACAAATTCATTGGGATTAAATTACATTTTTGCACCATGAGGTGCCCCATCCTTTCTCAAGTCCGACAATGGCCCATTCAACAGCCGAAAGTCTAAAGATTGTCTCACCAACATGAATGTTAAACATCAGAAAGTACGACTCTCTGGCCACAGGCCAATGGTGTTGTCGAACGCTTCATGGGCACCATAAAGAGGCTACTTCAACGCACTTTGCTAGAAGGATGTGATCTCAAATCGTCTGTATGTTCAGTCCTTCATGCTTATAGATCAACTCCCCATTCCACTACAGGTGAAAGCTCTCCCACCTTGATGTTTGGGAGAGCCATGGGAACCGAATTGCCGCAATGGAACACCCATTGGTTAACAGATGCAAATAAGATCCGTACAACAAGTCCAGAATGAAGACCTATGCTGATAAACGACGATGTGCTCGAAACACGGTTTTCAAGGAAGGACACTGGGTCCTGGTCAAGCAAAAATGGAAAGGCAAGTCTGATGCTCCGTTTGATGCTGAAGCCCTGAGGGTTGTGACGAGCAAAGAACATATGGTGACTGCTCAACATCTCTGCACCACTTCAGGTGCCTACTTCCTAAAGGCTTGTTTGAGTAGTGATGTCATCTAAGTATTTCTTGTTTTATTGTGTTGTGCTGGCAAGCTATAAGCTCTTTCTATTGTAGCAGCAGACTGCTAGACATATGGTCTGGGTTGTGCTATTCTACCCACTTGTCAATATCCTGAAAACCCCAGAGCTAAACAGGCAATGTTCCATAACCTGTACCCTTATGTGCACAAATGCATCACAAGCACAAGCTACAGCCCAATGCAAGGGTCCGCTTCTTGGCTGTCAGAAAGATATTCTAGACGGTAATCAGTCACAATATCGAATTTTAAATATCGATATGGCAAAATATCGAGTTTAAAATATAGAATGGACATAATATCGACTTACAAAAATATAGTGGTGCAGAATATCGAAATGCAGGTAAGAAATATCGTTTTTCATAATATCGAAGTTAGTAATATCGACAGTCATAATATAGTTGTTAAAAATATCGAATTTTTTTATAGTGTTTTATGTGTTAGTAAATGTGTTAAAAGTATGTATTATTTTTGTAATGTATGTTTGAATTTTTTAAAAGTAATGAATTTTAATTAAATTAATTTTTGCGTAATTTAATTCCGCAGCTGTTGTTGGTTTATAGGGGAATAGGGTGGGAAGTAATTTACTTATAATATATTTTTTAGAATTATTTAGAAATAATTAATTATATGTTAATTATTTTTGCGCAATTTAATTCTGTAGCGGGTTGTGGGTTTATAGGGAATAGGGTGGGAAGTAATTTAATTGAAATTAATTAATTATTTTATTAATTAATAATTTAGTTATTAATAATTTATATTGTTAACTAAGTTAATTCATTTATTATTAATTAATTATAAATTGATTAAGCACAATTAATAATTAATTGGTAATTATGTTAATTGTGTTATTTTTTTATTAATGAGTAATTAATTAGATATTAATTATTAATAATTAATTTGTAAATATGTTATTTGTGTACTTTTTTAGGAGTGGGGTGAGGGTTGATAGGGAGTAGGGTAGGAAGTACTTTAGTTTTAATGTAATTTTTATTATTTTTTATATTATATTTATTAAAAGTTATTTTATAGTGTTAATTTTGTGAATTAATTTAGATTTGATGGTTATTAATTTTATTGTTAATTGTAATTAGTTTATTAATACATTTTTAATTAATTATGTTAATTTATTAATATTTTACAATATTGTAGGTGACGTTTATAGGGGAAAATGGTGAGAGGTAAATTAATTTTGAAAAAATAATTACTTGTTAATTAATGTTAATTGTATTGCAGGAGTGGGTATAATAAATTATTCCCCTACGCTATCCAACACTTTCCCTACTGTTACACTTGGTGGAGTGGGAATATTAAATTATTCCCACCCGCTATCCAACACTTTCCCTACTGTTGCATTCGCTGGAGTGGGAATAGTAATTTTTACCCTCCCGCTATCCAACACTTTCCCTACTGTTGCACTCACTGGAGTGGGAATAGTAATTTTTACCCTCCTGCTATCGAACACTTTCCCTACTAGTGCACTCACTGGAGTGGGAATAGTAATTTTTACACACCCGCTATCCAACACTTTCCCTACTGTTGCACTCACTGGAGTGGGAATAGTAATTTTTACCCACCCGCTATCCAACACTTTCCCTACTGTTGCACTCACTGGAGTGGGAATAGTAATTTTTACCCTCCCGCTATCCAACACTTTCCCTACTGTTGCACTCACTGGAGTGGGAATAGTAATTTTTACCCACCTGCTATCCAACACTTTCCCTACTGTTGCACTCACTTGAGTGGCAATAGTAATTTTTACCCTCCTGCTATCCAACACTTTCCCTACTGTTGCACTTGGTGGAGTGGGAATAGTAATTTTTACCCACCCGCTATCCAACACTTTCCCTACTTTTGCACTCACTGGAGTGGGAATAGTAATTTTTATCCACCCGCTATCCAACACTTTCCCTACTGTTACACTTGGTGGAGTGGGAATAGTACATTATTCCCACCCGCTATCCAACACTTTCCCTACTGTTGCACTCACTGGAGTGGGAATAGTAATTTTTACCCACCTGCTATCCAACACTTTCCCTACTGTTGCACTCACTGGAGTGGGAATAGTAATTTTTACCCTCCCGCTATCCAACACTTTCCCTACTGTTGCACTCACTGGAGTGGGAATAGTAATTTTTACCCACCTGCTATCCAACACTTTCCCTACTGTTGCACTCACTGGAGTGGCAATAGTAATTTTTACCCTCCCGCTAACCAACACTTTCCCTACTGTTGCACTCGGTTGAGTGGGAATAGTAATTTTTACCCACCCGCTATCCAACACTTTCCCTACTTTTACACTCACTGGAGTGGGAATAGTAATTTGTATCCACCCGCTATCCAACACTTTCCCTACTGTTACACTTGGTGGAGTGGGAATAGTACATTATTCCCACCCGCTATCCAACACTTTCCCTACTGTTGCACTCACTGGAGTGGAAATAGTAATTTTTACCCACCCGCTATCCAACACTTTCCCTACTGTTGCACTCACTGGAGTAAGAATAGTAATTTTACCCTCCCGCTATCCAACACTTTCCCTACTGTACCACTTGTTGGAGTGGAAATAGTTATTTTATCCCTACGCTATGCAACGTTTCCAGTAATGTTATATTTAATGTAGTGTAAAATATTATTTTAAAAAAAAATATTTATTTTAACTTATTATATATAATTTATTTTTATATTTATAATATAGGTTTATTTATATATATGTAATTATATTTTAAATTATGTTTTTAACATTTTATAATTAAAAATATTAAATATTTTTAATATTATTAAGTTATATATAATAAAAAATAAAAATCCATGTTTCTTTTTTTACATTATATTTATTATTTATTAATTTTAACTTTTTAAATTATTTTTAAGTATGTTTTACTTAATTATATTGATTATTTAATTAATTTTATATTACTTTTAAGACATTTAAAAAGTTGATATTTTAGCAAACTATATTATTGACAACGATATTTAGGATTCAATATTTTTGTACTTACCTGTTTGTAGATAGGAAGTCGATATTCTGTCATTCTATATTTTTTCATCGATATTCTGGCATCTCGATATTCTGCTCCTCGATATTCTGTCAGTGATCCATTCTAGACAGAGGACTTGTGAGGTGAAAGTCCACTGCTGGACACCCTGGAATACGCAAGTGGTAGGTCTAACTCAAGGGTTGCTCCTCTGACTGGCGGGCCCAGTCCAACCAGAAGCCCACGCATCTAAGGGTATGTGGTAACCCCGTGTTCTCCCTCCATCTTTTTATTTGAGTTGGGGCACGCATGTAAATGTATCTACTGGGGAGAGGCTGATATAGGGCTGTAAGGGTGACAAAACTGTACCATCCCAGCAGTTTTATCTTTCCTTCTAAGCACCCCTCTCTTTTGGAGTTTAGCAACTGTTTGGGGGTCTATTGCCCATGTGAGACCCCTCAAACATCAAATTTGCTGCCCCTCAGTAACACCCTTGGGGTGCCCTGAACTGTAGAAGCCCTCCATTGGACTGTCCATCATGTAGTGTGGAGTGGACAGTTGACCCAACCCAACCCAACTAAGTGCAGCTCCTTGCCGCTGGCAGCATTTATAGATTTTTTGGGTACAACAGCTGCGCCCAAGTTTGATGACTAAAGGCGTCTCTTTCTAAATATAGTGCAGAGGACAGGGGCAGATACGGACCCCTTTTCCTTTACTGTTTTTTTGGTATGATGGAATTGGTTGCAATATTGTGCCCATTGGTTTTGCAGTAATGATCGACAACATCAGAACATGTGCACACAAGAGATGTTTTGCCAGATCAAGGAGGACTCGAGTGAGCCATAGTGAGCCCTTGGTGCTGTGGGCTTCCATACCATTGTCCCTGTGTGTAAAACTGCAGGCTGCCCCCTTCAGAACGAAGGATGATTACCTCTGAACATGGAGCCACTAACCGTGAGCATCTAGGGCGACCATCTTGCAAGATATCTGCATTTTAATGGACCAACAGAAACCTAACCCTATATGAAAGACAGCCTTACCTTCCTGGACCCAGAAACGCTTCACATTTCACTTGTAAAGGTGTCGTGTATCACCAAGGAAACCTTTGATCAAACCTGGCTGCTTGCTTATATGAAGGAATGTGTGAGGCAGTGGGTGGATTCAGGCTATGTCACGGGAAACAGCCTTTACAACGAGGTTTTTACCACGTTGTACTTTTACCACACATTTTTTACCACGCATGTTTCTAGAATGCATATGCTTTTACAACGTATGCCTTTACCATGCATTTAAGGTAAGTTCGGGGTGTGGGTGGTCTCCCCCCCCACAAATACATTGTATATATATATATATATAAACAATGAATGGTAAAGACATATGTTCTAAAAGCATATGCAATCTAAAAAAAATGTGTGGTAAACAATGCGTGGCAAAGACATACAGAGTATGTCCCTGCGTTGTTCCATCATACAACCCTTTTACAACTGGATCATTGCCACCAAAATGATGAATTAAGCCATTTATTATTTGCTGCCAGCAGCATTTCCAAATCGGGATTTTTTCACAGACCCACAGTGTGGTGAAAAGCCATGCTCCTGTGTTCACCGCACAAGCAACAGGGTCAGAAGATCACTTCCGTTTACGTCATTTGACACCCAGTGTGACTTTGGACAAATCAATATCTCACCTTTTCTAGGCCCACATAAGATCAGGGTTGTCACGGGTCCTTGAAGAAATACGGTAATATCTTTAAATAGAAACAGAGCACAGATGCATTAGTCGGTGAAGCAGGTGTGAGACTGCCTGGCAAAACACATTAAACTGAGCCATCAGTAAAAACCGACGTAGGACCAGCTGACGCTGCATAGTGTCCATTCAGGGAAACTCGGAGTGAGGCCATTTGACGGTGACACATTGCACTGTCCCATCAACCTAGTGTCAGGCCACATGAAGCCAACACATTGCACTTGTAAATCGGAGAAGCCATTGGCTGAAATATGACCCTCATGTCTATGACTGAAATTCACCAAGCAGGGCTCTGATTGTAATACACAGACAGCTATGTGACTGAAGTTCACCGGGTAGGGCTTTGATTGTAATATACAGACAGGTCTGT
Organism: Calotriton arnoldi; assembly: GCA_963921515.1. Taxonomy (NCBI): domain Eukaryota; kingdom Metazoa; phylum Chordata; class Amphibia; order Caudata; family Salamandridae; genus Calotriton; species Calotriton arnoldi. The sequence goes on from CAWUFW010001286.1 coordinate 2,736,384, forward strand.
GATTGTAATTAGGGCTCCCGGTTTTATGGTGTTTATTTTTTTAACATTTCCGTCTGTATTTATCAATATTTATTTTTTGGCCATCTTATTGGCAGTTATCCATATTTATTTAGTGTTTTGAGAAGTAATGGAGTTGTAAAATGGTATATTTCCATATTTATTTAACTGATAAACATGTACTTAAACTATGATGTCTGTTGCGGTTTAGAAAATTAAGCAGCAAATATAACAAAACACTACACCCACAGATAAATATTAGCATAATATGCAAATATATGCTAACAAATGACTACATTTAAGGAAATCTCATCCTGCTTTTTAACTCTCCATGCTGTCTATCTGCTCAGCGGTCGGCCTGGAATTCATAAAGGACAGCGTGGAGAGTCTCTCACAAAAAAACAACTTTTTGTATTTTTCTGCTTTTATAAATAAATACAGACAGCAAGCACATTGTTTTCTCTCTGTATTTATCTGTACAAATCAGTAAAAACTGAAAACTGGGAGCCTTAATCGTAATATACAGACAGGGCTATTATTTAAGTTCACCAGTCAGGGCTCTGATTGTAATATACAGACAGGGCTATGACTGAAGCACGCCAAGTAGGGCTCTGATTGTAATATACAGACAGCGCTGGTACTAAAGTTCACCAGGCAGGGCTCTGATTGTAATATACAGACAGGGCTACGATTTAAGTTTACCAGGCAGGGCTCTGATTGTAATATACAGACAGGGCTATTATTTAAGTTCACCAGTCAGGGCTCTGATTGTAATATAAAGACAGGGCTATGACTGAAGCACGCCAAGTAGGGCTCTGATTGTAATATACAGACAGCGCTGGTACTGAAGTTCACCAGGCAGGGCTCTGATTGTAATATACAGACAGGGCTACGATTTAAGTTTACCAGGCAGGGCTCTGATTGTAATATACAGACAGGGCTACGATTTAAGTTTACCAGGCAGGGCTCTGATTGTAATATACAGACAGGGCTATGACTGAAGCACGCTAAGTAGGGCTCTGATTGTAATATACAGACAGCGCTGGTACTGAAGTTCACCAGTCAGGGCTCTGATTGTAATATACAGACAGGGCTACGATTTAAGTTTACCAGGCAGGGCTCTGATTGTAATATACAGACAGGGCTACGATTTAAGTTTACCAGGCAGGGCTCTGATTGTAATATACAGACAGGGCTATGACTGAAGTACGCCAAGTAGGGCTCTGATTGTAATATACAGTCAGGGCTATGACTGAAGCACGCACAAGTAGGGCTCTGATTGTAATATACAGACAGCGCTGGTACTGAAGTTCACCAGGCAGGGCTCTGATTGTAATATACAGACAGGGCTACGATTTAAGTTTACCAGGCAGGGCTCTGATTGTAATATACAGACAGCGCTGGAACTGAAGTTCACCAGTCAGGGCTCTGATTGTAATATACAGACAGGGCTACGATTTAAGTTTACCAGGCAGGGCTCTGATTGTAATATACAGACAGGGCTACGATTTAAGTTTACCAGGCAGGGCTCTGATTGTAATATACAGACAGGGCTATGACTGAAGCACGCCAAGTAGGGCTCTGATTGTAATATACAGACAGCGCTGGTACTGAAGTTCACCAGTCAGGGCTCTGATTGTAATATACAGACAGGGCTACGATTTAAGTTTACCAGGCAGGGCTCTGATTGTAGTATACAGACAGGGCTACGATTTAAGTTTACCAGGCAGGGCTCTGATTGTAATATACAGACAGGGCTATGACTGAAGCACGCCAAGTAGGGCTCTGATTGTAATATACAGTCAGGGCTATGACTGAAGCACGCCAAGTAGGGCTCTGATTGTAATATACAGACAGCGCTGGTACTGAAGTTCACCAGGCAGGGCTCTGATTGTAATATACAGACAGGGCTACGATTTAAGTTTACCAGGCAGGGCTCTGATTGTAATATACAGACAGCGCTGGAACTGAAGTTCACCAGTCAGGGCTCTGATTGTAATATACAGACAGGGCTACGATTTAAGTTTACCAGGCAGGGCTCTGATTGTAATATACAGACAGGGCTATGATTTAAGTTTACCAGGCAGGGCTCTGATTGTAATATACAGACAGGGCTATGACTGAAGCACGCCAAGTAGGGCTCTGATTGTAATATACAGACAGCGCTGGTACTGAAGTTCACCAGTCAGGGCTCTGATTGTAATATACAGACAGGGCTATTATTTAAGTTCACCAGTCAGGGCTCTGATTGTAATATAAAGACAGGGCTATGACTGAAGCACGCCAAGTAGGGCTCTGATTGTAATATACAGACAGCGCTGGTACTGAAGTTCACCAGGCAGGGCTCTGATTGTAATATACAGACAGGGCTACGATTTAAGTTTACCAGGCAGGGCTCTGATTGTAATATACAGACAGCGCTGGTACTGAAGTTCACCAGTCAGGGCTCTGATTGTAATATACAGACAGGGCTACGATTTAAGTTTACCAGGCAGGGCTCTGATTGTAATATACAGACAGGGCTATGACTGAAGCACGCCAAGTAGGGCTCTGATTGTAATATACAGACAGCGCTGGTACTGAAGTTCACCAGTCAGGGCTCTGATTGTAATATACAGACAGGGCTACGATTTAAGTTTACCAGGCAGGGCTCTGATTGTAATATACAGACAGCGCTGGAACTGAAGTTCACCAGTCAGGGCTCTGATTGTAATATACAGACAGGGCTACGATTTAAGTTTACCAGGCAGGGCTCTGATTGTAATATACAGACAGGGCTATGATTTAAGTTTACCAGGCAGGGCTCTGATTGTAATATACAGACAGGGCTATGACTGAAGCACGCCAAGTAGGGCTCTGATTGTAATATACAGACAGCGCTGGTACTGAAGTTCACCAGTCAGGGCTCTGATTGTAATATACAGACAGGGCTATTATTTAAGTTCACCAGTCAGGGCTCTGATTGTAATATAAAGACAGGGCTATGACTGAAGCACGCCAAGTAGGGCTCTGATTGTAATATACAGACAGGGCTACGATTTAAGTTTACCAGGCAGGGCTCTGATTGTAATATACAGACAGGGCTATGACTGAAGCACGCCAAGTAGGGCTCTGATTGTAATATACAGACAGCGTTGGTACTGAAGTTCACCAGTCAGGGCTCTGATTGTAATATACAGACAGGGCTATTATTTAAGTTCACCAGTCAGGGCTCTGATTGTAATATAAAGACAGGGCTATGACTGAAGCACGCCAAGTAGGGCTCTGATTGTAATATACAGACAGCGCTGGTACTGAAGTTCACCAGGCAGGGCTCTGATTGTAATATACAGACAGGGCTAGGATTTAAGTTTACCAGGCAGGGATCTGATTGTAATATACAGACAGGGCTACGATTTAAGTTTACCAGGCAGGGCTCTGATTGTAATATACAGACAGGGCTACGATTTAAGTTTACCAGGCAGGGCTCTGATTGTTATATACAGACAGGGCTATTATTTAAGTTCACCAGTCAGGGCTCTGATTGTAATATAAAGACAGGGCTATGACTGAAGCACACCAGTCAGGGCTCTGATTGTAATATACAGTCAGGGCTATGACTGAAGTTCACCAGGCAGGGCTCTGATTGTAACATACAGATAGGGCTATGATTCAAGTTCACCAAGCAGTGCTCTGGTTCTAATATACAGACAGGGCTAGGACTGAAGTTCACCAGGCAGGGCTCTGATTGTAATATACAGACAGGGCTACGATTTAATTTCACCAGTCAGGGCTCTCATTGTAACATACAGACAGGGCTATGACTGAAGCACACCAGTCAGGGCTCTGATTGTAATATACAGTCAGGGCTATGACTGAAGCTCACCAGTCAGGGCTCTGATTGTAATATACAGATAGGGCTATGATTCAAGTTCACCAGTCAGGGCTCTCATTGTAATATACAGTCAGGGCTATGACTGAAGCTCACCAGTCAGGGCTCTGATTGTAATATACAGACAGGGCTATGACTGAAGCACACCAGTCAGGGCTCTGATTGTAATATACAGTCAGGGCTATGACTGAAGCTCACCAGTCAGGGCTCTGATTGTAATATACAGATAGGGCTATGACTGAAGCTCACCAGTCAGGGCTCTGATTGTAATATACAGACAGGGCTAGGACTGAAGCTCACCAGTCAGGGCTCTGATTCTAATATACAGACAGGGCTATGATTCAAGTTCGCTAAGCAGAGCTCTGGTTCTAATACACAGTCAGGGCTGCGACTGAAGTTCACCAAGCAGGGCTCTGATTGTAATATACAGTCAGGGCTATGACTGAAGCTCACCAGTCAGGGCTCTGATTGTAATATACAGACAGGGATATGACTGAAGCTCACCAGTCAGGGCTCTGATTGTAATATACAGACAGGGCTATGATTCAAGTTCGCTAAGCAGAGCTCTGGTTCTAATACACAGTCAGGGCTGCGACTGAAGTTCACCAAGCAGGGCTCTGATTGTAATATACAGACAGGGATATGACTGAAGCACACCAGTCAGGGCTCTGATTGTAACATACAGACAGGTCTGTGACTGAAACTCACCAGTCAGGGCTCTGATTGTAATATACAGACAGGGCTATGACTGAAGCTCACCAGTCAGGGCTCTGATTGTAATATACAGACAGGGCTATGACTGAAGCTCACCAGTCAGGGCTCTGATTGTAATATACAGACAGGGATATGACTGAAGCACACCAGTCAGGGCTCTGATTCTAACATACAGATAGGGCTATGACTGAAGCTCACCAGTCAGAGCTCTGATTGTAATATACAGACAGGGATATGACTGAAGCTCACCAGTCAGGGCTCTGATTGTAATATACAGACAGGGATATGACTGAAGCACACCAGTCAGGGCTCTGATTGTAACATACAGATAGGTCTGTGACTGAAGCTCACCAGTCAGGGCTCTGATTGTAATATACAGACAGGGCTATGACTGAAGCTCACCAGTCAGGGCTCTGATTGTAATATACAGACAGGGATATGACTGAAGCACACCAGTCAGGGCTCTGATTGTAACATACAGATAGGGCTATGACTGAAGCTCACCAGTCAGAGCTCTGATTGTAATATACAGACAGGGATATGACTGAAGCACAACAGTCAGGGCTCTGATTGTAATATACAGACAGGGATATGACTGAAGCACACCAGTCAGGGCTCTGGTCCTAATACACAGACAGGCCTATGACTGAACTTCAGCAGGCAGGGCCCTGATTATAATGTACAGACAGGCCTATGACCAGGGCCGGACTGGCCATAACGGGCACCGGGCGTTTCCCCGGTGGGCCGCTAGGGTGGGGGCTGGTTTTGGGCCCCTGGGGGCCGTTTTTGTTACCGGGGGTCGGCAATATCGGCTCCCGGTAACAAAATCGGCCCTCGCAAACTGCTCGGCTGCACTCCCCCTCACCCCAGGGGGGGCCGGCTGAGCAGTTTGCCAGGGCCTGTTTCTGTTCCCAGTCCGGCCCTGCCTATGACTGAACTTCAGCAGGCAGTGCCCTGATTATAATGTACAGACAGGCCTATGACTGAACTTCAGCAGGCAGGGCCCTGATTATAATGTACAGACAGGCCTATGACTGAACTTCAGCAGGCAGGGCCCTGATTATAATGTACAGACAGGCCTATGACTGAACTTCAGCAGGCAGGGCCCTGATTATAATGTACAGACAGGCCTATGACTGAACTTCAGCAGGCAGGGCCTTGATTGTAATATACAGACAGGGATATAAGTGAAGTTCACCAAGATGGGCATGAGTGCAATATACAGATGAGCCTATGACTGAAGTACATTAGAGAAGACTGTGATTGTAATGTATAGACACTATGTTATAATAGAAGTATAACGAGACAGACAGAGCTGTGGTCTAACAGTGTCAGACAGGGTATGGCTGTAACATGTAGATGAGGCTACAACTGAAGTTAACAGGTAAGGCTAAGACCAAAATAAACAGACAGGGCTGCGACTGAGGTGAGAGTGCTTTGATTGCAATGTACAGAGGCAGGTCTATGACTGACATTTACCAAACAAGCCTATGACCACAATATACAAACAGGGCTATGATATATGAGATAAAGTACCCTCTGTTGTTATAACCGTAGTGCAAGTCACTGAGGGGTTCCATGACCATACAGAGCAACAAGGCCAAAAGTTTGAGCTTCTTTAGAAGGTCATGAAATCCCGAGGTGACGCGCAATATCATTTTAACATATGGCAGAGTGCATTTTATTGTTTATAATACATGGTCACACCATCACCCTTTCTGCAAACTTCTTAAATCCTTGGTGTCTTGCTGATTCATCTGAAAGAGATAGTGTAGTTGCAGACATAAGGAATAAAACCATACCTTAGTGTGGAATTAAACATACCAGAATCAGTTGGTAATATGTTACAAAAACATATTAGAATTAGTTTAATGTGAGTCAGATTAAAATAAATGTTGTAGCTTACAATGAATACTGACATGCAGATAGATTCTTTCTTCCCTAGAAGTATTGTGCGCAAAAAACAAACATGTTGCAATAAATCTCTCTTTTCTGCAGAGCAGTGTTCATTTTAGAAACGAATATCAAAAGCAACAAAATGCCAGTTCTCATTTGTGTTGTTTAAACTACATCTGTAATAATGCTCTGTGACCTGCTTTCACCTTGGCAGCTGGCTCAGGCAGCAGGCATTACGGTGTGACAACTCAACTGCAGTAAATCATTACAGTTGAGCAGCTGCATCATTTTCTTATTACAGGTGTCTAGAGATGTCACAACTCAAAGGTCTATATATTATAAAAGTGCACAGACAAGGCTGTGAGTGACGTTTACTAGAAAGGGCTATGAGCACAATATGAAACAGGGATGTTATTGAAGTCCTAGTCCTAGTCAGAGGGGGTAATGACAGGAATAGACCAGACAGAGCCATGGCTGCTATTTTGAGAAATGGATACAGCTGAAGTACATTATACGAGCCTGTGATTGCGATGTATAAATGTATAGAGACTGCTGTATGTTAGAAGTCTAACTAGGTGGACGAAGCTCTGATCGAACAATACCATACAAGCATGTGGGGCTGGTACAGGCAAGAGCGGTGGTGTGGGGGGGGGGAGTCCACAGAAGAGGCAATGGGGGAAGTAAAGAAAATTAAAACCACTTACCTTGCGCTCGCTGCATCGCAGATTCAGCCGCTTGACTGATGCCCGGTGGAGCTACCTGATAGCTATAGAGGAGATGGGCTGTGGACTTCCCCCTCGGCCGTCACCAACCCAGCCGGACTTTGGGCAGACTCTCCTTCGTCTCTTTCTCCATCCTTTCTCCCTCCTACACCTTTACCCCACCCCCTTACCCTTCTAAGCTCCATTTATTCCGTCTTCCGACGCTCTTGAAATGTTTTCTCGTAACTGATGTAACTTGTAACTGATGTAATTTTGTAACTTTGTGGATCCTTATGTAAAGTGCTCTGATACCTCCGGGTCTAGCCAGCGCTATATAAAACTCAAATAAATAAATAAATAAATAAGTGGTTTTCTTTATTTATTTTCCCTATTCCGTCGTCTGTTGGCTTCCTGCCCCGCCGATCCCACCACCCCACCACTCTTACCTGCACCGGCCACGCCTGCATACAAGGTATGATTGATACATGTAAACATGGCTACGATTCACATGTGCCATCTAAGATCACGTCCACAGTGAGCAGACGGGCTATGATTGAAGTGCTCCTGATCAAAGAGGACAATGATTGCAAGATACTGAACAGAGCTATGATTGCAACGCACAGAGACAGCGCGATGATTGAACTTTACCAGGCAGCGCTGTGACCAGGACACACAGACAGCGCGATGATTGAACTTTACCAGGTAGCGCGTTGATTGCAACGCACAGAGAAAGCGCGATGATTGAACTTTTCCAGGCAGCGCTGTGACCAGGACACACAGACAGCGCTGTGACCACGGCAGACAGACAGAGCTATGATTGAACTTTACCAGTCAGCGCTGTGACCATGACACGCAGACAGCCCGATGACTGAACTATACCAGGCAGCGCTGTGACCACGACACACAAACAGAGCTAAGATTGAACTTTACCAGACAGCTCTGTGACCATGACACACAGATGCAGTGCTGTGACCACGACACACAGACAGTATGATGATTGAACTTTACCAGGCAGCGCTGTAACCACAACACAGACAGCGCGATGATTAAACTTTACCAGACAGCGCTTTGACCACGACACACAGACAGAGCGATGATTGAACTTTACTAGGCAGCACTGTGACCATGACAGACAGACAGAGCTAAGATTGAACGTTACGAAATAGCGCTGTGAACACAACACATAGACAATTCTATGACTGAACCTTACCAGACAGAGAACCACAACACACAGAAACGGCTATGATTGAAGTTTACCAGACAGGGCTATGACCAGCGGCGGCTCCTCCTCAATGGCGGAGGAGCATCGCCCCACTGGCTCCGAGCCAGCAGATGGAAGAAAAAACTATATTTTACTATCATTTTAGTTTCCAGCTGCTGGCTGTAAGCCAGCGTGTGCAGGGAGGGGCCGAGCCGGCCCATAGGAGAGGGGAGGAAGAATGTTGTGCACTTCTAAGTACGCATCTATATTTGGCTGGCCGTCCTAGGCCGGCCAAACAGACATGCACACTTAGGTTTCTCTAACCCGACTGTATTCTCCCTGTGCCTGAGCGTATCGTAAAACCAGCCCGCTCAGGTCAATCCCCACACTGCTCCCATAGTATGAGAGCAGCATCTGGATTGGATATGGAGTCTGTTGTCCCAGGGACTGCCAGGAGCAGCAGAGCGGTGGAGCACCAAAGCGCGTGGCGGCCACAGGTATGTTTTTTTATTCAATCCCACCCCCGTTCCTGCTGCCCTGCCGCCCCGCCACTCAATAGTGGCAGTAGCCGCAACTGGATATGACCACAATACACAGACAGGCTTGTGATTGACGTATACCAGTCAAGGCTATGATTTTAATATACAGAAAGGGAAGAGACTGAAGTACACCAGAGAGGGCTGTGATTGGAGCTCGTCGGGCAGAGTTCTAACAATACACAGAAAAGGCTATGATGGAAGTGTCCTAGACAGGGCTGTGGTTCAATGTTTAGAGAATGGGGTATACTGGAAGTATATCAAAGGAAGCAGGGCTGTGCCTGAAGCATGCCTGAGAGCGCATACATGTTATATGTAGACAGGGTAGCTATGACTGAAGTATAACTAATCAGAGAGGGCAGTGAATGAAGCGCACCATTAAGGTAGATCATTGAAGTATACCAGGCAGGATGTGTCCACACTGTACACACACAGGGCTATAACTCAAGCACACTAGACAGAGCAATGTTTGCAGTTCATATAGAACATTGATACTCAAAGTACGACACGGGCGCATTCGGCCCCCTTGATCTTTACATGCCGCCCCCTGATCAATAGCAGCACTGGGGTGCTGTTTACTCGACTCAGCACTAACATTAAAAAGATGTTAAATAGAGAGACGAGCATTTATTTCAAGATTAATTGGCGTTAAAGAAAGGGTGTAACTAGGGAGTCCTGCACCACTTTACTTTAGGAAAACCTTCATTTTCAAGCACGTCCTGCAGCAAAAGTGTAAAAACATGACAGTCTCTTCAAATCTCAAAAAGTGTATTTAATTAGCATGCAGAACTTTTTCACCTTAGTACAATTGATTATATCCGTGCATTGAGAAGTATTAATTTAAAAGTGATAGTTTTCAAACATGAATTTAGAAACATTAATCCTTCCCCCTACCCTGACAACAAGTCAATAGAGAACTAAAGAGGCAAGTCAGTTGTTATGTGCACTCTTTTTCCTATTATACATGAACAACATTATAGTTTATTAAATCAAACACAAGAGAAAGTTTTGTACAGCCCACACTATAAAATTGTGTATTCTGATGTCCTCTTATATGTGATAATGAAGAAAAAGGAGAGAAAGAGAACTTAAACAATTGCCTAGGATCACACAATTTGGTTAAGTTGGGAAGCCGAGATTAATCCCAGGCTTTCTGATTTCACATTGTCAAATTCAGCCTCTAGATGTATATTCTTCGCTTTGCCTACCCCGACCTTACCACCAATCCCCCCAACCCCCTCGCCCAATCGCCGCCCTGCTGGCATCAAAGCGGCACTCGGGCACATCACATCCACCAAACTTTTTGGCCCCTGGGAAAATGCTTGTGAGTACCCATGATATAGAAGGAGCTATAAAAGAAAGATAACAGTCATGGCTTAGATTGAAATATACCAGACAGGGTTAGGACTGAAGCTTGCCAGCCAGAGTATGATTGAGTACATAGAAAGGTCCATGACAGAGTGTACCATTATAGACAGGGAGATGCTTGTCATACTGGAAAGGGCTGAAATTGCAGTCTAGAGAGAAAGGACGATGACAGAGGCATAGCTCAGCTGACACATCTGTCATCACAACATCAGACAGGCCTATGATTGGAATATGGCCACGGCTATGACTGAAGCAGGCCTAGCCGGACAGCTCTATGACTGAAGTGTATTGGACTGGGCTAATATTGAAGGATGGCTTCTTCAGATATGAAGAGGTGGCTGTGACTGAAATATGTACACAGAGCAGTGATTGAACACACAGACTTTGATGGCATTGGAGTAGAGAGGTCATGGTTGAGTTACACAGAATAACATCCTTTAGGCACACCGATGGAGCTCCGGTATGCAGACAATGCTCTCACTGAAGTATTCTAATTCAAGCGCCTAGACTGCACCATGATTGATGAATAGCGCATTGAGTGAAGAGTACACGGATGTTCCTTGACATGGCTGTGAATGGAGTACAAAGACAAGGCTTGGATTGATGCATCAGACAGGGCTCTGATTGGAGTTAATCAGAGGTTGATGATTGATAATGTACCAGTGATGGAAGTGTGTCAGACAGAGTGGTGATTCATGTATATTAGACAGGGTGAAGATTGCAGTTTTTCCGGCAGGGCTTATGCTTGAAGCATATCAGACAGGGCTACGAATGATGTATACCCCACAGGTTTGTGATTATTGTATATTAGTCTGGCCTATGACTGAAGTGTACTGCAAGGACCTAGGATTGCTCCATAAAGAGATGGCTGGCTCTGGAATATTTAGACAGGGACAGGATTGAATACACAGATTCTACTATGATTGGCTTATAGAGACAGAGTACTTCCTGGCAGACGCACCCAGATAAGGATATCCCTAAATCACACAGGGGGAGCATTGATTGTAATATACAGACGCAGCTGAATGAAGTACGCAGAGGGCTCTGAATGAAGTACACGGACGTGGCTCTCATTCAGACACTCACATAGGGCCACGAAGGGAGTATATTAGTGACTGCAGTACATAGATAGAAATTAAGTATTTCATTGACTTGGCTGTGAATAAAGCAAACTGGCCGGGCTCTGGTCTAAGTATACCAGATATAATTATATTTTATTTATTCTAAAGTATCCCAGGTGTCCACAGTGACAGTTTAAGAAAAGGGTAGGGCGTGGCCCAAAGGTACAGCGCCCCAGTATAAGGCTCCCGCAGCGGCGGCGCCCGGTGGGGGTGGGGGGCAGACCTTGGGCGTGTCCCTGTTTTAATACAGACCGCGCGACTCGGTGGCAGGCTCGTGGAGCGAGATAGGGTGGAGAATGGAAGAAAGGGATTATTCAATGCAGGGACATCTTAAGGATTTTGGGGGCCCTGGGCCAAACCTATTGTGGGGGGCCCCTGTTCAGAACAGTTTTGAATTTATTATTCAATTTGAGCTCGTTCATGCCCTCTTTGGCCAGGTCACTGACAGTGCACAGGCACAATTGTCCAAATTCTAAATGCATTTACATCTAATATTCAGGGATAGTGACTTATGTTTTCAATATCGTAAAACATCAGCAGTTCACTAATATTATTGCAAATAATATCTGTGACACCCTCCCATTTCTCATGTTTGGTCCTATTGCGATCTAAAACAAACCTTTTTATGGATGTTGCATGAAAAATAAACACATTTCTCTGCAAAATGTATGTAATAGATTCTCACACATCACCTACTTTAAAAAGACATTATGGGAAAACGGTATTCAAAACAATCAGTTTAATAATTTTTCAAGGTCATCATGGCAAGACTCTCTGCAGAATATGGCTGGCTTTATCAAGGGGCCCCCTGAAAGGCAGGGGCCCTGGGCCAGAGCCCACTTTGCCCATGCCTTAAAACGTCTCTGATTCAATGGGGGCCGTGCGCGGAAGAGGTAGGAAAATCCAACGGGGGCGATAAAAGACAAAGACGGGATGGGATGGGGATGAGAGAAGCTGTGTCAGGGAGGGGGAGAGACCGAGAGGTCAGAGGGGGGCGGAAACGTCCATGCGTGTTTACAGAGAGGTGAGAGGAGGCAGGCGAATGGAAACATGCGAGAGAGATGAGTGACATACGAGGAATGCAGACAGACATGATCTATAGCATGCCAGAGAGAGAGGGAGAGGTGAGCTCGGAGAGCGGGTGTGAGGAGACAATGCCCCGCCGCCGGCCCGGCCTCTGGAGCCAGCGTGAGTACTGTGCGCACTGCCAGGGAGCGCGAGCGCACCAATCACTTCACGAGAAAATAAACAACAGCGAGGATGCAGACAGGGGAGAGCCGGCTTCCTAGTCTATTGCACCGCAAACATACACCCAAATAAAAGTATCAACCTATCATAAATCCACTCACAAACTCACAAACACCTCCCCCCATCCTATCAACACGCAAAACCTGCAGGGCGCCAACCCACCCTATGCACCCACGCATGGCCACACTTCTACCCTCATGTAACGAACACTGGCCAACCAACACCCAAACATCCACGACTCACCCACAAACACATACACAAATACAACACACCCACAGAAGCACGCTCACTCTGCCCCATGCCCGTTTGCCACTGTAAAAGCATCACTCTAGTCCATCAAAAAAATATGAACTCACCACAAAACTGTACCCTTAACACCCGCAGTCACTCAACAATTAAGAACACATTCACTCAGCCAGCCTCTACCAAATACATTCACGCCCCACAAAGGTACCTTCAACTAATAATTTACACCCATATACACTCGTATACAGTCATATATAATAAGTTATCCAAGCACATTCTTGAATACACTCGTTAAAAAAATACATAGGTATTCACCCACAGCTACACAAATATGCACCCACCCACAAATAAGCAGCCACCCACAATACACCACAACCAACTCTCACAACCTACAAATGCATATTTATCCTGTAATACACACCCACTCCCTGTACCCATGTAACCAAGCACAAACACCCACCCTCGCATAAGAACACGTGCATATTCACCCACAGATAATAACCCATCCGTAAATACATACACACACAACCCACCCAAACCCATACAACCACCTGGCAGTACACTTCCAAAAAGACACCATCACTTACAAATTCTTATCTAGCCACACATGCACGCCCACCAAGAAAAACACTTTCCTTCCCCAAATCTAAATTCTTCAGAGACAGACCCGGCATCCTACAACCAATTATTCAGCAAAAATTCCCGGCGTCGACATTACTCGCGTACAGGGATGCCGACCCTTCCCCCACCACCTTCTCCCACCTGACAGCACCCGTAGGGAATCGCACTTACTGCTTGTGCTCATATTGGACGCGCCAAGAAGCCCTCACATCCACGCCGGGACCGTGGCGTACTCCTGTCCCTCGAGCACCGGTTCGACTCTGGTTTCGCTGCTCCGCCGTCAGAACCGACTGTTCCCCGCGATCTCTCTCCAATCCCAGCTCATCCCCGAGAGGTGCACAGCGTTTTTTGTTATATTTCCACTTCAAGAATCGAACCTTATTGAAAGCGAGTCTTCACATCAACAGCACGTTTGGAAGCAGCGCTATTCATGGCAGAGGCTTCTACCCGCTACATGCCACCAATGGCTGTGCTACTCAGGACAGCGCAGAACCTGCGAGGCGCAAGAAGAACGTAACAAATATCCGAAGAGGTACAGGTCCGCATAAGCACAAGAGTGCTGGTGACCAAGGAGTGGTAGTGAAGGATGCCTAGTGCCACAGCGATGGCCCACAATGCGCAGCGGCGGCCACCTGCCCCTCCACTATGGCTAAGAGCGATGTGCACCGGAGGCGCTGAGCAGGATCTGACAGAGTGCTGTGCCGCCGGCAGGCCTCGCTGACAGGGGGGCGTGGCCACGGGCAAGGGGTGGGAGCGACAGGGGTGTGCACTATGGGAGGGGCTGGGGCTGGAATGATGTGGGATAGTGGCGTGCACCAGAGGGAGCACCGGCTCTGCCTCGCTACTACTCCGGCCAGCTTTATTCGGCTATTATTTTTCTCCTCAGACACCTTGTTTGACTGAGCGCCACCTGCACCCAAAAGACTGCCATTCAGTAGCCAGACAGTGAGGAGGTTTAATAGGAATATGGGGATGAAGGTGGGAAGCGCCTCGTGACGGAGAGCGCGATTGGCTTAACTCCTGGTGCTGGGAAGAAGAGCAGAGATGACATTGGCTGCTGCCACCTGCTGGAAGAGTTCAGCGTCACAGACGCTCTGCTCCTATTGTTTTGTCGTCCCATGCGTGGGCGAATATTCTATCTGTCTATGATTTCGAGTTGGGCGGGATCCAGGTGCTTTTTATCACACTGGATAAATAATGGTACTCAGGGGTATGTTCATTTTCAAGTGTGACAAGTGGCAGCTATGAAGAGTTTCCGGCACTAGCATGCAGATTTCAATGCTTCCTGCACCAAACTCCGCGTGGTACTGTAAATAGCACACTCTTTTCCCCTTTTAAATTCTAGCAGGTTTAATCTGCTGAAATTTAACCAAGGGTAAGTAAGATACTTTAACACACCTGGCCCTATGCCATCCAAGCCGTAATTCCGATCCCGTTGCAAACAGATTTATGCAGGGGGTCGGAAAACACTGACCCACTCATAATCAGGGCCAATGGGTCTTTATTTGCCATTTTATGTTATGTTTGTTTTTTACATAGTGTGTAATCTATTTCAAATCCAAAAAGAACAATTGATGGACAGAATGTTGAACAATGTCATACATTCACCCCAGTACAGAGATCTGGGCCTAAATCCATCGTTGTTTTGCTTTCCATGCCATTCCAGTTTAAACCCAGCCATATGCAAATCAGTCTTGACCTTGCGCCCAATGGGAACAGTCCAGCCCGAACTGCCAAGCCAGGTCCTCCCTGAACTGGAAACAAGCATCCTAGGACCGGTTTCGGAGTTTCGTCCTCATCAGCGAGGATAGCTTGAATCCACCGGCATGGAGAGCACGGGACCCATGTCTTGGCATACCCGTCTCACTCCGGGTGACAAATGCAAAAAGAACAACTGATGGAAGAATGCAGAACAATGTCAAGCATTCACCCCAGTACAGAGATCTGGGCCTAAATCCATCCATTTAAAGATCAGCTTAAAGGAAGCTATGCATCTATGATTCACCTGATGCACTGCGCATAACTTGATGTGGCATCACTTATGCCATGCCATTTTACTTCGCAATGGCATTGTCTAAATCATTACTAATTACATCCGATATGACATCACAAATGACATAATTGATGACATCACTGATAACTCCACAAACAAAATAGCATTTTTAAAGTCTTTATTTTTGAAGTGTATTTATACAACACGGACTTGCCAACTTTGGAAATGGACCATTTTATTTGCAAGAACAGTCATTACAATTCAAATGAGAAAGCCAGAGAGGAGTAGTGTAGAGACAGAGGAAGAATAAATAATGTGAATTCCGAAGAGGTGAGTTTTTAAATCTTTTTAGAAGAGGGTCAGGTTAGGATTGAGTTCTTGTTTCCTGAAAGTTAGTTTCAGTATTTTGGCACTATACGGAGCATGCTTAGTTAAGAGTTTCAGTTTTTTCTTTTTTTGGGTATTTTGAGCAGAAGGGTTTGTCTCTTGTTTTTCTTTCCCTTCCATGAGTTCAGCGCCTCTCCTTCAGGTGAATGGGTGTTACATGTGCAGATTTTTGGGTACAATGCGTGCCATTTTAAAGGTACTTCTTGCTTCAGGGATAAGCACATCAAATCCAACTAGATTGGGTAGGCAATGTTGTTCCATTTCATTCGTCTTGTGACAAGTCAAGTTGCTGATTTTCAGATTTGGTTGAGAAAAACCAGCTCAGATTTTGAAAGTCTGGCTAGCATTGCATTACCGCTCTCTTGAAGTCAAAGCACTAATGCTACTGTTGCTCTGAAGTCTGACAGAGGGATGGATTCTCTGAGTTGCTGCTGAGCATGTATTGGGAAGGTTGTGCTTTTCATGAGTTTCAAACAATGTGGAATCATAGTTAAATTCTGCTCTGTGAGGAAGCATGGCGATTTGGTGTCGGGAACCAGAGAGGGAGAGATACGAAGCTGAACCAGTATTCCTGATGGCTTTGTATCTCAGGCAAAAAGTGTTAAGTAAATAAGAAGGAATTGTGCCTTAGCTGGATTCAGCTATAGGAAGATAAAACTCATCCAATTAATTTGTTTTTTGAGTTTTTTTTTTAAGGATTACCATATTAGATAGTTATAACTCTTTTGAGTATGGTTGTGTATTGTCGGTGTATTAATGAATGCTGAGTTCATGAACCCCTAGTGTATTTCTTGGTGGTTGATGCAGAGATTGAATAGGTGTGGCGAGAGGGTTGGACCCTATGACATCCCACAGATGAGAGGTATCGCTGCTCTAATCAGTAGAAGTCCATTTTCACAACTTCTGTTCTTGATTTTAGGAAGGAGCAGAACCATTTTAAGTTTTTGACTTTGAATCTCATCTTGGACGAAGGGGTGTTCAGCAGGATACTGTGATCAATTGTGTTGAACATCACACACAGGAAGATATGCCTCTCCTTCATCCAGGGTTGGGAGAATATCATGCAGTACAGGAAAGGTTGATATTTTTGGGCTACGGTTGAGTTGGAGCCCAGATTGAAAGGCAACAAGCAGGTTGTTGTTAGAAAAGTAGGATATAAGTTGGATAGAAAAAGTCGTCTCAATGATTTTTAACAGTTTTGTCTGCATTGTTTTTTTTTTATCAGCGCTGTAGAGTATCGGTGAAACATCTACAATGTAATGCGACCTGACGCAAACCAGGACGATAAGCGCACCACTCATTTGGGGGCGGGCATTTGGGGCCACTTAAATCTCTCAGAGACATGCTACTGTACCTGTTGCACTACTGGAAGCGATACCCCTGTAGGGTACGTTGAAATCCCTTAATAAAATGGTGGTATATTAGAGTATCTTCATTGAGGTATTGAGTTTATTTCAGTGCTCTGTGCAGGTCATATTGTGTCCTGGAAGTAGGTAGATGATGCAGAACGTTTGTTTGGGCTAGAAGACGTTAATAGGAGTTGAATGATGGGGATTCTGCAATAGCACTGCTTCAGTTTTTTTTATACATACTATTATAAGGCCTTTATTTATGTAGAAATGTCTTTGTAGAGCATGGAATAACTGTAAGGTAGAAGGTTGTCAAAGGTTGTGGGTGAGGTGTGAGAAAAGCAGGTTTTGTTAATGAAGTGGTGAGGTTATTTATGTGGCAAGCGTGTGCTGGGCAGGCCTCACATTTATGGTGTATTTTAGGTTAATGCATATTTATGTGGTTTTGTGCAGGGTGTGGTTGGTTTTAATTTGCATACCTTGTCATAGTCTTATTTAGGCATGGCCCAAATAGTATGCTGCCCTGAGGATGAGGATGGGCAAGTTTGTTGTTTTAAATAGACTTGTCTTGTCTAAAGGTGTAGAGTTTGGGGTATCAGAAGTATTGAATATATAAAGAACTGACCATACTGCTTCCTTGTTTAATTGATAATTAATTGCTAGATCATTTTTGTATATTCAACACCTAGATATCTAGAGGGAATTAAATATTTTACTTAACAGTGGGTGAAGCCTTGTTTAAGCTTGGTAGAGAATGGAAGGGTCAAATGAGGGATCATATGTTCATATGGAGGCTGCCTGACTTCAAGATGACCATCAATATTGCTCCAATGTTGCAGAAATCGACGAGGCACTTCACGAGGCTACCAGAAACAAGCATTGGCATAGCCAATATGTCTCGCCTTTGGGACCTTATAAGTGTTTAGCCATGCAACAGTTAATGTTGTTGCAGTAAGGATATTGTGCTGCATAACTAAATACTTATAAGGTCCGAAAGGCGAGACCTATTGGCTATGCCAATGCTTGTTTTGTATGCCGTGGAGTGAAGATATTTGCATAGCGCTATTTCCATTGGTATGACTCGAGGCGCTAGACAACTAGAAATGGGAAATAGGTTATGAGGGAGGGAAGTCCAGAGTAATATGCTACCTGGAGAAAAAAAAGTAACAACATCCTGGAAATAGCAAACAGTTATAGGGAATGCAAGAGTAAGTAAAGCATGTGGAATGTAGGCAAGAGAGCCATTTGTGGAAGTTATGGTTTTCAGCAGGTGAGGACGAGCGAGACAGAGACAGACAGACGGAATTAGAGGAAGAGGAGGAAAGAGAGGGGGAAGAGGCCCAGCGGCAGAGCAGCAGAAGTGAACACTGTTGTGCGGAATTAGAGAAAAAGGAAGGAGCGCTTCACTGGTAATCTTTGTAAAGTGGCGCTATATAAAAAATTGAAATTATACAACACTAGGAATATTAGTAGCTGTCACTGCGCTTCTTTGAGCATAAGTAACTCCAGTACAAAAAAGGTTGGAGACCTAATCCAGACCGTGAAAAAGCTGTTAGAAATGTCAGATGGAGGTGGGGGGTGAACAGGGGGCATCAGAGCAGCAAGGGCCAATGAGACAGCCCCCAAGGGGTAGTCAGCATTTATTTCACCTGGTGAAATCTCATACGGTGGGACGTGGGATTTATTTGGTGCGATTAATAAATAACACTTATCCAGAGGTTTTTTCGAGATTATGTGGAACAACAGGCAGATGCTGGCGCTAACTGGACATTGCACCGCTTACAACTGCGCCCGCTGCAGAAACAGGTATTTTTTAACAGGCAGGAATACTGAAAATACAGACAGGGAAGTTTCATTAACTTTATTTGGGCATTGGTCTAAGGAACATTAATACTGATCTAACCGAAACGTTCTATCCTTCTGTGGCAGGAATGTGACGCTGTCTGCAGTGCCCCGTTCTCCGCGGTGTGACGAGCCTCTTCACTCGTCCGTCCAGCACTCCCGTCCCCTGAGAGGCCTCCTGCCCATTCAACAGGTGTAGGCTTCCGAGAAGCGGGACAGGGGATAAGTGCGTCCGTTATTTGTTTGTTCTCCCTTGTAGCGCGAGCTCCACCCAAGAGGGTTTCGTAGCGCAGAACGGCGTAGGCGTGAACAGCACCGATCTCACCCGTACGCTGGCACATTGTATTTACTGCAAGGGGCTTCTCACTACCTGAGCAGATCACAACAGACGGCATCAGTTTTTCAAAAGTGACGTCCGCTCTCCTTGGAAAATACGTGTGTTGATGTAGGGAAATGTTTCTCTGCGTCTGCCCTCGTTTGGCACACAGAAAGAATAAAACGTTACCTTGTCGGTGCTTTTATCAAACAACTGTTCCCCGTGGACGTAAGTAGTGTCTAAGTGCTCGAGGACTTCTCAAAGGCCCCGCCCCCTAGGTCAGCTGTTAATGGTATCCATCTAGCACGCGCCCACCTCGGAGGGCAATAAAACTTCTGCCGCTTTGCAAAACGGAGAGAAGAAAACAAGTAGCAGCGGTGGCAGGGAGCCGGGGGCTGAGCTGAGCAGTGAACACAGAGTGGGTAGGATTAGAGACCACCAGGGACATGGAGTCCCCCATACTGAGCACCAGACCTGAGCACAGTAGGGCATGTCGGAACACTTTGCGGACCCCAGAAAAGGTTTGTTTTTCTTTGTTTAAAAAAAAGTCCTTCAAGGAACGGGAACTGAGCAGATCTACCTTCTGGCGCCATCTAGTGGTATTAATCATGTTAGCTGCTTCGTAATTATTATATACAGTGTGTTCGCTTTAAAATACCTAAATAAATGTTACAGCATGAGCAGCGGGGCTTAGCAAATTAGCCTCTCTTCTGATGGGCGTGCGCTGGAGAGGCATAACCCTAGAATCCTGGACAGAGACTACAGGGGATGCAGGTCATTGCGCGAACACAGAGGGGGTCATGTAAAGCGCTCCAATACCTTCCAGTCACTGCATGTCATATCGGGCAGCCATCGCTGAAAGGGGTGGGGTGTGGGAAGCGATAAGGACATCAATGAAATTCTGGCGAGTGGTGTGCGATGTGCGCGCGCTCCCGCGAGCGATGCGCATGACGAGAGAGGAAAGCCAGATGGCGCCTGTGCGCGTAACTGTGCGCGTAACTGCACGCTCTAGGCCACACAAAAAGCGTGTGGTCGGATTTTTGAAGCCCACTTACTAAAAGTCTCGCCAGAGCAGCGCATGCGCTGGCTCAGGCGAGACCTAAAAAAGGAGTTATCATGAAGCGTTAGTGTCTCTGATAGATTGTAGCGTGGGTGAACTGTAGCCTGGTGACTTATGTTGTAAAGATGCATTTAGATTCTGGATCATTTTTAATGATGCAGGAGAATGTTTAATGGGTTAAAGATGATAAAGATGCAACAGACTCTTGTTTCTAATTTTAATTCTTTATTACATTTTTAACAATAGTAAGCAAACAATGATCAATAATCAATTATCTGCACAATTTGTTTTAATTTCAATTCTTTATTACATTTTTAACAATAGTAAGCAAGCAATGATCAATAATCAAGGCTCTTAGTTCTAATCTCTTCACGATGACTAAAGGTTTTGGTAAGGAAGGAGCTCTGTACAGTTTTGAATTGGTGTATTATCCCTTGATCTTGTTTTTGATTTTTGTTCACTGGGCATTAATATGTGCTCCATTTAGATGTTATAGGCTTGTGATTCAAACAACGTACATTCCATTCCTGGGCCCTTGGCCATTTGTGTCCTATGGTGGTTTTATCCTGGCTTGTGAGAGAGGGTGTTGGTTGTGTTTGGGGATGCTAGGACCAACAACATTGCAGCTTATGGGAAAGTTGAGTTGGAAGCAGGTGGACGGCACAAAGGCTGGTGCTAAATACATACCTGCTGACACATCTGGATCCCAAAGTTCAGGTTGGCAGGTGGCAGAGCAGCCAGCAATCAGAGTAAAACAGGATCATTAGCTGCTAGTTCTCAAACCCACTAACACCCCCTAAATCTAGAAAAGAAGGGGCACCCCAGACATCAGAACCTTAGATTCAATGTGATACCAAGAAGAGACCGTTTTCCACGACAAGGCAGGACTCCACGAAGAGAGGCTGTAAGTTCTGAACCTGTGGCAGCCACCCTGCACCTGCTGGATTTTGACACAACCACGGCAAGAGGCCAGTTCCAAAAGGAAGTTGAACCCCTCTGCAAACTCCAGACATCACAAGAACTCCCTTGGACTAGAGGAACTAGTCCCCTGCAGCCAGCAGGCACAAACCGCTAAGTCCACGTCCTTGAGGTCTTGTTCCTCGATCCATCCGGCATGGTCGCTCAAAGTCCTTGGGCAGGTGGCTTCTGTGAACTGCAGTCCCAACCCTCAACGAGGCTCAGATTTCTACAATGTTCCGCTGATCCTCTGGACAAAGATTTCCTCAACCGGAGTACTTGCTAGTGCCAAGGGTTGTTGGTGGTCAGTCCGACTACAGCCTGCTTTATTCAACGCTTCAAGAGAAGAAAATCACCTGCATGAATGAGCAACAACCCCTGTGGCTCCATCGTAAAGATCTTGCATTTGTTTTCACCCTCTCTTGGTACACACCTGCCAGCTTCTCTGGCCGTGGATCGAGTTCAGCAACATGGATAGCCAAGAGCCCCTCTGCACCCGAGTCCCTTGAGCAAGGTAGATCGGATCTTCCTGGAGTCTCCCGGTCCGGGGCCAGCTCCTTGCTTAAGTTCCAAAGGGTTTTGCTCAACTCGCCCGCAAGTACTTTTTTGCTAAGGTAGCCTTTCCAATACCCAGAGCCTGATTGACAGCTCCATTTGACAGCTAAAGTGCACCTCTGCACTCTAGCTGTTGTGACTGCCCTGGGGACTCACAAGATCTTACCTCTAAGTGGGTTCCGTTGAACTCACTGTCGAAGTAACCAATTGCGTGTATGTGTTTTTCTCATTGACAGCAACGTTAATGTTTTCACATTGAAAAGTACTGATTTATTTAATGCTTGAAAATTGATAACTCCAATTATACTGTACGTATTGATTGCGTTTCAGAGTCTAAAAATATATAAAAATCAGAGCTATATTTATAAATTAATGTCGGATTTCTCTCGAGTTGTGTAATTTCTTATCGCCCATGTTGGTGATGTGGAATGCTTAACACATGTTCCTCTAAGTAGCCTGTCTGCTCTTTGCCACTCTACCAGGACTGAGAAAAGCTGTACTGAGAGAGTACCCGGGGTCCATCTTTGTGTATTGTGCTAGTATTACATGGTAAGGCACCCCTGCCATCCAACATAATACTTTCAGCTTGCAACACCTAGCCTGTATCAAAGCTTAAAGATGACACAAGCTGAGCCTGGATGGTACACAGGTAGGGTGTGTGTTTCCAAGCGAGTGTGTCTTGGACACACAGAGAGCCTTGCTCTCTAAATGCATCTTTCTTAATGCCTAACATCACTCTTAAGGCCTACCATGTCCCTGCCCACCAGTTTTATAGTCATATGGATCCCAAGGCAATGTGCCAAGGTGCCAAAAAATTCACCCACCTGCCAGCAAGATGCCCTAGGGTGAACGAAAGCAGAAAACATGGAATTCCCAATAGGGGAAGGCCTGGGAGTCAGTAATAGAGAGGCTACTTTCATCCGAGGTAAACTGACCTTTATGGAAATCCAGAGGTTTTTCACAACTTGCTCATATCTATGAAAGGCTCAAATGATCGGAGTCGAGTCAGTCATGTCTAGTAGTTGCTTCCTACACATAATATATTCCACCTCTGTCTTACCAGCACTTTATGGTTCAAATCGTTTTCATTGCATTTCAAAAAGGGTACAACCAATAAACAGCGAGCGGGACGGCGCTCCAAAGTAAAATCAATGAATGCAAAAATAAGGCCCCACAAAACCTCCAAACCCACACTTACCCACCTCTCAGAGTACTCGCATCTAATTAGTTCATTAGTTACATCTTAATCGTTGTTGGTGGGTCTGTCACCGGCTACCTCGTCTGATCTCACTAAGGCGTCTGCGTCAGTCAGGTGTGGTAAGCGCAGATATCTAGGGCATATCAGCTCCCAAATTTCTGAGGATAAGAGAGCTAGAAAAGGCCTCCACAGGTCTCTATAAGAAGTGCTCTGGTTCATTAGTGTAAGGGTTAGCTTCTCCATCCCGTGCCACAATCAATGCAGCCATCCAAGGTGCGTCGGTGCCTTGTCAGTACCCCACTGCAAGAGGACGTCCTGCAAGGCTGCCCCTAGGTCAAGGCCAATGTGTCATCCCCTACAGGATTTAAGCGGGAATGTAGGTGCATTTAGAAGCCCCAGGATAGTGTAGGCTGGGAAGTGGGGAAGCTGTGTGTCAAAGGGGGTATCGATGTCATTCAATATTGTGTCGCAGTATCTTGTGAGCTTCAGGAAACCCCACAGCAAATGAAGCAGTGTCCCACGGGATTCACATACTCACCAGCAGTCCGCACTATGCGCTGAGTTACCCATGAGCAAGCGCACTGGGGTGAGGTACCAATAAGTAACTACCTTATTAGCTATCTCTACGTTAGCAGTGTTACGCACAGTGTGTCATGCCCTGTAGAAAATTTCTTCCCATTCTTTGTGCGTCAGCGTCTTCTCAAGTTCGGGCTCCCACCGTTTATGACCCGTAGTCTTAGTCACTGGAATAGCAATCTGGAGGATTGCTTAGAGTTCGGTAATCATGCGGCTGTCAGAAGACTTTGTCACCAGCCATTTTTCCAGTGGCGGTTTCTCTTTACGGGCGTCGGGGCTCCGCCCCCGTTACATACAGCAATAATATTGCTGAATGCTCATTTTGTTTTCATTTAAAAAAAATGCCCCCTTTTTGTAATTTAACTTATCATTTTATGTTGAACATGGAGCACTGTCGGGCAGACACTGTCTGCACTACTCACCATCGACACCGGCGTTGTCCAATAAGCATTGTGGACACAGTCATCACGTGATTGCTTGTTTTCTCCCCGGGCGGGCTGAAAGAAGTCTAAGTGTTTGCCGGGCTGACAACCTCACAGCCCTGAAGCCTGTGAGGTCATCAGCTCGGCAAAGACTTCGATTCAAAGCCCAGTCTCCACCCCCTGATGGCGTGGAGGTAAAGTTTGCCCCGGGCGTTTTAAATGCAAGCCCGGGATAACAAAACCTCCACGTCAATCACAGAGTGAGGAGCCTTGTCACCCTACCCTTTTCTAACTCATTACAGGGCGTGGGTGGGACTCCCCCTGTGACGATTTGGGAAAGGGTGTGGCAGTCAGGAAGCCAAGGATCGAGTCTGCGCAGACTCGACCTGTAGTGAGTGAAGCTGCTTCCCGCGCGTCAGTTAATCCTGGTCATTGTGGATGGCACTGGACGCCATTTCTTAAATACTGCTGCGCAGCGTGACTGACTACATGTTTGTTGGTTGAGGCAGCAGTATGAATTACTGCTGGGAGGCTGCAGCAGCTAGTCCATGGGCACAACAGGTTGCTGTCAGGAGTGGGACTTGTGCTGTGCACGTCGTGACGGTGTGCGGACGGTGTTATGTGAACTCGAGGAGTTCAGCACCAGCCGGTAAGGCCCAGGCCCATTTTTTCACTTCATTTTATGATTTTACAAAGGGAAGCAAGTGGTGTGCCGTGTGCCATCATGTGTCGGCACCGGGACTTGCTCTCTTCGACAGCGCACATGACCCCTGCCGTCCACCCTTCGAAACCATTCCAGCAACTCATGTGTCTCTGCTGGTGACCCCAAGATCCATTTCAGAATACATGAGCAATGGTCAGAACGTGAGGGAGTGCCTCACACTTGTCCACCAATAGATGTGGATTATGGGTCATGACTGACTTTTTTAAAATGGTTTAAACGGTAATCATTTTGCTAGCCGCTAGCAAGCTTTTTTAGGTCTCTCTGACTGACCTCCTTGCTAGGGTGCCCCTCTGATACCTGACAGCTCGGGCCACAATATCGGAAGTCTACGACTATGAGCAATCTTTGAACACACAGAGTGAACAAGATTCTACCAACTCGGTTTCCTCTGTGGAATCTTCCCTCTGCTGCTGACCCAGCCCGAGCACAAATAAATATTCCAGGAAGCAGCACTTACACTGATGTCCGTAGTACACGCGCAGCGGATTTAATCACATATAATAGGACACCGAACGTTTCAATCTCCCGATTCTGCATTTTTATTTGTACAGAGTTATAGCCTCGAGCATGAAGCTCTGAGATATTGTTAAGTACCAGTAAGATTACATAATATGATAGAAAGGACGTCGGAAGAACCACATTATCATGATTGGTAAGTGCAGAAAACGTGTTCATGAAAATATTCTGCAGTTGATGAAAGTCTAGAATGAAGCAAATCGCGTCAAAGAAACAGAGTTTGTCCTGAGCCTCTTTGTGTGTTGAAGCCCTTTGATGAATCGGATATTTTGTGAGGTCACAACTGCCAGGATTGGTATCTACACCCTGGTATCCCGGCATATGGCCCTAACACTTCGTAGTAGGCAAGGGGAAGATATTTAGCCTCCCGTAAAGCGACTGAGAAGAAGAGGAGAGACGTCTCTCCCCCTTTGAACCTGTGGCCTCAGTCCCCCAGAGGAGCTCCTGAGAGTTTCTGAGCATTTGGAGCACCCACCAAAACTGAACTGTTTGCTTAAAATTGTGAAAGTGTCACATTTACTTTCAACTGCCTTTGGACTCATAGGCATTGCTGTTAAAAGTAACACTATGTTTTTGGACAGAAGATGTTCTAAAAACGAAACTTTTTAAACACAATTTTCTGGGGGTTTAAGTTTGGTTCAAGTGGCAAAAATTAGTTCAGTGCTGCCCATGGTGTATATTGTAAAAAGTACAGCCTCCTAAAATAACATTGACTTTTGAGATTTACGTTGTGTTCTATGGACACTTTTCGCCTTTTATTTAAAAAATCATAACTTCTCACTCCCTTTGCCCATTTTAAAAAATGTCAGTATCGTGTGTTATCCACAACTTGCTGTTCCAGAGAGAGGAGACATATTCTTTTAACTGAGCTACATTTTTAACAGCTGCAGAAGACAAAGGAGAGTTCAGTTAAGAACAGTTGCTATGTTGTGGAAATAAAGCCTTCGCGAAATCGTGCGTCTACATATTCACAAATTGCTCATTTTTGTCGAATTAAGTGGGAAACAGACATACGAACAAAGCAAGGTATTTAGTGTTTGTTTTTCTGCAGTTGTATGGGAAGTGCACCTCAGGTCATGAGCAGAATGGGTGTAGTGAAGTACAGCGCGCAGCCAGCTTGTCCATGCTGTTCAGTAAATAAAAGTTCTTATAAGGGAAAACGTAGAAGGCTATTAAGAACAGGGCACAGAAACAGGTGCATCTTTTCAGAAGGAGGGGACAGGTAAAGAATTCCTTACCGAGTGCCTCCATGTATGGGTCAAAATTGTGACTGGAGACCAGTTTTGTCGCGTGTTGTTTCAGTGTGTGGCAACTCCACCAGTAGAAACGATAACATGGGAAGCCTTTGTTGTTACATGCAGGCATTTTTTACACAGAGTACTACTTGAAATGCATTCATATTTTCTGCACTTTTTTTTTAATGGTGTTTCTTGCATGAAAACAGAAAATTAATTTAAGGTAATAGTGTCATCATATTGATGTACAGCACCGCACAGTCAATGAATATATTTATTGTATAGTTAAAACCATTACAAGTGTATCATTGTGTTCAAAAGTTAATATGGGCAAATGATAACTTCAGCATATGCAAAGATTGTCCTCTATAGCTCATGAAAATTGGCAATTTCTTAAATGATAAATAATTCAATCGTATTGCTTTATTAACCTTCCTGCTTTCTCAAATTTGCATGAAAATGCACCATTTGTCCACTCTTTTTTTCAAACTTTTCGCGGGGGCAGAACCCCCCCCGAACCCCCCTTAAGTTGTTCGGGCTCGCTCGCTACGCTCGCTCGCCATAGTGCAATACGGCAATAATTTTACGCCTCACCACTTTCAAGTGTCACCAGCCGCCACTGCATTTTTCAAATGGAGTGAGCGGGTGGTGGGCCCCAGCCTGCACCTCCAGTTGAGTAAAAAGTGACTAACTTGCAGGGAATGTACTCTCTCCGATTCTTGGAGTGCATAGGATTTACACAGTTGCTCAAAGGAGAGAAGGCCTTCTTCATCAAAAAGATGGCCTATAGAGCGGCAGCCTGCAGTTTACCATGACCGTAATGCAATGGGGTCAAGCCCGGGTGTAAAGTCTGCGCTGCGTACGATTAGATTAAGCGGGGAGGAGAATGATGACAAGGTTTTGCACATCACCACTCGGTCCCACACCTCAAAGGTGGTCCTGTTGACCGGAGAAGAATAAAGGTCCCACGCCCTCTGTGCCTGCTGCAAAATTGGAACTCGCCACAGATGGAACCCGGCTACCGCTCTGTCCATAAACAACCAGTGCTTCTCTGACTCCTCCCGGGTCCATTCCACCATGTAGCGGAGTTGCACTGCTTGATAGTAATGCAAAAGGTTAGGAATCCCCAGGGTTCGCTCTTTTGGTGATTGGAAACCTTGTTCCCGGCTCATTTGGGGTCACCCGGGTAAAACAACACATCTCCCCTTGCAGGGAGTGAAGCATGCCCACTGGGGGCTCAATAAGGAGGGCTTGGAACAAGAACAGGATCTTCGGGAGGATGATCATCTCCAATGCCGCAACTTGGCCGAGCCAGGACAGGCAGTAATGTTTCCATTGAGCTAGGTCTTTCCGGAGCTGCCCCAGCAGGGCGTGCTAATTGAGAGACGCATTCCCCTTTACTGTTGAGGCTAGTTAAAACCCAAATATGAGATGGAAGTAGCTGCCCATTGGATCTGATATTGATGCATCAGCAATGTCTCAGTTTCTGGGGGTATGGACAGGTTGAGGGCCTGAGACTTCTGTATATGAATACGGAATCCGATAGCTCCTCCAAACTCCTCTATCTGTGCTAGGATTGCTGGCAAGGCTGACAGTGTGTTCCTCTCTGCTGAAGCAAACCCCAGTGATGGATGGGTTGTCCCGGATAGGCTGGGCAGTGGTTCCATGTACAGGCCAAATAGCAGGGGCAACAGTGGGCACCCCTGCCGAGTGTTTCTGCGGATAGGGAAAGGTGCTGAGGTCTGTCCATTGACCGGGACCATCGCTCGAGGCATCCCGTAGTTGCTGAGTCGTGTTCCAAACCCAAAGTGGTCAAGAGTTGATGGCAGATGGGGCCAATGCACCTGGTCAAACGCCTTCTCTGCATCTATGGGCAAGAGTATTTTCTCCCTTCGATAGTGTTTAGCCTTGTCAATGAGATGAAGGACCCACTTCGTGTTATTGCTACATTGCAGGTGGGGGACAAATCCGGCCTGATCCGGGTCTATGAGACCCAGCATAAGGGGGACGAGCCGTAACGCCAAGATGCTAGTGAATATTTTAATATCCACGTTAAGAAGGATATCGGATGGTACCAGCCGCATTGTTTCTTGTCCTTCCCTGGCTTAGGAATGAAAACAATGGAAACATCTATTTACATATTCCTACTGAAGATAGTAAGAATAGCTTTGTTGTGCCAGTGATATTTACTCAGGGCACAATTTTTTGCTTTCCTTTCTTGATTTAAAAAATAAATCGATAATGATGTAAAAGCAGAAAAAAATGTAATAGATTAAATGAAGGGGTTTAAATCTTGCCCCTGACACCAGCCACAAGCTGTGTGGTCTGTTGCTCCTGTCTCTTTGCCAAGGAGGAGGAGTTTGTCAGCTCTAGATCAGCCATAAAAAATACCTTAACCTTAACCCCGCTCTTGTCCACTGAGTACAGAATGGGTATGTCATCAATGTTGGCTGAGCCCACCCCAGCCAGTGACCAGAATAGACGTTCACTTGTTTCTAAAAAACAAAAAGCACAATGGCCTCTACACAAAGGGAGTTTTTAGCTGTAATCAGAGGACAGTATTGATTTTCCGTGCCTAGTATGCCAAACCATGACAGGGATCTGCATAGGGAAAGTCACCTAAAATAGGGCAGACCTCTCTGATGTACTGATGGTGGGGATGCTGTGGTTCATAGACCACCACCTATGATAGATTGCAGGCAGACGAGGGCTCAGCTTTTAGCACCCACAGACTCCGCCATCCAGAGTTACTGGTAAGACTTGTTTTAGTGAGTTCAGGATATGGAATTACCAGGTGCTACACCTGGGCACTCAGAATAAGGCCTTAAATAAAAGGGGAACTACCAGAATCATAGATTAGGACCTCCACAAATTTATGGTAGATTAATTGCTGTGCCAAATGTAAATTATTTGCTTAATCTTCACCTTGTGGTGGCTAGATTTAATGTGCATCAGCACATCCCTTACAAATTAACTCCCTTATTCAATCATCAGTGAGGGGAACAGACATTTAGCCCCTGAAGTTCCCATGTTAATAAAAATAATGGTAACACAACTCCATTTTCAGGATACCTTTCTTCTCTTTGATGTTAAACATGTCATGGAAGCGCCTACTGATGTGGTGGATGCAGGCGGCAAAGGTGAAGTACTTCTACAGGGTGGTTGGTGACTGCGAGGGTATTGGCACTGTAGGGCCTTCCTCACCATTCTTTGCGGGCGGACCCCTTAAGAATTTCTTACACCACTGGGTGGTCGACAATGTTGAAGGCTGCTGGTAGACCCAGAAGAATAAGAAAGAATACAGATCCTTCATCTAGTATGCAGTGTATGTTGCGTACAATTTCAAGGGTGGCAGTGTTGGTCCCAATCATATCCGGATCATTAATTAATTGGGTGCAGGAAGCTCATTTTGGGCAAAACGTGTAATTTATAAGGCTTCACATTTCTTCGAGCATGTACAAAGAAGAATGTCCCTGCAAATAATTCTGCTAATTATTAACCCTGGGCAAAGCACCACGCTACGCTCGCGTAGTTTGCGAAGTTTGCGCTACTTCGCACAACGCGAATTGCACGTAGCACAGTGCAAACACGCGTAGCGTAGTGCAGCGGTCATTTTTTGCTTGCTCGCGGTCCTCAACGTCAAGTTGGCGACCGCGAGCAAGCAAAATGACATCCCGGCGAGACTTTTTCCTCGTTCGCGATCAGCAACATCAAGTTGCCGATCGCGAACGTGGAAAATAAACCTCCCGGCGAGATTCTCAACGCGGGGAGGTCAGGTTTCTCATTGCGAGTGGTCGCGTATGCTCGCGACCGCTCGCGATGAGAAACTACCAGTCCGCGTTGAGAAAGCTGCCGCTCGAGTAAAAATCTACTCGAGCGGCAGTAAAAGACAGCTCGCACTGTGCAAGATGCCGTTTTCAATGATTGCACAGTGCGGACAAGCATCCGGCACTGTGCAATCATTGCGAACAGTGCACTACGCAGTTCGCGTAGTGCTACGCGTAGCTCGCGTAGTGCGAACTGCACTTTGCGTAGCTTCGCGTAGCGCTACTTCGCGAACTACGCCCAGGCTTACAGTAATTATTTGCTATAAAGACTCACCCGAAAGGCATAATTTGCATACATACATGTTTAGGATACTTATATTTTGTTTGTGCAGCCTTGAAAGGCCTATGTTATGTGGATCAATATACTCTGTCTATAGTGTCAACAATGATGTGTTCTTCTGCGCCCACAACAATCCAACCTATATACTTTCCTCTACCGTATGTGTCTTTGAGATACTCTTCTACTGCTTATAAGCTGTGTACTCCATTTTGGTACTCACATACTCTCCATAGTTACTTGATGGACCATATCAGAGAAACTTTGCAATGCTTCAAAAAGAGGGCACATTCATTTGTACCATTTATGTTCCTCGTGTGTAATATTGAATAGGGCAAACAATGTTTTCTCCAGCCTAAATGGTGGAAAGATTTTGACAACAGGATAAATATTCAGAAAGTGGATTGTGAAATGATATGTAACAGACGTAGTGCTTACACATTAGTATAATTGAATCATGTGAATTTTAACAAAGAAATCATAATCTGTAAATTATTATGTTTTTAAATAAAAACAACTTTTTATACTGAACAATAGACCGATCTTGAATCAAGCACAGACCAACATTTCACATGTAAATAGCATAAGAGATATACGTTAAACTTCGTATTCAGAAAAGAACCATGCATTCTAGCCTGGTACCCAGGTAACCATCGACCTCTACAAGAAGTTATACATAGGTAGAACTTCAGTGAAAAAGGCTTTGGTCGTGATCTACTCTGTTTTCTATGCACCAGTGCAAACTTTCTATGATATGGCACCTCAGGCTTATGTACCCTTAAAGCCAGTGTTGAAAATTGTAAACGTTTACTCTGAGATCCAATAAATTTGGTGTGGTTGAAAAGGGATGTAGTGCTGAGAGGTGCAGTAATAGGGGGTGTCGTCATAAGGAGTAAATTCAACGACATTCAGCATGTGCATTTTTATGGACAAAATATCTGCCCCCAAAGAAATTGGTAACATAGGAAATTTAATAGTAAAATTGTTCTGATCTATTTAATTAGCAACACACAGACAGTATTTTAAAATATCTCGGGGTGGGAGGGGTTAAGTAGTGAATTACGTAAGGATGAAAAGATGGAGTTCACTTTATTGGCTGCGGGCTAAAAAGTGTAACAAAGAATCCTTTATAAGAGATGTGGACTCTGTAACTAAGGGCATGTCCCTAAACAGGTGGCCAAGAATCACACTGACCTGCTCTTCCTCCTACACTCCCTGGTCCTTCTCATCCTCATCTCATCATCATCCTAATCCTTCGTCTCCTTTTCATCCTGTCCTCCCCATCTTCTTTCTAGCCCCTGCTTTCCTCCTCCTGGTTCTCTTCAGCCTCCACACCCTTCTCTTAGTTTTCTTAGTTTTTCTCCAGATGCTCCTCCTAGTCATCTTTTGGGTCCTGGCCCTGTTCTGGTACACCTTGTCGTGGTCCTCCTGGCCCGACTCACACCCCTGGCCCTTCTCTGGGCCCTATCCCTTCTGGTGCTGATTCTCAGTCTCATAGTTCTGTCCATTCTGGTCCTATTGGTCCTTCTGGTCCTCCTCCTCTCTATGCTCCTCCTCATGCTCCTTCTCCTACTACTACTTCTCCTCTTTGTCCAGGTCCTCCTCAGTACCTCCTCACTCTGATGGGCTAACCTCTGGTCCTCATCCTCATTTTGGTCCATATTCTTTGTTGTTCTCTTTCTGGTCTGAGTCCAGCTCCTCAGCCTTCTATTCTTCGTTCTAATCTTGAACTAGTCCTCCTGGTTCTGTTCCTTTTGGTCTTCTTGGTCCTGTCCTTCCTGCTTGTCCTGGTCCCCAGTGAACCATGTTCTTCCTCTGTATCCAAGACCTTTTCCTAGTAATTCTGTTCCTGCTCCTGGTCGTGCTGAACCAGCCAACCCCGGTCTAAGTCTTCCTGATTGTGGTCTTCCTGGTCCTCTTTTATCAGCCCCTCCATCCTCTTGCTCATGGTCCTTTTAGACGTTCATGTTTTGCTCCCACTGGTCTTTGGCCTCCTGTTCCTGGTTCTTCTGATCCTTTTTACTCCCTTGATCATGGTCTTCCTAGTCCTGATTCTCCGGGTCCTGGCTCAGTTCTCAGGGCTCCCGTGTCTGGTCCTGTTTCTGCTCCTCTTGGTTCTCTCAGTCCAGTCCTCCTGGTGCAGGTGCCATGCTCTTGGCCTCCCTTGTCACGTCTTCCTCCTGGTCCAGTGAGGACTGGTACTGGTCCTCCTGTTCTTGGTCCTTCTGGCCCTGGAGATATGTGTGTCATCGTTGAGCACGTCATCAAATAGCACAGAGGGTTTATGTCCCTACATCAGGGCACATTGTCTGTAGATCACACATTTCTGTTTTGTGTAACATTGCTCAGTGGGCCAATGATCCTTGTGTTACCCGCCTGTCACAAGTTAGAATCCTGGAAAAGTGTCTGAATGAGTAATGCGGCTGCGTCAAGCCTCTTTGTGCCGCCTGCAAGAATTAATTTTGAAAACCTTGTTGGGTGTAACTCAATCTTTCTAATTATATGGTTGATACACATTTTCTGTTGGAGACTAATAAGGGCTTGTTAGGAAGTGCTAAGATCTACAGTTTGTGTTGAGTGTTACATAATTATTATGAGTGTTCTTACATGGGAGCTCTGTATACGTTTTATACCAATCTGGTCATGTGGTGGCTCGCAGTTGATGTTTGTTGTAACTTTTAGCCCTTCCTTGCCTTCTGAAGTGGTACGACAACTGTGTTTTATGTTGGTGCTTATGTGTAACAAATCTGATATGACAAACACTATATGCCTCCTATATCCTTCTTTTGTATTACAAAATATACTGAAGCACTATTTAAAAAGATAAGTGTTCATACATGCTTGAACAGATATACCTGAGATTCTCAAAGAGACTGCACAGACCTATGCAACGCATGTACATACTGAGCTTGAGGAATTCATAACAATATTCATGTTTTCAGTTTATCTCTTGGGGGCATATTTACAAGCCCTCAGCGCCACCGGGGCGTCACTTTTTGTGATGCTCCGGTGATGCAGCACCATTTTTCATATTTACAAGGTGGAGCTAAGCCTCTTTGCGTTGCTTAATGGCACCTTGTAAATTTGCCCGTATTCCGCTGCAGTCCTCTGCGGCAAAGGGTGTTTCTGCGGGCGTTCCATTGCAACTTCCATTGCTTTTTGACGCTGCCCCAGATTTGCAAGGCTGAGGCAGCGCCAAAAACTAACGCCATGGAATACCAGGCATTAAAATGGCGCAACAAGGAGGAATTATTAATTTTTCCTCGTTTTTTTTGTTGCTCTTTCCATGTGTGCTACATTCTGCAGCACACATAGAAGTTACAAATCGCCGTTATTGATTGTTTATGTGCAGGAAGGTGTCCCTTCCTGCTCATAAACAATCGTCCCTGCAGCGCAGGCACCCTTGCAACATGGCGACAGGGTGCCTGCGCTGGTGCTAGGCAGCTTTTTTTGCGCCAACGCTAGGGGAAACACAGGGGTGCGTCATATTCTTTTGAATATGGCGCATCCCTGTGTTTTGAAAATGTCAGAGCGCAGGGCTGCCAAATTTGGCGCAGCTCCGCGCTCTGATATATTCTTGTGAATATGCCCCTTAGTATCTTGCAAAGTGACATGCTAAGTGTACCTTGGTTTACCTGGTGCACAAGGTGGTAAGGCCCAGCTGTGCTTGGGATGAGCTCCAGATTCTCCAAACCCAGACATGACTCAGACAAAGGGAATGAATTGTCCATTAAGTGAGTCATTTGCCTTTGTGTCCTGTTGAGGGCTGATGCTCAGTATAGTGAAGCACACAGTGACTTTGGAGTCACCATGTCGTGTTCCTGTATTCAGCTCACTGCGGTGGGGCACAGACGGGGTGATGTGCACGGCCCGGATACTGGATGGAGCTCAACGACAGCAGAAGGGTCCATCCTGTGGCCGGATCCGACTCTCTCCAACACTGCTTAAAGTAACACTCTACAACCCAAGTACCTCATGGTAACCATTGCAAGATGGTTCTTCACCCTATAAACCCTCTGACATTTATCTGTCCATCAGGGGTCGCCTCCCCCCTCCATGTTTCTGTTTTCTGTTCATGGCTGTCTCTTTGGTAGTACTTTTATTTACATGTCCGCTAAGGCTCACTGTTACACACCAGAATTAGGATAACAACCTGGAACACGGTTGGAGATGGAGTAATTGGTGAATACCAGGGGCAGTATTACAGAATGTGGTAATATGTGGGTCCCAGGTGCTGAGGGCGCTCCCTCCCTCTGTAGCCCCTGTTAGGGAGGGTGTAGTCACATACTGCATCCATCTGTGGGGGTATCCCGGGCCCTACATACCCCTCAACGTCTGGCCTGGCCTGCCACATTTCAGACTGGCGGTCCACCATTCCATGTTGTGCTGTCACTTTGGCTCCTGTGCTGAGATCAGCAAATTTTTTGTTTTTATGCAATAGGGCGTACTGTCCTTGTCTGCAACAGGCACACCCAGTTCAAACCAGATAGATTGTTAGACGGGGAATGGGGAAGTGTAGATTTACTGCGGAGTGTAAACAGGTCATGTCAAAGGTGTGCACCCAATTACTCGGGTGCATACCGTACCATAGAAAGGTAATTTAAATTGCTACATAGCAGAAATTGAATAATTTGGTACATGTTAAAATAGCCAGCATTGTGCAACACGTTTTAACGTGAATATAAATTCTTAAACTGAAGCATTGTCCTCGTTGTGTGGAAACCAAGTGATGGCGATTAAAACCTAAAAATCAGTCAGACTATCTTTTTAAAGCATTTAAAAAAATGTTTTTTTGGTCCAAATCTGTTTTATTTAGTTTACAAAATTACAACAGTACTAAGAATGTGCTGTGGGTAAAGGTTGCGTCCCAGGCCCCACCCAGAGATGACAGGTATTAAGGGTCAGAATGCACACCGTCAAACATGAAGGGGCCTCTTTATGAGAGGAGTTGCGTTGCTCTTGCACCACCCAACGTGGTGCAAGAGGGATGCAAGTCCAAAATGCAGTTTATGAAGCCATGCAAACCACCTTTCATGTCCCTGAGTGGCTTCGTAACTCAGGAGTAACACAAACCACCGCATATCGCTGTGTTGCATTATTCTGCCCTGGGAACGCATTCCCTCGCTGTTGCATGGGTGTTCTCACCCAACTCCCATGGATTTTGACACATTCCCAGATTTACCAAAAGCGATAGTCCTGCAAATGCACCAAAAAGATACGCCTTCTCAAGCGAGGCATAACGAGGAGAAACATCTTTATTTCTCCTCGTTGCTTTCTCTTTCTATGTATGCTGTATTCTGCTGCACACATGGAAAGAGGAATATGACTCAGGGGATTGTTTTTGTGCAGGAAAAGGCACAATAACAATCCTCCTTACAATGCAGGCAACCTTGCACCATGGTGCAAAAGTGCCTGCATCGGCGATAGGCAGCCAAAACGCCACCAGCCCAGGGACAAAGGCAGAATGCACCATATTCGTTTAAATATGGCGCATTCCTGCCCTTTCCCTGTCACGCAGTGCAAGGTGACTTGCTGCGCTGGGTGACTTTCTAGTAAATATGACCCATAATATTTAGTATCCTGTTACCCAACCCAACCCCCTCCCCCCCTCCCCTTGCCTGTTCTTCTGTATTGGATTCAGGTGTCCTGCGCTACGTTAGACTTTGGCACCAGTCAGTTGGCCGTCGGCTGCTGTATGTGTGTCATTTGGTGCCGCTGTTAGGCACAGCGAACAAACAAACCTGGGGCATGTCAGTTCGTGGAATTCTGCAGAGAGCAGAGCAATGTATGGAACCCACAAATTGGTATAAGTCTCAGGTTTGTGAGTTGTCATCATGGTCATCTGTTCCGTACACAGTATACACCATTATCTATGCAACCAGGCTGTATGATCAGGAATTTTGTCTGAGCACCAGTGAGAGAGTATAGTCTGGAGTGTTGTGTTGAGTGCCAGGCCGATATGCGTACAGTGTTTGGATTTCAGGGGAAGGACAGCGAGTTAGGGAGTCCGAGGAGAATGTAGGCTGGTAAGCGCAGGAGTTGGGTGTCCAAGTATCTGGCAGAACTTTGTCCCAATAGTGCAACAGCTTCAGATAGTCCCACAAATGATGTAAGAGTGTGCCCGGGGCTCCACAGGCTCTCCAACAGTTCTCACTAACATGGGGTTACCTCTGTGTAGTGTGACTGGGGTGAGGTATCAGTAGGTAACTGATTTAGTAACAGTTTCTACACTTGCTGTGTTACGTGCTGTGAACCGTGTTTTGTAATATATATCTCCCCACTCTTTATGTGTTAGGGCTGTCCCAGTTCCTGTTCCCAGTGCCTTTGTTCCGTTGACTTCTCCTCGGATCTCGGTTGGAGCAAAAAGGCGTGTTATTCAGTAATAATATGTTTGTCTCCTTCTTCGAAATTGAGACATTTTTCGAAGGGAGCGAGAGACCGCTGCGCTCACTTTTGCACTTTGGGATGAGTGTCCCAGTGTCTAAGCTGTAGTTAACGGAGGTGTTCAGTGTCAGGAAGTCTGTAACTGGCCTTTAAATGCTACAAAGGGATGAGTCCGCCTGCAACAAAATGGTGCCCAACAGATTTGCATCCGTTGCTTTACTACGCGGAGAAAGCTGTGCGGTGTAGGCCTGGCATGAATTCCGGGTTTCCTATTAAGGTCCTTAGCGGCGAGGGGAACGTGGGTAACCCCTTTCGAACAGCAACTCTGTCCCAAACTACGAGGGTAGCTCTGGTGGCTGGTGAGGAGTACACACCCCAAGCTCTATGCTTCCGATGCAGCTAGAGAATTTTCCAAAGGTGTTCTCCTGCTATCAGCCAGTCCATAAAGCACCAGTGTTTTTGGTCTTCAGGTGGCTCCATTCCATCAAGAAGTGGAGCTGAGCCACTTGACATTGTAGTAGGGTAAGATTAGGGACACCCATGCCACGTCCATGGCGGGCTGGTGGATCTGTTTGCGATGCATACGAGGGTGTTTACCCACCCAGACGAAACGGTTACGTTCCATCTGAAGTGATTCAAGCACACCTGCTGGTGCAGTCAATGGAAGGGCCTGGAATGTGAATAGGGCTCTAGGGAGTATCTCCATTTTAAGAGCTGCTATGCGTCCCAGCCAGGAGAGGTGATAGTGCTTCCACTGGGCAAGATATGCTCTGCCAAAGTAGGGTGCTAACCACAGTGTCTTGGGTCATAGGGTCAATCTGCACTCTAAGGTACGAGCTTGAGGTATCCGCCCATGTTAGAGGTTGAGTAAGGTTGAGGGAGAGGCTGTGCTTGTATTGGAAGTGCGACCCATACTTTGAGGGACTGTGATTTCTGGAGGTTGATGCTAAAGCCCGACACTCTGCCTACCTCTCTAGCTCTTCCAAGAATGCCTGTAGGGAATGTAGGGGGTCCTCCAACCCTACCAGGACAACATCTGCATAAAAGCTTATGGTGTGCTCGTCTCTCCCAAATCTCACCCTAGCAATCTGCGAGTCATCTCTGACTCTCTGTGCATGTCTATGTATAAGGCGAATAGAAGGGGGGCAGGGGACAACCTTGGTGCACCCCTCTCCGTATAGGGAGTGGGTCTGTCAGTCGTCCTTTGACCCGTGCGGCTGCCCTGGTGTAGTTGAGTATCTATTTGCGGAACTTGGGCCATTTGCGAAGTGGTCCATGACAGCTTCCAGGTAGGGCCAAAGTACTCTATCAAACACCTTTTCGGTGTCTACTGCCATCAGCATCATCTCTTGTGAGCTTGACATTGTCTACCAGGAGTAGGATTCTCTTTGTGCTATCTCCGCATTGTTGATGGGGGAATAAACCAGAAGTGATCCGGATCTACAGCCCTGGCATAAGAGGATTAAGTCTTGCCCTCTAGGATACTAGTGTAGAATTCGGCATCTATAATTATCAGTGAGATCGAGGTGTCTGACAAAAGGTTTTATAGAAAAGGGCGGAGAACCAGCCCAGCCCTGAGGATTTGAGCAGTTTCAGGAGTAAGATAGTGGAAGAGGTGTGGCGCAGCGGCCAGGGCGACTGACTCCGGAACCTGGGGGCTCACGGTTCGATCCCCGGTGCCGGCGGCAGATCAGTCCAGCACAATGTGACTCTGGGCAATAGCTCGCTTAATCTTCCCTACGGCACCCAGCGCCTTGACACCTTCGGGTAATTGTTCACGCTTTACAAATACTGGAGATCACCTCTTCGATTCATATTGGTTTGTCTAGGGACTAGGCTTGTTGAGGGGGTCATCCAATAATAATAATAATAATACAGACACTTGTAAAGCGCGACAGCTACCTCAAACAGAGGTGTCCCGGCGCTAAGCGGAAAGTATTACAGCATTGGACCGCTCAGGGCCAAGTCATGGGCCCTCAGTCTGCCTTAAAAAGTCAGGTTTTCACCATTTTCCTGAAAAGGGGCTCAGTATCGATAGTGCGGAGATTGTTCGGCAGGGAGTTCCACAGTTTTGCAGCCCCGAGCATAAAAGATCTGCCACCCATACGTGCCTTTTTAAAACGGGGGATACACAGTAGATTTTGGGAATTGGACCTCAAGGTTCTAGACTGTTTGTAACCACGTAGTCTGTGTTTCAAGTAGATGGGGCAGTTGCCATGCATAGCATGGAACGCCAGAGTCAAGGCCTTGAATTTGATTCTTTTCCTCACTGGAAGCCAGTGTAGTGCTTTTAAATGCGGAGAGACATGCTCGCGGAACGGCACTCGCCTAATTAGTCTCGCAGCCGCATTTTGCACTATCTGCAGGCGTTTAATCAGATACTCTGGCTGACCCAGATAGAGGCCATTTGCATAGTCTAGCCTGGAAGTTACTACAGCATGTACTATGTTTTTCCGACACTCCTCTGGAAGCAGATACAGAAATTTCTTCAAATTCCTCAGTTGACAGAAACAGGTGGCAGTCACCTGACGTATCTGAGCCGAGAAGGAAAGGTCAGACTCCCACTTGACACCTAGATTTTTTATACAATCTGCCGGTGAGGGAGGGGGACCCATTTCGGTAGGCCACCAGAGATCCGAAGCTGGGGGTGGCTCTTTCCCGAAAAACAACACCTCTGTCTTTCCTGCATTGAGCCTGAGTTTGTTGTTGTTCATCCACCACGCTATGTCTCTCAAGCAACCCTTGAAGCTCTCAAAGGCAGCCACGGTCTGCTCTTTGAAAGTAAAAACCAATTGTGTATCGTCTGCGTAGGAGATCGCTTTTATCCCCCAATTGGCTATCAGGGTAAACAGAGGATCCAGGTACACATTGAACAGAAGAGGGCTGAGTGCTGACCCCTGAGGGACTCCACACCAGAGCTGTTTTGGCTTGGATAAAAAAGGTTGAAGAGCAACCCTCTGAGTGCGATTCTCCAAATAGGATTTCAACCATGCCAGGGCCGAGCCTCCAATACCACTATCCAACAGTCTCTCTGACAGCAAAGTATGGTCAACGGTGTCGAAAGCGGCCGACAGATCCAGGAGCACCAGCATCGCGGAGGCCCCTGAATCTGCAGCCTGTCTAACTAGTTCCGCCACCTCCAGGAGGGCCGTCTCAGTACTAAATCCCGACCTGAAACCAGATTGGGTATCATGCAGGATGCCCTCCTTTTCGATAAAACTAGACAATTGCCTCTGCACCAATTTTTCCATCATCTTAGCCGGAGCTGGCAGCAGAGAGATGGGTCTATAATTGGTCAGATCCCCAGGATCCCCATTCGTTTTTTTTCTTAGCGGTAGGAGAGTAGCGTGTTTCCAGACATCTGGAAAAGTACCCGTCGACAGGGAGGTGTTCCAGATGTGCATCAGAGTGTGCGACAAGGAGTGGGCCAGCACTTTCCATAGTGTTGGGGGACAAGGGTCATCAAGTGCCCCCGACTTACACCTCACAATTTCTGACATGGCATCCTGTTGGGAAATGCTGTAAAACGACATCAAAGACGGTTCAGTGACTCTAACTGCCCTCTTGTCACATTTCTCAGTTTCTGACCGCCCTGAGAAAGATTTATACACTTCCTGAATTTTATTGTCAAAAAGATGGAGATACTTTCGCATAAGGCGAGTGAGGGTTGCACAGTGGACTCCACAGCTCTAGGTTTCAGGAAGGATTTGACCACTTTAAACACCTCCTTAGTCGAGTTATCAGCCTTATAAATACAATCCGCCAAGTACTCTCTTCTAGCTACCCTAATCATGCTGTGGAATTCTTTCAAAGCGTTTCTATAGATGTTCTTGGCGTACTCGCTGTAGCCTGATCTCCACTGCCGCTCCAGTCGTTTACAGCTGCTCCTAGTCACCCTAAGAGCCTCCGTGAACCAAGGGGCGGATGGTGAGAGCCTAGACGATCTAGTAGCCTTGGCAGGAGCCGCGGCTTCGACCGCTGTCGCAATCCACTGGTTTAAGGCTATGGAGTCAATGTTCGGGTCAGATGAAAGTGTGGGTTGGCTGGCCTGTAAGATAGGGTCCAACACCGCCACTGTTAAATTTTTCCAGTTTCGTTTAATGTAGGATTGATTACCCTTGCTCTGACCGAGTCTACTGAGCTTAAAACAAAAAGGAATCAAACAGTGATCCGACCAGACCAGTTTGATAGGGGCCGTTGTGCTCAAGGAGGTCAGGTTGGAAAAAACGAGACCCAAGATGTGGCCTGCCTTGTGAGTAGGAGATCTAATGTGTTGCGTTAAATTAGCCCCTTCTAGGGTCAACACAAATTGAGCTGCCTGTGTGCAGGTAGTGTCGTTCACATGTAAATTAAAATCCCCTAGCGCGGTGAAATTCGCATACATTAGTGATTTCTCAATAATGTAATTACATAGCTCTTGGGTTGAGTTAGACGCACTGTCAGGAGGTCTATAAATAAGAATGCCGGAAAAAGTGCAAGCGCCCTGAAGGTGCTTGTGCGAGTCCGTTAACTGTAGGTTCCGTGTTTCATAGAGGGACATGTAAAAGGCCCTGAAGGCTGACCCTATGCCGGCGCCATCGCTGGCTTCCACACCGCTAGGAGTGCGGGTGGCCTCAATTCTGTCCGCCTGGCGTTTGGCCTGTAGTTTATGGGGCAAGAATTCTCCTGCACTTGTCTCCCCCACATAGAAAGTTTTGTTGGAGGCGAAGTAGCACATGCTCCATTCTATCCATATCTAAACTGCACAGCTGGGATCGTGCAGACTCCAGTTTTCGCCTTCTAGGAAGTCTGGGGAGTACCCCCGCCCCCCAATCCCGGGACACCCCAACCTGTGGGCTTTGTCCAGCTGTTTAGTGGTCTGCATTGCCGGGTCCAGTATTTGCTGGAAGAGGGCTTGCCTATTGTTTTATTTTTTTATTTTACACAACTTTAATGCAGATTATTGTACGCAGATGTCCTTTTAAAAGTTAAAGCAATACCATCTTTATACAACGTTTTAAATACGAGTTGTTTGCAAAATAGTTTCATCATTGTAACATTTGCTATCCAATTGAAATTCTTGTAATGCAAGCAATTTATATCTCTGTTAGATTTGGGGGTCTCTAGTTGGCAGAGGTAGGTACCTTTGTCCAAATAGGGACCCTTGAGTCTAGTCAGGGAAAGTAGGTACACTCCTGAAAGAACCCCTGCTCACCCTCTTGGTAGCTTGGCACGAGCAGACAGGCTTAGTTCAGAGGCAGTGTGTAAAGCATTTGTGAACACATACAGTAATCAAGTGACAACACTACAAATGGACACCACACAGGTTATATATTTATAAAAATAGGTATACTTTATATAGATTTATCACAAGACCATAAACGACAAAAATAATCCACAATACTGTCAAGAATGCTTAGTTCTGATCAAAAAGGCTTAATTCAAGGTTCTGTGCGAGTCGGTAGCCTCCTCCGGCTACGGTGATGTTGAGAACAAACAGAGTCTAACAAATCCAGCTGACCGCGTCGAGACGGGCCAACACAGCGTAGACAGACTTGGTCACAGTACCTTTTACTTGAAGCGGCAGGCACGGGCGTGCGAGCCGGATGGCTGTTCGTCGCGGTCGCGATGCAAAATGGAAGCGTTGCAGGACGCGTTGTCCCTCGATGCGGTGCAGGCAGCGGCTCGTTGACGTCGTCGAGACGGAGTCGGTGAGACCAGGGCCGTGCGTTGCAGGGCGAGACGGTGCTTCGGTGCGGTGCTGGTAGGTTGCGGTGCGGCGACGGAGCCGGATTCAGGAGCTGGCGTCGATCCAGTCCGGACAGCGGTGCGAAGTCGGGCGGTGCGTCGCAAAGCGTGCGAGCGGTGCCCAACTCCGGTGCGGTCACAGGACTCGAACTCAGCAGCAGTGACCGTGTCGGTCGGACCAGTTCGATTCGGCGTAGCGAAGCGTTGCAGAACGCGTTGTCCCTCGATGCGGTGCAGGCAGCGGCTCGTTGACGGAGTCGGTGAGACCAGGGCCGTGCGTTGCAGGGCGAGACGGTGCTTCGATGCGGTGCTTACAGGACACCGAGTCGGTCGTGAGAGTCGGTCACAGCTCCCTACCTCTGTAGCCACTGAAACAGAGTTTCCAGCAGCAATTCACAAAGGGGTGAAGTCCAATGGTCCTGGGACTTCGGTCAGGGGGCAAGCTCTCTTCCAAGCCCTTGGAGATCCT
Source organism: Calotriton arnoldi (assembly GCA_963921515.1). Classification (NCBI taxonomy): domain Eukaryota; kingdom Metazoa; phylum Chordata; class Amphibia; order Caudata; family Salamandridae; genus Calotriton; species Calotriton arnoldi. The sequence continues at coordinate 2,779,718 of CAWUFW010001286.1, forward strand.
TCACAAGTTGATGAAAGTCACAGCAAAGCAAAAGTTCCTTTCTCCTTTCTTTGGCAGTCAGGCAAACCACTGCAGGCCAATCCCCCAAGCAGCACTTCAGGCTTAGGGATAGTCTCTCCTCAGTTTCTTCTTGGTTCCGCTCCTCAGCAAAGGTTTCTTCTTGTTCCCAAAAGTGATCTTTCTATTCAGCCCTGTGCTGACTCACCCTGTCTCCTGTAGCCACCCCCAGCCCCTGTCACTCAATCTCCAGACAAGGAATACACAACCTAGCAGAGGCAGGCTTGGATAGTTAGGCAAGAAAATACCCACTTTCTAAAAGTGGTATTTTCAAACACAGAATGTTAAAACCAACTTCACTAAAAGATGTATTTTATCATCCTGAGTTCAGGCATACTAAATTCGTTTTTCTACCATGTTCCCTGGGTCAGTTCTGACTATAAGGTGTAATAGTCAGTCTGCCCATTCTGGCCTATGGGGAGCAGGTAGCCTTGCAATAGTGAAAAACGAAAATGGCTGTAATTCACTATTAGGACATGCCACAAACACCAGGGCATGTCCTACCTTATACGTACAATGCACCCTGCCCTAGGGCCTACTTTAGGGGTGACCAACATGCAGTTAAAAGGAAGGTTTAGGGACTGGTAAGTGGGTGCACTCACCCAGTCGACATGGCAGCCCTAGGCTGCACACAGGCTCTGCAATGGCAGGCCTGAGACACACTTTACAAGCTGCTTCTGTGGGTGGCACAACCCGTGCTGCAAGCCCACCAGCAGCATTGGATTTACAAGCCCTGGGCACACTCAGTGCACGGTACTAGGGACTGACAAGTAAACCAATCATCCAATCATGGAGTCACTAATACTTACATCGATTCACGATAGGGAGCACTTGCACTTTGGCACTGATTAGCAGCGGCAAAGTGCCCATGAGCATCTAGTCCAGCAAAAACATATCGGTAACAGTGGAGGCATTACGAAAAAAATGGAAGGGAGACCCACGCCAAGGATGCCAGGTCTAACAATCTCCTTTAGACTTTTAGCTCCCAATAAGGGATTCACAAATCTATGGCACTGTGCATTCTTCAAGCACAGTAAATATTTCAGAGGAATTGAATCCATAAACAAAATTCTTTGGTTTTCAATTAAATGTGTAAATGCCTCATATTGGTTTCCTGCTATCATCTCTTGTAAACGGTTATCCTTTTCATGTATAAATTTATAGCACCAACTTTGTATCACACTATGGAAGGGGAGATGTTAGTGATCAGCTTGAATAGAAGACTATCTGATAGATGTGATAATTCTAATAAATTTGCCCTTGTTTCCATTTGCTCTAGAAAACCAAAAGCCTAAAAATAGGAATTTGAAGCTCAATGTGATACGTTATCACATTAATCATCATTACATAAATAAATCGAATTATCAAGAAAAATAGCTATTTCATAGTTCCACACTAATACCATGGTGCACTGTATATAGGTTATACATTTACATGTTTTCCTGCAATACAGATTTTTGGCATCTTTTTTAAAGTGTCGAAACCTTCAGGGGCAACATGGGAACCATGTAGAACTTCCATCAAGACTTGCGGCATATTTTAGCTAAGCATTTTAATTAAATTGAGTGCTTGGTAAAAAGGTTTTGGAGTATTTCGTACTCTACTATTGCTTCATTTCATCTGATTAGTGAATGTACTTTTTGTGGTAGTTTTGAACATCCTGTTCTAAATCTCAATAGATTACATTCTCTATCAAGTTATTGTTTTTTTCTTGGTGTTAGGAGCTACCTTTTGTCTGTTTTAGTCACCACTCTAATTTCTGAATCCAGATCTAATTCAACAAAGTCTCTTAACTTTAAATACACCTTCAGTAGATGTGCTTCTTTGTAATTCATATTTCTCCAATATCTCTTAATTACATAACAAATGTAGTGGGATATTCCTTATCAGGTTTTGCAAATTTTAACATTTAGTGGTAAACTGGCTGTGACATATGTGTCTGTAAAATAGTAGGCCCGGGCAGAGTTCTCGGAGTTTCACCACGCGGAATTCCGCGGAGTTACCCAAAAACTCAGCTGAATTCCACCGGCGGACTAAGATGTGCTATATATAATATAAGCAGATAGTTGAATGCGAGGTGAATGTACAGAGTAGGCCTGGGTGGTAAACTCCGCTCTGCCAGCGGAATTCATGGAGTTTTGGCACTCCGCACTCCGCTTGGAATGTGGAGTTTGGCAGAAAAACTCTGTTACCACTGGTGGAGTTTACGGGCATGTGCCGCCCTCGGGACTTGAGTCAAGAGTCAACAGCAGCAAACAGGTGCAGTATCCAATAGACAAATATGTTGCTCCCGTCTGGAAAGCCGCATCTGTTTTTTTCTTTTTTTTTTAACACATTTTGTTTATTGACAGATGACACCACAGAAAAAGCGAAAGTGAAACGCTTGCTTCCCGGTCGTTTGGCATGCATTCAAAGCGATTGGGCAAGGCCAGAGATCGACCCCATCTCCCCCTGCGGGATCAGGGCTGGGAATCGGATCGGCTCTGGCTGGAGGCAGCGGCAGGGGAAGAGTAGACCGGAGCACGCAGAGCAGGAAGACAGGCTACATCAGTGCCCCACCTATTCCGGGCTTCTGCGCACCGAGCACAATGCAGGCTGCCGCTGCCCTCCTGTGGCCTCGCTGCTCTTTGTCCTGCTAGCTGCACAAGGCAGTGAGTATTTTCACCTTTTTTGCGCTAGCTGTCTTGCTCCCCTGCTACCAATGGGAGAAAGCCGAGGTGGGACAGCAACACAGCCGGTGCATCAGCTGGGCAGGGCTTGCCTCTCACCAGGGGTGGTGCGTCCATTAGGGCGCTGGGGCGTTGCCCCACCAGCCGCCCGCGCCCGCAGCTCCCTCGGCGTCTCTGAACTTAAGTAAACTCTCAGTTTACTTACGTTCAGAGACGCCGAGGGAAAACTGACAATGCATGTCAGTCAGCATGACGTCAGACCGCCCACCCCCTTCAGAGTCTGAAGGGGTGGGCGGTCCGGCGTCATGTTGACTGACAGGCATTGTCAGGGGCAGGCAGCAGCACAAGTGCGCATGAGTGGGGAAGGTCAGCGAATTTTTCGCCCGTGCCCAGTCATGCGCACTGGTGCCTGCTCAGGCTGGCGCATGCCCATTAGGAGAGCGAGGGTTGAGCAAAGGCTCAAACCTCGCTCTCCTAATGGGCTGGCGGGCGGAGAGTTATCGTGCCCTAAGTCAATCCTGGCGCTGCTCCAGCACCAGGATTGGCTGAGGGGTTGCCACTCACTTGCCAGCACTGCGCAGTGATGCAGCTGTTGAAGGCGCCTACGGACCCGAGGCGGCGGCGGACCAGGTAAGATGGTTTTTATTTTATTTAAACCCACCCCCGGCCCCCACCCCCGCACGACACCCCCCCCCCGCGAGCCGCGACTGGCTAATGTTCAGAGTATCGTGAGTTGTAACGTTCTCATGTACCGCTCGTGTTACATATTGTGCTATGTGTAAGATGCATTTGTTGTATACACAAACCTTAATGTGCAGTACAGTTACACTGTGTGCGTGATTGTATGTGTGTATTTTTGAAGTGCTAACTGTAATATGCTATTTTTTGCCATTATATAGTGAGTGGAGGCGCCGTGCCTCACGAAAGGCAGTGCCTTGATTGGGTCGTCATGTTGGCCCCCCCTTCCCTCACCAACCGCAATAAATAGCGCATCACTGCCTCGCGATGTGCATAAAGGTTATATGCTACACAGTTTTTTTTCATGTACCTTGTAATATCTAACTACCACCGGAGCACAGTTAGCTCCACATAGTAAAACAATAGTTGTAATGTGCAGTCTATTAAATAGTGTTTTTTACATTACCGTGATGGTACCCTGGCAGTAACAAAGATTGTGACCTTTGTACTGTAGCAGTAAATTGTGGACTATATGTTCCTTAGTACACTTGTTCTATATAAAAACATTTTATTGGGCCCCATGTTTCTCTTTTATAGCATATATAAGTGTACTGTATAGTGCGCAGTATGGAGGGCTGCTGCATGGTGATATCTTGTAACTGCTGAGGTGCCTTGCTATTCTGTGAATGGGCTCCGATATTACCAGTGGCCAGCTGGTGTGGGCTTATTTTAGTGCTGGGGTACGACAGCGATGTGCTGAAGAAGGTTCTTGTTGGGTTGGGGTGACTCGTGATGGGTTTGTGACACTGCTGTGATCCTGGACGTCCAGAATTCCCTCCAGCCCCCTCACCCCAGGCAGGCCCCTCAGACAACTTCTTGTGTGCCGAGGAGGGCCCTTCATGGATGGAGTGAGGACATTATTGGGCCATGGGACTACCAAGGTGACGGGAGAGAAGGAGTGAATTGTGTTGTTTCCCGAAGAATTGGAGCGTGTTTCAGGAGGGGCGTGGTCATCGTTCGGAGAACTGGGGGCAGATACTTTACAAATAAGGTGGGTCACAATAGGGTGGGGTACCTGTGTGTTAGGTTCTGTTAGGGAAGGTTACTGACAGGTTGCAGTTGCTGCCTGTAGGCAGAGCCACTGGGATTATGCAATTCTCGGCCCCTGTGCTTTCTGCATAATCATGGATGTGCATTGCTTCTTGCCACTCAATCCAGAATCTGCTGCATTAATTGCAGATTTCGCAAGGAAATTATTTCTAGTGCAAACAGAGCAAACGTTACTAAACCAAACGTGCTACACACATTTCCGGTTAGTGGCTGCTCCCTAACAAACCTTAACCAGCCACCTTTCAGTTGCTATTTTCTCGATTCACGAGATAGGAGTTTGTAAGTCAGGCACGGTGAGTGCAGGCGAGGTGCATGAGTGAGGGAGCAGGCAAGGTGAGCAGGCAAGCTGAGTAAAGAGAGGAGATGTAATTGAGGGAAGCAGACAATATGTTTGCATGGAAGAGAAGAGAGTTTAGAGAGGAGAGATGGAAGTGAGAGAAGCAGGCAAGGTGAGTGCGGAGTAGAGATGGAAGTGAACGAAGCAGGCAAGGTGAGCAGGCATGTGAGTGCACAACGAAGGGGGAAGTGACAGGAACAGCAACGTAAGTGCAGGGGAGAGGAGGGAGTGAGCAGGTAAGGTGAGGGGACAGGAGGGAGTGAGCAGGCAAGGTGCGTGCGGGGAGAGGAGTGAGTGAGCAGGCAAGGTGAGTGCGGGGAAGAGGAGGGAGTGAGCAGGCAACTTGTGAAGTGTACGAGAACACAGTAAAAAGTGAAAGTCCAAGAGGTCACCAAGAAACAGCACTGCCAGTTACCTTCAACTGAGACTTGGAAACATTTCCTGTTTTGTCGATGTCTAATCATGGAGTGAAGGCATGCCAGATGGGCTTCAGAAGCACATGCAGCTCGGTGCCACTGCGGGTAAAACGAACTTCTGCTTTGTAGAGCTGCATATCACCACACAGGATGGCCCATTCAGCGTTGTCAGCATTCTGGATCTTCAATTGGACATTGTGCTGGTCCATTACACTGTGCGCGTGCTCCACTCCGGAAATGGCATGTGTACTGTTTTGCGGGAAGAGTGAAGGATCACAGGAGGAAGCGCTGCAGATAAAAGTCGGTGCAGTCTGTGCAATCTAGGTTAGATGGCTGTCTAATTTACACCCGGGGTGGAATGTACTACACATCACTTTTTTGCAGCTACAGAGGATGGTCACAAATCTGAATACAGCACGTGTCTGCTTTTGCAGCTCTTCAAAGGTTCTCACAGAGCGTGGACACAGCTGACGTTTTTACCGGCTGGTTAGGCACAACATTTTATCAGTGAGTCAGCCCACACATGTATGGCTGATTCATTACGTAATTTCAGCTGCATGCCTGTGTTCTGCCTTGTAAAGTGGTAGTTCACGCTGAGTAAGCTGATCATGCGCGAGCACATCAACAGATGGCTGAATGTGACATTACAGGTTACATATGGGCCTACCGCCAAGGGCTCATACCTTTATAAATTGAGCAGTACTTTACAAGAATGCAGAGAAAAAAACCTAGCCTCATATCAGACAGTGTTATGGACGTCAGATGGGGAAACGCGTGAGGCCTATTAGCAGCTAAGCTAAAAACTGTCCGTAGCAAAGCCTGTGCACGAAGACACTTTTCCCTCACTATGACTGGCGGTGCTCAACCGGAAGCGACCTTCGCAGACTCCTTTGCTATGTTGTTACGGCTATTTGTAGAGCGCACACCTCACCCTTAAGGGTATCTAGGTGCTAGCTAAGAAGGGAGCTGAGCTGATTGAGTCTGAGGTCTAGTAAAGAACCATGTCTTCAGTTTCTTGTGGAATTCAAGGACTGAGGAGGTGGCTGTGCTGTGCATTGGAAGCTTGTTCCAGTCCTGGGTGTGAGGTGGGAGAAGCTGCAGCCGTCGGCTCTGGCTCTGTGGAGTGGAGGATCTGAGCAAGCACTTCCAAAGTTAATGCTGCATGCAGTGCAAGACACTGGGCAAGCTAAGCATACATTTTAAAGGGCTAAAGTTGTCATGCTGTACAATTTACATATTACAGTAACTGTTGAACAAATTAATGCAAGAAGATACAGGGCAGTTTTTAATGTTTTAATATTTCAAGACTATACGTTTCCACTGCTTAATAAGCCTTGCTTTATCGCGGCATTCATTTGCTTTAAAATGCACCATTTGCCAATCTTTTTTAAATTTCTTTCTCAGGAGAGGGACTCTCCCTAGACCCCAGGTTTGTCCATTGAACTTGTTCACATCGCTAACTAGTGTTTTCTATTGGAAAGGGTAGAGCCAAAGCAGTCTTGCTTAGTACCCTAACCCTCTTCAGAAGTCAGACTTGCTTGGCAACCCAGAAATAATGTTTGAGTTTTCCTTTATGAATGCCTAGAACTACTGAATTTTTAGTCCATTTATCACAGATATAGTGCTGAAAATCGCACCAAAAAGATGCCAATTTTTAAAAAAAATCTTCACGGGGGGAGAACCCCCCCGAACCCCCCCGAACCCCCCTTATTGCCGTCGGGCTAGCTCGCTGCGCTCGCATGCGTTGATTCGCTCTGCATACGCCTCACCAGTTTCAAATTCCACCAGCCGCCCCTGCCTCTCACTTTATGGTGCCTGCTCGGCAAGGGGGGGGGGTCACTGACACTCTACCGGTTGCAGCCAAGTGACTTGGTCCCTTGTCTGCGGTGTCTCCCCAGTCCATGCACACCATGTTATCTTCAAATTGGGTGGACGACATGCCTGGTGCGCAGTATTTTTATGTGTATGCATTTCGTACACCAGTGGGATAGTAGTTTCAAGGTGCAAGCTAAAGAAGTCTTGGGACTAGGTTGAGTTAGTTGGCCAACCAATGTTGTTAAGTTCACTGTCTTTTAAGTGTGCAGTGCCCTCTAGTGGTGAATTTATGAACGGGACTACGCAAGGTTCTTCTCTGTACATTCACCTCGCGTTCAACGAACTACTTATATATAGCACATCTTACTCCGCCCGCGCTCAGAACTCTGTGGAATTCACAGAGTTTTTGGGTAACGCCGCAGAATTCCGCCGAGTGAAACTCCATGAACTCCGCCCAGGGCTAGTACAGACTGAGAAGAACCTTGCCTGTATGAAATGTACACATAAAAATACTGCTCACCATGCATGTCGTCGACCCTATTTGAAGATAACAAATGTTTTTACAGGTTCTTTGAAGTAACATTTTAGATCAGTGGTTGATCATTTCGAAAGAATAAATATATTAACATCATAGCTCAAGTATAATTGTTAAATAGGTATATATTCTTTCCCCATAATGAAACTGACATATGACTATAGATGTTTTAATCACACATAAAGACTCCTTTTAGTATAATGGAGACCATTCTAAATACCATTAAGAAATGCAGTTTATAACTAGCTGATCTAGGAATTAAGCATATAATAGCTGTTTTAGTCTTTAAATACGTACATTTCAAAATTCAAGATTACCTTTGCTTTTTCAGGTGCAATTGTGTCACTCAATACTGTTAGATTCATGGATATGCTACAGTAAGTTTTCTCCAAATCAATGAGGAAACAACAAATTTGGGTAAATCCCTCCTATGGGAAAAAGAAGTGGTTCTCCTTTTATTTCCAGCAGTAAGTGCATTAAAAACAATGGACTTAGCACATTTATGTTTCAATTTGCAATCATTCAATATCCAGGGCCACCGGAATCATGCAATTCTTCAGCAGCAGAGTTTTCTGCATAGTTATGGATTTGTCACACAGCCCACCACCTGCTCCACAATGTAGATATTTCACCATGAAATGTTTCCAACTGATACAAATCAAGTTACAAAAACATTGTCATATGGAATTCTGCATATTGCAGACCTTTGCAAAGTTGAAATTGTAGCCTTTCAGTTGCTGATTGCAGGTTAGTACCAGTTCAAGTGGTACTAATGAGGTGCACCTTTGCCAAGCGAATTCTCCAACCCCTCAGCTGCAACAAACAACATTACCCCTTCACAGGAACTCTGCGAGAACCTTGCAGACTTCTTCCACAACAAGATCGCCAACATTTACAGAAACTTCAAAGCCCAGCCCTAGGCCACCAACATTTTCAACCAACACAAACATACCCCCTACCACCACAGACATCGGACTAACCGAATGGAGCCAGCTTGCCCCACAGGACATCGCCTCCACAATGAACTCGGTCCACTCAGGGGCCCCAACTGACCCATGCACTCACCACAGCTTCATCCTAGGTGAAGCCAGAATTTGCCACGTACTCACCACCTTCCCCGAGAACTGGAAAACATGCAGAAGTCAACGCCTTACTAGGGAAACCATCGGCAGACCCCAGCAAACTCAACAACTACTGACCAATCTCCCTGCTCCAGTTTCCAGCCAAAGTATTAGAAAAAGCCATCAACCAACAACTCTCCTCACATCTGAAACGGAACCTCCTACTCGACTCCTATCGATCCGGATTCTGCAGCAACCACAGCCGTCATCGTGGCTACCGACGACATCCGAGCCCAACTGGACCGAGGAGAGACTGCAGCTCTGATCTTCCTAGACCTCTCAGAAGCCTTCTACACGGTCTTCCACCACACACTCATCACAAGCTTGCACAGCATAGGCATCCAAGGAGCTGTTCTCAGATGGATCGTCTCTTTCTTCACAGGAAAAATGCAAAAAGTCTGCATTTCCTCCTTCCTCTCTGAAACCAAGGAAATCTTCTGTGGAGTACCCCAAGGATCCCACCCTCTTGAACACTTATATGACACCTCTGGCAGCATCACCAAAACCCACGGACTCAACATCATATCCTATGCCGGCGACACACAACTCATCCTCTCCTTCTCCGAAGTCACCACCAACACCAAGACCAACTTCCACAACTGCATGACAGACGTCATCAACTGGATGAAGGACAATTGCCTGAAGCTCAACAAGGACTAGACAGAGGTACTGATCTTCAGAAAAAAAGCTACCCATGGGAAGCATCCTGGTGGCCCTCAGAACTCCTATCCCCGCTGACCACGCTAGGAACCTAGGCATCATTTTGGACAACAAGCTAACCATGTCGACTCAGGTCAACTCCGTCTCCTCCTCCTGCTTCTTCATCCTCCGCATGCTTCATAAGATATTGAAATGGCTACCACATAGCTCAAGATGCACCATCACCCAGGCCCTCATCTCCAGCTGACTGGACTACTGCAACGCTCTCTACGCAGTGATCGCAGCTCACCTCCTCCGATGACTACAGACCATACAGAACACCACAGCCAGACTTGTACTGGATCTCTCTGGACAAACCCATGTCACCCCCTAATACAGGGAACTTCACTGGCTCCCTGTACAGAAAATATGCCAGTTCAAGCTCCTGGCCCATGCATACAAGGCCCTACACAACTACAGACCCACCTACTTAAACCACCGCCTGAACTTCCATCAGCCTGCCAGACACCTCCGCTCCATGTCACTTTCACTAATCCTCACCCCCGCTTCCGACGTAGCAGATGAGGAGGTCGCTCCCTCTCCTACCTAGCAGCAAAGACATGGAATGAGCTACCCTTTCATCTATGGACTTCCCCATCTCACCGAGTTCTGAAACGCCATGCAGACCTGGCTATTCAGCTAATCAACTGAACCCTGCCAGCGCTTGCATACCCTCATGGGTGACCAGTAGCACTCCACAGCTCAGCTGGTAGATCTAACAAGCATTTGCAATGCAATAGGTCTCGCATTACTAAAAGTTTAAGCTATTGTTGTTGCATTATTATTTGCAACGCCAATTGCTCAAACTTTCAGGCAAGACCTATTGCATTGCAAATGCTTGTTTAGCATTGGTCTTCCGTTACTGAGGATTGCTCGGACTACACTGACAAGCATTGGAAATGCAACCGGCCTGGTCCTGCCCGCCGTACCCGTGCGCTCTTGGACTAGGCATCAACCCCAAACCAGTAAAACACCAATCAAAAACATCAACGTAATTATCCGCTATTAAAAGCTTCATTACACAGGAAATTTTCTCATCTCACTCACTCAACATAACCATTCAATGTCACGCACCTTAGACCTGTAAAAGGTTGAGAGGCTAATATGCCAAAACTACAACTCCCAAAATGCATCCTGCCAATGACTGAAAGCGATGGCTCTTGATGACATGGTGTCAGTCATTTGGTAAAACTAGATGGCTGTTCTACAAAGGCAGGACTAGGGACCCCGGGTCATAAATAACAGAGCGCGGACATAAACGGAAATGAAGAAGGGCTTGGCTCTATAGAAATAGATGGAGTCCGTGGACAGTAGAGAGCGAGGGGACTTAAAAAAACAAGTGAAAAATGAAAGTGCCGTCAGCCGGCCGCGCTCTCAGTGCAGTCTCACATGAAGGAGCGTGGTATGTTAAGTATCTTAAGTCGCGTTGGGAGGCAAGTTAATAAAAAAGGCGAGCCGTGCAGAAAGAAAGGCACGTCCTGTATTTTAGCAATGCAAACATACAGGCTCCGGGGGTAGCCATAGGCCACGGCGACAGATCACGCACGGGGAGGCACGCTGTGCACGAGACTCGTCTAATGCGATTTCTTAAAAACTGCAACATTATTTTTTTCTAGATCATGCAGCCCTTTGTGGCACTTTTTTAAAATTCTCCAGTGCTGCTCCATGTTTTCCGTCCTATTAGATGCACTTCAGACGACCCAGACCGTGCTGTTTAAGGTTTCTTAGAACGAGCGGCCGCCATTGTCCCGGCTGCGCACGTCATCCTGCCTGCTGTAGTAAAAAATGGGGGAAAAAACGGTTTCACTGACGTGACGTGACGGGCGAAAATTAAAGTGGCTGCAGCTGAAGTCATGATGCTCCGGAAACAGGAAAAAGAGTACTCCGGAACAAGAGAGGAAGAATGAAAGTAGAAGGTAACTGTAGTTGGTCGGTGCTGCTCTTAGAAAAACGGAAGTGAGGTATCGCTGCTTGAACCATTTAGCAAGCAGCAAAGAAGAGCGACTGATAGATTGAACCAATGGGAAGGCAGCAGGCGGGACATAAGTCCTTTTCAAGTCCTTTTCCCCTATTACAGGTCATCCTGACAGCGCATGCGCTGTCTATGCTCGACCTAAAAAGAGGATGTTCAATGATCAAAGTCAACTACCAAGGCCCCAGGCTTTCCTCAAACTAACAAGAATCTGAATATCCATGGATACATTTAAAACTGGATGAGGCTAATGAATGCAGCCAACCTGTCTAGTGAAATCATTGCTACCGTGCCTCCCTTGTCTGATATTTTGCCAGCATCATCTAAGATGCCAATGAACATGCATGTGATGCAACATGGGGGCACAAAGATCAAACTGCTAATCATGCAGCTAATAAAAGTACTCAGTGCACTCCCAGAACGGTATGGTCTCAATGCACTCCATAATGTAAGTTGATGCTGCAGAAAGGAGGTAGCTCATTTCAGGCAACCCAAGGTGGATGTTTCCAGACATGGGGTAATACCCGACCTCTTCATTTCCTCTAACACTGTCCCAGCAACAAGTGAGAAAATCCTCAAAATGTTACATTACATCTTTGCCCCCTTTGTAGGTATCCAATTTTTATATTTTCTGCTCCCTGGGATAGGCTCCAAATTGTCTGCCCTTTTTTTCATTTTTTGTAAAACTCTGCTGCCGTGATTGACAATGAAAACCCTTTTTTAACAATCTGTGTAATTATTCTGTAACTATTGCAAATCCATTTATGCAGTTACGCAAAGACGGATGATGGGATTATAAAGAGATTCTCTTCAGTCAGTTTCATAGACTTTCAACTGATGATATACCTAAATGTTTTCAAATGTCTGTTATAGTTATGGAAAATTCATCCTACTCTTCTATGAATATTAATACCCGACAAAGACATTTAGGTACGCAGCCCACTGTCCCACTTGGTCAGCAGAAGCCGTGGTCTCCTCTTTCCTGATGGAGGACCACCTGCCACATTTAGAGATGCCCGGCAGGTAGGCGGAGCTTGTGTCCCTTCAGCAGAGGCATCAGAGATGTAGCTTAACTGAAGGCAATAAACTTTGCCATGTGAGTATATTGCTTGATGTATCACTCACAAAGTCTTCTGTTTTCTGAAAACATACTGCCAAAACAAGAGTTTGTTTTCAGAAAACAAAACAAAAAAATGGCCCTGACGTACAGGGAGGTTTCTCTTTACATGCATGGGTCATTGTGTATGCTTTTTTCAGGGCTGCCATGCTTCCCATGGAGTCTCAGGTACTGATCAGGGGTGGCTCCTCCGTTATGGCGGAGGAGCGTCGCCCCACTGCTGAAAGGTAGCAAATGAAAAATAAAATGATAATAAAAACTATTTTATTATCATTTTATTTTTCACTTGCTCAGCCGAGTCTGCTGAGTCTAGGGAGGGGTGGGGCCCTCCTCTGCATCAGCAGCAGCCAGGGAGGAGGAGTGGTAGGTGCACTGTAAGTGCGCATGTCGGTTTGGCCTGTCATCTTAGGACGGCCTAACCGAAATGCGCACATACATTATTGCAATGCAGCTGACATGCACAGCCGGGTGGGAGAAGAGGCACAGGCTTTCTGTCGCTAACTGGGCGGCATTTCAGCCAGCTCAGAACAATCCAGGCACTTCTCTCATGCTGGGTAAGAGCATGAGAGCAGCGTCTGAATTGGATGGGGAGGGGAGCAGAGGAGCACCGAGGCGGTGGGTGCAGAGGAGCACGAGGTGGCATCCGCCAGCGGAAGGTAAATTATTTTATTTTTTTATTATTCCCCACCCGCGCTACCTCACCAAGTTCTAGTGGCAGCAGCCGCCACTGGTACTGATATCTAGTGATGGTCTCCCTTATTCCCCTATGCTGAATGGGCCATCAGGTCAGAGGTTTCTGACAGCAAAGTCAGCTGAGACCCAACTATCAGAAACACTACTGTTCCTCACCCCTGAATGGAAGAGGGAATCCTGTGTTTGGCATGGCCGGAGCTCCATTGATTTACCCACTCGTCCAATCTCTAGATGACCCTCTCTGGATCTTGTACTTCAAGTACTTTGAGAGTAATGTAGCCAGAGAGGGTGACTAATGCTAAACAGCTTCAATGTTATAGTGAAGAATAGCATTTAAAATTCCTTATGGCAGCCGACACATGAAATAACCTTCTTTGGTGCATTCCAGAGAGCTGATTGTACGACTGAATATCGCGGTTATGAAATCGTGGCACAAAAATATTGTGTACAAAATATCAAAGACCAAAATATCGAGAAGGTAAGAGTGCATATAGAGGAAGAGGAATGGTGCAAGGGTGCCTGCATCACGGGGATGATTGTTTTTGTGCAGGAAGGGACACCTTCCTGCATAAAAGCAATCACAAAAGGTGATTTTCTCTTCCTATGTGTGCTGCAGAATGCAGCATGCATATAAAGAGGAGAAAAATGAGGAGAAATGAAAACATTTCTCCTCGTTGCGCCTCCCTACGCCTCCCCTGAGGAGGCATAGGATTCTGACTCATTTCCAGGTTTACGATTTCTCGTAAATTTGGAAATGCGGCAGAAGCCATGGGTGTTGCGTAAGAACACCCACAGCAACACCCATGGAAGGCCCCTTTCATGCAAAGTGTTGCGTGTAAAGCGACCATATTTACAAGGACACGAAAAGCCACGCAGGGTGACTTTACGTGTCCTTGTGAATATGGGGCAGCAGGTTGTGCCGCCGGTGCATCAAAAAAAGTGACGCACTGACGCAAGGGACTTGTAAATAAGCCCCAGAAAATCTATGCTTATTTATCTTTCGATATTTTGTCCTCTATATTCTGGCTTCAATTTTCAGAGTGCACATCCCAAGAGTTGAACCAAATGAACAAGCATAAGCTAGTGGGGTGTAAATTTAGTCTGCTGAACCAATCAATCAATCAATCAATCAGGGAATTGTAAGCGCGCTACTCACCCGTGAGGGTCTCAAGGCGCTGAGGGGGGGAAGGGGGGGTCCGCAGATCTGTTTAGCCGAAGAGCCAGGTCTTGAGGGTCTTCCTGAAGGTGTTCAGGGAGGGGGCGCGTCTGATGTCTGCCGGTAAATCGTTCCAGGTCTTGGCTGCAATGTGAGAGAAGGATCTTCCGCCTGCTCTGGCTCTGTGGATGTGCGGGGTTTCGGCCAGTGCGAGGTTGGAAGATCGGAGGTTTCTTTTGGGTACGTGGAAGTTGATTCTGTCATTGAGGTATTTGGGTCCCTTGTTGTGTAGGCATTTGTAGGCGTGAGTGAGGATTTTGAAAGTGACTCTTTTCTCCACGGGGAGCCAGTGGAGACTTCGTAGGTGTTAGCTGATGTGTTCGTGTCGGGGGATGCCGAGGACGAGTCTGGCAGCGGTGTTCTGTATTGTCTGGAGTTTGTGGAGTAGGGACTTTTTGATGCCGGCGTAGAGTGCATTTCCATAGTCCAGTCTGCTGGTGATGAGTGCGTGGGTGACTGTCTTCCTTGACTCAGGGGGGATCCACTTGAAGGCCTTGCGGAGGGTGTTGAAGCAGCTGGAGGTGACGGCGTTGACCTGTCGGTTCATGGTGAGTGATGAGTTGAGTACGATGCCGAGGTTCTTGGCGTGGTCTGAGGGGGTAGGTGGGCTTCCGAGGGCGGTCGGCCACCAGGTGCTGTCCCATGCAGAAGGGGTGGTACAGAGGACGAGGACTTCTGTCTTCTCGGCGTTGAGCTTCAGGCAGCTGTGGTCATCCAGACTGCGACGTCTTGCATTCCTTTCTGGAAGTTGAGTTTGGCAGTGGTGGGGTCTTTGGTGAGGGAGAGGATAAGCTGGGTGTCGTCGGCGTAGGATACGATGTTGAGGCTGTGTTGTCGGACGATGGCTGCGAGGGGGGCCATGTAGATGTTGAAGAGGGTGGGGCTCAGTGATGAACCCTGTGGGACTCCGCAGGTGATTTTCGTGGGGTCGGAGAGGAAGGGTGGGAGTCTGATCCTTTGGCCTCTTCCGGTGAGGAATGAACGGATCCAGTCCAGGGCTGTTCCTTGTATGCCTGCGTCGTGTAGTCTGGCGACTAGTGTGCAGTGGGAGACGGTGTCGAAGGCCGCTGATAGGTCGAGTAGGATGAGGGCTGCGGAGTGGCCTTGGTCCAGGAGGGTGCGGATGTCATCTGTGGCGGCGAGCAGGGCGGTCTCTATGCTGTGGTTGCTTCGAAATCCGGATTGGGACGGGTCTAGGACGGCGTTCTCTTCAATGAATCGTGTCAGTTTCCTGTTGACTGTTTTCTCTGCAACTTTGGCTGCGAAGGGGAGGAGCGAGATGGGCCGATAGTTCTTGAGGTCGGTGGGGTCAGCTGTGGGCTTCTTGAGCAGGGGTCTGACTTCTGCGTGCTTCCAGTCGTCTGGGAAGGTGCCTGTTTTGAAGGTGGTGTTGATGGTGCGTTGTAGTTCGGGTGCGATGGTGGCCGCGGCTCTGTGGTAGATGTGAGGGGGGCAGGGGCCGGTGGGGGCCCCGTAGTGGATGCTTTTCATGGTTGAGGCGGTGTCTTCGGCCGTGATCGGTGTCCAGTTGGAGATGCTGGGTTGGCTGGTGTTTCTGGGGGGCGGGGGGCTGTCTGTGGCGCCTGGTGGATGGTCGATGAAGTTGTCGTAGAGGTTTTTGATCTTGAGGTGGAAATAGGTTCTAAGCTTGTCGCAGAGGTCTTGGGATGGGGTGATGTCTGTGGCTTCGCTGCGTGGGTTGGTGAATTCTTGAATGACACTGAAAAGTTCCTTGGAGTTGGCCAGGATTTTGTTGTGGATGAAGTTCCTCTTGGTGGCTCTGATCTGGTTGTGGTAGTCCGTCATGGCGTCCTTGTAGGTGGTGTGGTTTTCGGTTGTCTTGGTGTTTCTCCAGTTCTTCTCCAGGCGTCTGCAGGTGCGTCTGGCTTCTTGGACAGCGGTGGTGAACAAGGCGGCTTTCCTGGGGCGTTGTCTGTTGGGGTTGCGTAGCAGGGCGAGCTCGTCTGCGCAGTTGGAGATCCAGGTGTGGAGTTCTCTGGCTGCGTCGTTTGCGTCGGGTGCCCAGGTGTGGTTGTCTCGGGTGAGGGTGGAGTTAAGTTGCTCATCGGTAACCTTGCTCCAGTTCCTTCGAGGTGGGCGTGGGGCTGGTTTGGGTGCCTTGGGTTTGTTGATGGCGAAGTGTACGCAGTGGTGGTCGGTCCATGGCGGCTGCGTTGTGTGGCTGAATTGGACGCTGTTTCCTGCCGCGAAGATGGGTCGAGGGTGTGTCCTGCTCTGTGGGTCGGTGTGTTGACGAGTTGTTTAAGTCCGATGCTGGCGAGGTTGTCAGGAAGGATAGTGGAGTTGGGGTCGCTGGGGTTGTCGAGGTGGAAGTTCAGGTCTCCAATGAGTATGTAGTTTGTTGAGGCGATGGCATGGGGTGCGATGAAGTCGGTGATGGTGGTGGCGAAGGATGTTCGGGGGCCGGGGGGTCTGTAGATGAGGGTTCCTTGGAGTGTGGCTTTGGGGGAGGTCTGGATCTGGAAGTGCAGGTGTTCGGCGGAGGGGAAGGTTTCGCTGGAGGTGGTGAGGCGGAGGGTGCTCTTGTGGGCGATGGCGAGGGCCCCTCCTGGGCGGTTGGGGCGGTCTTTCCTCTGGATCTTGTATCCCTCTGGGATGGCGGTGCTGATGTCGGGGGCGGAGGATGCGTTGGTCCAGGTCTCTGTGAAGAAGGCGATGTCGGGCAGGAGAGAGAGTCGAGTAGGTCCCAGATTTCCATGGCGTGTTTGTGTACGGAGCGTACGTTGAGGAGGATGCATTTTAGGGTGTCGCCGGTGCTGGCGTCGGCGGTGTTGGAGGCCGGGGTGGCGGTGAGGGTCTGCCGGCTGTGGAGGCAGGAGAACTGGCCGTGGGTCGTGTTCGGCGAGGCCTGTTGGCATTCTCTAAGTCTTCCAGGGTTGAGTGCGAGGAGGGTGGTGGTGTCGTAGCGATGGGTAGTGGGAGGTCCAGGGTTCCTGGCGCTGGCCGCGGTCGGGTTGCAGACGGGCGCAGACGGGCTTGCCTTTGGCGCGCCGCGCGACCACACAGCGGCTGCCATTAAGTAGGGGAGGTGGGAGGGAGGAGAGGCTGGGAGGCGGGAGCGGGGGAATTCCGGGGGGGAATTCCGGGGGGGGGGGGGACCGCAGGGGCAGCAGCGGCGAAAGGCGAAAGGAACAGGCAGGCACGAGAAAATAAAAACAGTGGTGGAATTAGAGCAAGACACAGATGGGCACAATAACAGTGGCACAACAGGGAAAAATTTGGGAAAAAAAACCGGCTGAGAAAGGTTACGGTGGTTGCAGGCAGTCTGGTCCCAGCTGGAGCGGGCAGCAGGCGCAGGAGCGGGCAGCAGCCTCGAACCTCCCAAGGAGGAGGTCGGGGTCTGGAGGCAAGAGACGGCACAGCGGAGCTGCGGGGAGAGAGTGGACCTAGACCGAGGGTCGGAGGTCTTACTCCCAATTAATTTTTAGGGCGTAAATAAGCTTTGTAGGGAAAGTAGAACCAGATACGAAAAATGATTCATTTGACGAACAGTGTGACAAGGATTACTCGGACTGCTAACTTTTTGTTCGTTTTTGTGCGCTGTCAGGTCAGTACCTAGTCCCCAAAGCCTTTCGTTCATTTTATGGAGAGATTTTAATTTTTAAGCAATTTTAAATGATTGTTCTTTAAAATATGTTTTTAGTAATTTTATTGTATACATTTTAAAGCATGTAAATAATAAAAAAAGAACAGAAACACATTAAATTGAACAGAAACGGATGCCTTTGTTTATTCGTAAACTGAAAGGTTCATCTACCGGCCTCCACATCTAACAGAAGCACTGGGGAACGGATAGTCAACTCCCTGCCCCAGCGCCGCTTCTGTTTCCGAAGCCGCACTTTAATCAACAGGGCCTTACTCCAGGAATAGATTTCATGTCGAGAGACTTTGTCAGATTCAAGGCTGTAATTACCAGCGTTTCCAGATTTGAGGGTAACTGGAAATTGCCTGCTATTTGCAGCCATTAGTGATAAACAGTTTCCCTTCTGCAGCTCAGGTCACAAGCAGGCGGATAGAGAGAGCCGCGGCCTGGCCTATACTGGAATCAGGTAACATAGTTTAGGACAGGGCCTCTGAATTGTCAGTCGGGCTGGAGCAGAGTCAGTTGCATGTCACAGGTATAGAGGCTATGATTTAAACCCGTAAGGCATTATGTATAAGTGCAGCAACACGTCTGGTAAGAGTGCAGTTCTGGTCCTCATGCGTGACATCATAACACTACTCCTATTAGCCACATGGCAGAAACACTATGCAATCCAATTGCAGTCTTATATAGTAGCTGCTACAGGTTTGCAAATGTGCTCAGGGCCTCCTCAGTGGTATAAAATTCTACATAAATCAAATACAATGCAATACATCTTTCTGTCTTAACCCTCATTTAGACCCTACTGTATAGATTTAAGCCCCAAAATTTCATAGGATATCTGCTGCACACATTACACTATCGCCTGGCTCTCTGCTGCAGAGTTGCCAAACTCTCATTCATTTTGAAAAATGTAGCCTCATGTATTTGGAACAATACGGTAGATAGAGCATGTAAACCTGGATACAGTAGCTGAGAAGCCAGCGAGGTGGCTCAGTGAGTTGAACACTTTCGCTTTTAGTTGCAGTGATCTGCATGTCACAAGTTTATATCCCAGCAAAGCAGACTCAACTTTACATCTTCTGAGTACCAGTAATTTGAGTACCATAAATATAATAATAGTGACATCTTTTGTTTATAGAATAAGAAATGGCAGACGTACAGCGCGAAGCAATATGTAAAACAAAATATTATTATATTTATTATTAATATTTTGATAAGTGGCCTCTAGAACTAGACACCGTACCTCAGATCTGACCTCCACAACTAGACACCGGGCAACATAAGTGGCCTCTGAAGCCAGTCATGATATAAGGGGTCTGATTCCAGAATCTGCCCTCATAAAGCAGCTGTGAGAGGAGCCAATAATTGTGGTCTCCAGAACTCTACACAGTACTGGAGTTGAAGTGTCCAGAACTGTGCACAGTACCTGAGGCGAGGCCACCAGAACTGAGCACAGTACTGAGATGAGGCCTCCAGAATTGGACAGGATGCTCAAGCTACACCTCCAATTTAAACTTTTGACATTGATTACACCTCTTCTTTCACTATTAACACTATTAGGAAACTTTGTGTTCACAAGATATAATGACCTGATTATCTACTTCCTGTAATATGCTCAACACCCCTGTGCTCCATCTTGAACATATTCTGCATGGTTCCTCTACCCTAGATATGTGACGCTCCACCTGTGTACTGTAGCTCTCTTTTATCACATGTATCGGGAAACATTCATTACAACGCAGTCATTACATTGCACTGCTTTTACAACGCAGTTGTTACAACGCAACTGTCTTTACATCGCATGCCATTACAATGCATGCCATTACAACGCATGTCACTACAACGCATGCCATTACAACACATACGATTACAACGCATGCCATTACAACGCATTATAAGGTAAGTAATGGAGATTTTTTAGTTTTAGGGTGGGTATGGGTTTTGGGGTAGATGGGAATAGTAATTTCTACCCCTACACTATCCAACACTTTCCCTACTGTCGCACTCACTGGAGTGGGAATAGTAATGTTTACCCCTACACTATCCAACACTTACCCTACTGTTGCACTCACTGGAGTGGGAATAGTAATTTTACCCCTACACTATCCAACACTTACCCTACTGTTGCCCTAAAAGTATTATGCGTTGTAATGGTATGCGTTTTAAAGGTATGCGTTGTAATGGAATGCGTTGTAATGGTAGTTTTAAAAAATGCGTTGTAATGGCATGCGTTGTAAAATCATGCGATGTAATGGTAGTTGTGATGTAAAAACAGCGTTGTAAAAGCATGCGTTGTAATTGTTTGCATTGTAACGTCATATATTCCATGTATCACCACTGTATTAGTTCTGAAATCTTTCCTCATTGATTCTGCCCTTTTCAGTCTATCAGTCTAATTGCTGACCATAAAGGCATTCTCAAATAGCTCCTGCCCAATTTAACTAAATGTTTTAATCTTACACAATGTTGCACTCAATTAGGGAATTACAAGAGTGAGCAAACCCAGTCCCTTATCATCCAAGGGTCTTAATTTGAGGTTCTTTTTCCAATGGGACAACAGTACTGCACCTCTGCAGCTAATTCCATTCAAACACCAGCTGTCAGGGACCAAGGTCCCAGCAATTCAAGTCGCAAGTCCCACCTTCACTGACATTGCAGGGAGTAGTTGCTCTGAGACGGCACCTGTTTGATCTATATGCAGATCCACTGCGGAAATGACCCTAAGGAGACAGAAGAGTAGGGCCGATCCACGTCAACAATAGCCAAATTTGGTAAAAAGTTTCATTGCTTACAGTTCTAGCATCTAGGCGGGTTACCTAGAGGAACGAAGCAGGTTCTCAGTTTTGGGTAAAGGGGGGCTGCAGGAGGTTCAATTTGTGGTTATAAATTGTGTAGAATGGAAATATTGGGTCCCAAATCTTGACAGGACAGAAACTGTTACAACAATATTGAGGGACAAAATATTGAAAGGTAAGTTTATATAAATTTTCTATACCTAACTCCACATAAGTGTACCATGGTGATATATATAGCTTTAAGGTAAGTAGAAGTGGAGTAAAGAACAGTAAATCCATACCTCCCTCTGTGCACTTCCCTTTCGATAATCTTGTCTCTTGATAATGTTGTTACATTTCGAACAGGTGTAGCTCTGGGACTGAGATTACACAGCGCCTGGTGTGCACACATTCAGAAGAGGTTGGTACCTGTGTATCTATCTAGAGTATAGTTGCCTAACCTGCATGTGGACTTCCTTATATGTGGAACACCAAAGAATCAACACAAACAGCAGATCTCCAAGTGACAGTAGCAGTACTTTCAGAACACTAACATGGAATAGCACCTAAGTGAGAATGGTGTTAGAAATCAGTTATCCACTGAGAAATTTACTTCTGTGACTTAAGCACCCACTGCAGAGATCTGTCTGTAACCTACATGCCACTCATACCTAAACTATACATGGTCTGTGAGCAACGAAAGCTTGCACTAGTCTGTCCTGTGGAATCTGTGCTGCTGGGAAGGGAATATTGTACTTACGGCCTTCCATGAGAGATGGAAGCTTGCTTTGCTATTGTCCTACTGTTTATGTTCTGTGAGAAAATAACGCTTGCACTGCTGCTACCTGCGTTGCATGTGTGCTGTGAGCGGGAAACTTGCAAAGCTTCTACCCCAGCAAAACCCATCCTCTGAAACACAGAAGCATGCAGGACTTTGGTCCACGGTGTACCTGTTCTATGAAGAAGGGGTGTTGACACTGCTAATGCACGTCTTATGAAAAAAAAGGATATATTGAATGCACTTACATAGCATGCCCTATGAACAAGGCACTTCTCCACAAAATTTGATGTGCAATATCTATAGTCTCAAAGAAGGTGTTTGACCCTGTAGGAGCAATATTGGAGCTCCTAAACATGTCCACAGGAAAGAGAATATGGCCTGTTGCTCAACCCTTCTGTTTTTAATCTTGTGGTAGGGAGACACCAAAACAAACGATTTTAGCTCACCCACCATGTGACAGTTTGACAAAGGGAGAGTATAAATGTTGACATAAGTAAGGATATAGTCTCACCCAAAAAAGGAAACACAGACTGTACAGCCAGAGAGCAGTAAAAATCTTCTGATCTTCGCAGTGCTGGATGTGAATCACACTGATGAAGTGATAAAAAGTGTTATTAAAATGTAAAATTAATATAGTTAGACACTTGAGCAATGTTAACATGCAATTTATTATGAACTGACACA
The DNA here is from genome assembly GCA_963921515.1 of Calotriton arnoldi. NCBI lineage: Eukaryota > Metazoa > Chordata > Amphibia > Caudata > Salamandridae > Calotriton > Calotriton arnoldi. The sequence goes on from CAWUFW010001286.1 coordinate 2,801,999, forward strand.
ACTTTAAAATGTGCAAATTGTAGTACATAACCATTTCTATTAGTAATAGGTCTCGAAATGTTAAAGCAAGCTTTATTATTTTAGCGCAAAGTTAAATATGCTGAGATGTGCACGAAATGTTTAAAAGTTGACCTTACCCTGACTTTTTATTTAAAGCCTCACACCACATTGCATTAAAGAATGTACTTGATTAATAATAACGTTTTTGAAATGTTTTGCTGGAAACATTTTATCATTGAATAGAATGTCTTCATATTATTTCACACACTAAATACAATGCATGAATAGAGAATGTTAATAGTTTAACCTATTTCTTTTACTGACGTGTAATGAAGAAATGCAGTGCTGAATAATATTTGTTGCAGTTGTTTCTATTTCACATAAGTTTATTGTTTACCCTAACATACAATTTATGTCATTAGAAGGTTAGAATGTGCTCATACCCATGGGAAAGGATGTCTAAGAATCGAGAGGCCTCATACGTAGACATAGTTTTAATAATGTTTCTTACTTCAAGGTAATTCTTTGTATGCTTATTGTGAAAGAACTTGGGAAAGGATGGGGTGAGACTGTTCTCAAGAAGAGTTGAAAGCTCATTGAATGAGAGGAAGGAGAAGATACAGAACGAACTGCAACATTTTCTTTCAACTGTTTATATTATTGCGAGTTCCTAGAGTACGTAACACACTTTTTCCAGACCCACTACCAACACGCTTCTTTTCAAATCCCACATTTCCTGATGCTTTCCTACACTCTTGCCACTTGTCCGCACGAAAGCTGGATGCTAACAGCTTTATGCTGAAGGCTGAATGTTGATTTGCCATCCTACCCCGACCCGATTGCTGATGGCAGTCGTTACTGCTGCATGATTATTTTTGCATTTTTGTGAACCTCTCTTTATGGGAAGTTCAGCTGATACTGATTGATCGAATCTGAACTTCATGCCCACTGTCCCTCTTGCCTTTTGACCTTGAACTCTTTATGGGTGCCTGCTAACACCCATTTTGTCCCTTTCTTTAGAACAGGGATTCTTTTCTTTATGCAATGTGCTGTGTTTACTTGATGACTTGCTCTAACCAATATTTTTTTACTATCAATTCTGTAATCTGATTGATGCATTTTGAATTAATCGAATAAAGAAAAAGCGATCTTACTAAACCGCTTCATGAAAATAAAACCCTTAAAACTAATCAAAACTCTCATTATTGACTGAACTTAGAAATAGTATTGTGAATATTGATTTTTGTGATGCATAGCTCCTGATCTTTTCATACACTACAGCAAAGGTCTGGCGCAGAGAAGTGAGAGGAAACTCACACAAGGGAGAGCGGGGATCAACCATGTTTGGTGTGAAATAGAGATGATAAATCTTATTTATTTATATCAACTCCAGCAGAAGCATACCATACAAGGTAGGAAAGGGCTCATCATCCTGCATGATTACAAGAGTGTATGGTAATTCCTTAAGAGGTTTGACTGTTTCTTCCAGGAGTCTTGTACTTTTTAAATGTTTATGCCTATTTACGGAGAGTGTACAATAGCCTCTTAACTCCTCTCGCTCCATGTTTAATGTGTTAGCTACCTGTGTTGTAAATGTCTTGTATGTGTAACAGAATTGTGAGGTATTACTGCCTCTTTTCCTTTACTATTCTTTGAGTTATGCAAGGTTGCACTGCTGCTATCCATGTTGTATCTTTGTTGTGTGGTGAAGTTCGGTACAAAACTTTTCACTACACAAAAGACAAAACAATATGCATTGCCAATGCTTGTTTTAATGTACAGTATGAATGAAAGGGTGAACCCTGACATAATATGTGAGCATTTAACTTTTGGTTTCATTTGTGAAACAAGCTTTTTTTTTTAAATAGGCTTGACAAATTTGTAAAACTGTATAAACACAGCTGGCAAGTAGTTCCATGTTTTTCTATAGCAATGCTGGCATTTAAGTCAACAAAACGTTTTATGATGGGGTTTTGAATCCACAATGGCAGTGCTAAAAGCTAAACTATAAGCCCTGAAATGCAACATGATGTTGGCCGAAAAGCCAGGAATGGCTGATGGTGTATGTCTTAGTGCCACTTGGTTGAATTGTGAAATGTAAAATAAAATGTAGGTCCTGACTTTCTGCCTTGTTTCTTGTAGGCAATTAAAGGTTAAACAACCCAGTGGATGTGAGCACAGAGATTAATACTCTTTAGAAAAACAAACCAGCACATTAAAAATACATTACTTACCAAAAGCAAATGTGAGAAGCATGCAAATGTGTCTTAAGAGACACTGAAAAAGTAAAAACAATGTCCTGGCACCCCTCTTCCTGAGCACATTCTTAACCTAAAGGTTGGCATGATTTAGCTGGAGCGGATGCAGCACCATGGTGATGTGGCCTGCATTTGAAAAGGTGATGCACGTGCTGCAAGTGCTGCCCCAGAGGGCTGCGAGTGGATACCACAGTTTAAATAAAAGATGTATATTCCTTTTTAGGTCTCGCGCCTAGCGTTGCAGTGCGCAGAACTGCTTGCGCAGCATGAGACCTCTAGAAAGGGCTTTTGAAAGCTAACCACACGCTCGTGCGTGTGGTTTTGCTTTCCACGGCTGCCATTGGCTTTCGCGTGCTTTTTAAAAAAAAATCTAGCACGCAATTGGGCAAAGGCGGGCGCATGTCCCGCCTTTGCTACGCCCATTCCCGTCGGTGGCCAGCACGCGCAGCAGCGCGCGTTCGTCTCGCTGCCGCGCTCCCTCCCCCGCTCCTCTGTGGTGCGCGCGCACCACTAGCTTACTCGTTTTCCCTTTCCAGCACTGAAGGAAAAAGAAAGCAGGTTAGCGGATGCCAAACTTCGAACAACAAACCGAACCAAAGAAGCCTTGGCGCTCGTCAGTAAGCCGCTTTAAGCTTGACGCGGAATGTAGCTTTGATGAGTGCAAAGAGTTGCTGGGGTCGTACTAACCAAAGGGGGTGGAAACCAAGAAAAAGCTGTATGCAAATCGAAGGCCTCCCCTGGTCCCCGAGGGTTGGTTGGATCCGTGTAAGCCCGAGGCCATTAACAAAGGGGCATTGGCATGGAAATGGGCTGGCTGGCCCTGGGAGAAGAGTTAGCATGAGCAGGCGTGCTGCCTGCTTAGAGATGGGCTGAGGACCCTGCGGCGCTTGCTCGGCTTTTGTGCGCTTTACTCTTTAGAAGTCATATGAGAAATAAAGGTCGGCTGTTCAGGTGTTCAGAAAAGAGTTGGGGAGCCGGGCACGTCAGAGTGTTGCTACATTTGCATGCACTTGTCAAAATTGTAAAAAACATGTAATACTTTTAATCACATATTTAATAAGTGTTCCCAACTTTTTGCCACAGCGCGGTAAAGTGCTTTCCCCACCAGTGACCAGTGATGGACTCTGGTCTCTTCTGGCAGCTATAAACACATGTATTACAGTTCTGCCGTCCATTCATAAGTGCTATAAGCAATAACGGACTTATTCATTTATCTGAATGACGTGGAAAAAGGGGTCACGCGCCACTTGAACCCATGGAGTTCATACTTGAACTCATCCTGTAGCGCCTGTATGAATTTATGTTACTCCGAGTCACTAGATTGTAGGCAGAGGCGTAGCCAGTGTGTTGATGGCCTAGTGCAAGGGAGGAAATGGGCCCCCGGCCACTATTTGAACTCTGAAATACAGCAATAATCAGGGTTCCATGGGCCCCTTCCGCCTCTGGTGCCCGGTGTCACTGCACCTGCTGCACAAACGGAAGCTTCCTTCCTGATTGTAGGCTTAAGCCATGTGAAGACATTGATTTACTGGCCTATTCCACAGTAGGCCGCTCGGTCCAGACGTTCTATTGGTTGTCGTCTGCGAGCCAACAATTGGGTGACTCGAATTTTCAGCTTTATTTTCATATTGTGCCATGTTTTTCAGGTATTCCGGGGGGTGGCGGCACTAACCCAGAAAAGGGGAGTCCTAGCGAGTAAAATAAAAGTCTTTGCGCCATCCTACTGATGGCTTTTTTTTAACAGGACATAACCCAGGAAGCCCAAACACGAAAGAGAGGACACGGGCCTTTTTGGTCACCTAAGACACCATAGCGCTTATCGCTGAAGCAGCAGACGTCCCATCTGCTGGGACGACTTGATAGCGCAGGGCCGGTGTTTCCGCCCTAAAGGCTCGTCATCCATCACGTTTATGGGCCGCAGACCGGGCGCAGTCAATGCATTCTGGACGCAGCCATTGGAAGCGCGGGGGTAGGGGGTCAGGTGCAGCTGTAAATTGCAACCTAAACGCTCTCCATCCGCAGCTAATCAGAAATCAGTGACAGAATGCAAGCCTGACAGAAAGAACCGGCCAGGGACCTTCATGGAGGAGACGAGGGGCAGCCATGGCAGGCCGCAGCAAAGAAAGGAAGGCAGGTTTATGGCCCCCATCTCTACCACCAGGTGCAAGGTGCCCGTCTGGGGCATGTACCACCTCCTCGTCTTAAAGTGTGACTTCTGATTTGTATAGCGTGAGCGCTTAATTCTGAGAGCTACCAGTGCTCGCCTACAGAAGAACGGACGACCAGGAAACAGAGTTATTTATCATAAACCACACATGTTTATGAAGCAGGCAAGTTCGGGCCAGGACTGGGGATAAAAAAGCAACGTTGACATGCCCCATACAGTGCTTAATTTGAGCTGGTGGTTGCAGGTGGGGTCCAACGGTACTCATTTTTGAAGGCTGGGACTTACTTTTCACCATCAGGCTTTGACCAAGAAAAAGAGAGAGAATGGCAGAAAAGGGGGAAACACGGAGGACGCTCAAACCTGTGCCCCATTGCTCCCCATTTATGCCCTGCAGGAAGAATCGCCTCTCCTCTTGACCTAATGATAAATATGTCCCTCTGACAAATATTATCAAGGCGGCCCCACATTGCACTGTGCTAGTGAGCACAGCGAGTGGGCCTGTTCCTCTCCTGTGGGCGGGGCTGGGTCTCTGCCAAAGTAAATCTTAAAAAAAAATAGATCCAGATGGTCATATTAAAGCACATGTTGGATATATTGGCTGAAATACTAAAGAGGCAACTTTGAAGGGTAACTTATGAAATATCACAAAACTTCTGGGTATGTCACAGTAGTCAAGAGAAATATTTATCATAATTCGCAAAAGCAGAAAATCAATTATATGCCTACAGAGAATTTGTGTGACATATGCCAGAAAAGTGGATGCATAGAAGGCAAACATTTGTCCAGTGGTAAATTCTACACTGCCTGTGACCGTAAAGCTACAATATAGTTCCAGAAACCACATTGTGGAGGTATGCTAAGCGCTACTGTCATGCCAGAATCCAAATGATTGCATATATCAAGAACGATTGTCATGCCACATTTCATATTACCCATATGTAAAGCACCACTCCTATGCCAAGATCTGTAATTCTGTGGTATGCTAAGCACCTTTGCAATGTCTAGTACCAAACAGGACTACCCTGTACATAATAGGTGAACCACCTGGATATTTAATTCTTTCAGAACAATGGGTTATCTCAAAATAGTCCAATTAAACAACATCCCAACAAATAAGTATATAGTGCAAGAACCAAATCTTAGGGCTACTAAAATATTCATGATTAAACTGTGGTGTGATCAACTGTATTATCTTTTCATACAGAAAACTATCTGACACTGACGGTCGTGAGAAGCTGTAGCGGGATTGTCATGCACTAGTTGAGGCTGGGTTATTTATTTTCCTTCCTGACATGTTAATACATTAACCGTTTTACTCGGTGGCTGATTTTATTCTCTCGTGTTACCATTCCTTCTTTCATTTTGAGCAGCCCCTAAATTATCTCTTGGTGTTATTAATTGACTTGGGATCTTTGTACATTTTAGCAACCCTATTAAGATTTTTGATTTACCTGGGCACTTGTCCCCACACATACTTTTTGAGCTTGTCCTAATGAAGACCCATGGATGTGTTGTCACTAAGGGTCGAAACATCGACATTATAAGTGGAACGATGAGCATTTATACCACAGAATGGTTCTAAATGATAAAAAACAGAGATAGTCTTTTTCTGTTGAACACGCACTAAAAACACTTCACCTACAGATGGGAGTATTAATGCAACAGCCTTTATTAGCAGACTGCCCTTGCTCATCATTTTGTTCTCTAATATGGGTGTGTCTTGACACCAAATACCTCGTATGGAGAATGAGTATTGGGGGAGGAGTTTTAGAATAAATTCAAATTGTGCAGTAGGGATGTTACTAACTGCAATTAATCAAGAACCTCACATCATTCAGGTGTCAGTCGTCCAGGTGAGGAAACAACTGAACATCCTTGCAGCTGCATATGTGCAGCTCTCACTACCAACAAATTGTAACAAGCATTTGCAATGCAATAGGTCTCGCATTACTGAAAGTAGCCCCCGCCATTTTGATGAACAAGAGATGGGATAGCCACCAGGGAGTAGCCAGAAAATTAAAATACCACCCACTTTGATCCATCCCTCGAACGCCATCAGGTAATCAAAGCAAGTAAACTCTGCCCACTCTAGATGAGGTCCCTTAATCCACCCTTCTGTCCATCTATTTCTCTATCCTTTAAGGTTGTCATGCATCCATCCATCTTTCCATCTTTTCACGTATCCACCCATACATCCATCCTTTCACCATTCCATCTACCCTCTCATCATTACAGTCTTGCATCCATCCTTCTATTCACACTTCCAACCATTCCTCCATACTTTTGCCCATTCATCCATCCATTTGTTTTCATTCACCCACCAATTCACTCTCCTTTTATCAATCCACCATTGCATCCTTTCACCCTTCCATCCACCCGTCTACTCATCCATCCACCCATTCATCCAGCCTTTCATCATTACAGACACTTTCTTTCCCCCACCCATGTAAATCTTGTTTTCCCCTTCCACCCATCAGTCCTTTTATCCTTGCATTCATCCTTTCATCCACAGTTCCTTCCTTATATTTTTATGTCCTCCCTTTTGCTCTTCCTTCCAAACCACTCTCCCACTTTCTCTCTCATTCCCTCTCTTTTTCTCATAATTTCTTTGCTGTGGTTAACTCCTCCTCATCACTATGTTGTTTAACATTTTCCTTTACTTTTGATTTTTTAATAGCTTTTTTCTGCAGAGCTGCAGCCAGGACAGGGTCATACATAACTATAATTGTCAACATATCCCCCGCTTAAGCTGTGAAAGTGGGGGGTTCATGACACCACTTGATAACCAAGATGATAGTAATTAGAAAAGTGGTGACGAAGGCAGATTTTCCTGACCTGAGACAGTCCTCGGCCATTTTGAAACTACTTTGGCACTGGCCTTTTTGGAGGCTTGATCTTGTAATAATAAGCATGAACGCAGATGTCAAACTTCCTCCCGTCTGCTCTTGTAAATCATGTATTTAATACCATTTGTGTACATCTCTTAGCTCGGGAACTGGTCACTCGAATGATCTCACCCACTGAAACACAGCTATCTCTCTTCACATCAGGAACTTATTTTCAATGCACTCAAGACACATTGCCCGTTCTCCTCCTTGGATGGGGAGTGAGCTACAGGCCTGGAATACTGGTTGTCTTTAGCCCTTCCCCATCTGCATTTACTCTCTTATTTGTTCGTCCTTATCTCAATATCAAAGCGACTTTCCCTGTTTAAGTGTTCCAGATTTACAGTCCACAGTCCATTGCCTTGGACAAGCTGATGCAGCAGAACAGGCAATCTAGTCAAAAGGGGATTGAAGAATTGCCTTTTGGTACGAAATCGGATAATGCGAAAGGAAACAGCGACATCTAGAGGTTCAGAGTGGCAATTCATCACAAAAATACTCCGAGAAGTTAGAAGACCTTCCTCTATCGCCGCTTTCGTTGCTACACAGTCTACAAAATACTAGGGACAGTATTGGCGACCAGGCTATTAATAGCTCTCTTAGTGCTGGTGTACCTCGACCACTCACTCCAGCTTTTCCGTGACAGGAGCAACCCCCTAACCTAGACAGATACTCCTGAAGACGTCCCGGAACCTACAACGGCCGCCATAGATTTAGAAAATGCCCTTAATACTGTTAGCTAAGCTGGGGATTTATTTAAAGGACCCTGGAGCACATCACATTCGAGCGAGAAACAGTGTTTTTCATGGTTTAATTGCTATATACCATCCCAACAGCCAGGGAGAAAATGTGGCAGGCGATCTCCATCTGCTGGCGGTTCCAGCGGGATACATGACAAATCTGCCACCTGTCACACCTTTATATTTACGCTGGACATGGAACCATTGGGCTGGTGGGTGGATACATTTACGGTAGCGCAAAGTAATAACACCAGGGCACAAGTTGTAAAAAAGAGAAGTGGTGGGGACTAACCAAATTAGGCAGTATGCAAGTGACATCATGGTGTGTGACATCACAGTGCGGGAGTGACATCACGACGCGTGATATCGCACGTGGCATTACAGGAAGTGGCATCACAACCCTTGACCTTACAGGAAGTGACATCACAAGAAGTGACATCAGATCTTAAGACCTCACAAGTATGTTTATCAGGTCTTTCATGAGCATATTTGAGCACATTACAATATTTAACAAACTAGATTTTGCGTCAGGGTTGTGTCCACAAAGTGACACAACCCCGACGCAAAAACTGGGCCTCAACTTAAACATTGTATGAAGCAAACACACCGATGACATTTGAGGACTTAGGCTCACAATATACCAGTAGATCGTTTCCTATACCACAATCAACTTGCGAACAAAATTCGTATAACTTGGGGAAAGAAAGGGCTGAATCAACTAATGAAAAAAGATCTTCAGGCCACATTGACAGTTGGCCGGGTTGGGAGGGTGATCACTCAACTCCGTAAACTCCAGGCACCCCTATGTATTGTTGAGTGGTCAAAGCTAGAGAAATTGTAGCTAAAGTATCAAGGAATGCCTGCTTCAAATACCTAGTGTTCAACTTGCTTCATCAAAATGTCCTGGTCCTACGATGGCTGAAAAAGCTGTCCCCAATCCATCTGGTCACTTGGCTTTGATTCAGAACAGAAGAAAATCATTTCTTTCACAATGTGTGGAGCTACACAGTGCTCAGAGACCGTTTGAAAAAAGTCATGAACATACTAACCACCACAACTGATAATATAGGGTTAAATGGAGCCACTTGTAGTAGAGGGCAGGTGGATCTCTTGAAAGGACCAATGAATCCTTACAGATTGCTGGTACTGACTGGATTCAGGCTGCACATGTATAGAGGAGTCACTGTGCAGCAAAACACTGATAGTGAACAGGCCACAAACTCATGCATGTCTAGAGAAAGAGAGAGGCCATCTCGGATCTTTATGTATAATTCTCTCAATCATGCTACAATGTTGCTGTAGCCAGGACCTCACTTCATGATTGTAGGGCTGGGCTGTGAACTCTGCTACACTGGCGGAGTTCAGAGAGTTTTTGCCACCCTGCGCTCCTCTTGGAGCATGGAGTTTGACAAAAACTCCACCTACCACATGTAGCGGAGTTTATCGCCCACCAGTCGATACGCAATGTGAGTGGTGTCACTTCTCCTTAATAGCAACAACTAAGGGCGTGGCTATCAGCCAGGGACATGAGGTGCATCAGCCAATGAGTGCAGCGTGCCATTTAGTTCTTTGGACTCAAGCAACTATTAGAGGCGCGTGCCAAGGACTGCTTCAGAGGGTTCCCTGGTAGGCGCAAGGCTGCAGCGGGCCCCTTCTAGAGCGCCCTATGGAGCCTGTCAGGAGCCCGGGCCACTGTGCAGCATGAGCGGCTCCATTGCAGAGAGCCTGCTAGGCTCAGACCACTGCAAGGCAGCCTTTCTGGAGTTCAGAATGAGCGCCCCTTCACTGCAGGGCCACTACCCCTTGCACAGCTTCCACTCCCTGCCGAGGGGCCCTGCAGGGTCTCCACCTACAGGGGCCTGGCCCTGGGCTACCTCTATAGCCTGCACAGACACCTGCAGCACCATACCAGCCCTTACCTTCCCTACGACAACCAGTGCCAGCCCAGAGGGAGCCTAGAGCATGGGGGCAGCAGTCTGGAGGAGGATACAGATGAGTGCTGTGTTGTGGGGAGGATGCGCCATATAGAAATTAATAAGGGTTTAGGAGCCTCTCACCTGGAGAGATTATGCCAAGAAGAAGGGGTCCTACTCCTAAGCTTTGAAAGTTAGTCAGTGGTTCTGCTATGGATCGGGTTGACGTAAGGTGTTGTATTCATTGTGGCTTGGTGGGATTGGAAAAGTTTCTTTGGAGATGGTGAGAAGTATGTTTTTGTGTGGGTTTGGAAAGTATGCTATTTAGTCCTTCTACGGAGATCTGGCTATGGTCGCATGGACACGCTACACAAACGTTGCTTGATGGCAGCCAAACTGAGCGTCCCTTAATAAGTAATAACCCTTAAATGGACATGTTGCAGAGAGAGACCAGCATTGCTGTTGTCCAAAAGATTTGCTAGATGGCAGAAAAGGCTTAAAATTAGAATGAGATTCTTTTGACTTGACAGCACTTTTGTCTAAGCGAGCAATACAATTTAATTCTGCCTATTGGCAAAACTCTGCGGAAAACTCACTGAGTTTTTCGGCAACTCTGCAGAATTCCACAGAGTGAAACTCTGTGAGCTCTGCTCAGGACTACATGGATGTTGTTCAAGTGACTATAATCATTGCTTTCTATAGGATTTTTCCATGGACATTATAGATTGCAAATAAGGCCCTTATTAAGATGTCAGGCGGACTTGCATCTGCCCAAGACCATTGCGGGAAAGGAACCGCACGACCATGGGTCGGCGGTTCCGCAATCCAAATTAGGATGCAACTACACATAGTGTGGTCGGAAACGTCCATTTTTCATTGAGAGCTTCTGTGGCGGGCTGAAAATGTCTGCAGCACAAGCTCCCATTGAAAAATGGAAGTTTGTAAATATCCCTGCACCATGTAAGGTGCAGGGATGTTGAGGGGGGCACCATTGGTGCTCCCCAGGGCAGTATGCAGAGGGCCGGGAGAGAAGGGGTCCTTGCTAGGGGTCCCCCAACGTCGCTTTTCGACAGCCTTTCCATGTCGGAAAAGACCGACATGGAATGGCTGTCGGAAACCAACATCATAATCCTGATGGCAGAAACGCCATCCATAATGGATTATGCTGCCTTTCCGACTGACTGATGGGCTTGTTGAGCCCGTCGGAACCGCGTCGGATTCCCCCGCAGGTTTAAACTCCGACCGCCGTCATCCTAATACGGCATCAGAGTTTAAACGTGATGGGTGACTGAAAATGAACTTTGAACTGTGTACTCTTGCACATTTATTGTGAACTCTTAAGACTGAGTTAACATTTCTGCACTCTTAAGACTGTGATTGTATGTTCCGCTAAATGTCCCTAAGAAGGAACAGGGCAGATGATTAAGAGGACATTGTCTATCTATATAATTATGAATGTTGTGTACAAGGTGCTAGATTTCTAGCCAGTGTATATATTGCTTAGATTAGGGAATATTAGAATGTTGATTATGGACCTTATTTTCAGTTCTACAAAAGTCAAGAAAAACTTTACTCCTCGTCCACAAAATAGTTATAGTAACAAAGCTTGAGGTAGTTATTCTAAAAATAGGGAGAGGAATGATTGTACATGCAATTTTTGAGATATGTATGCTTCCTTGTTTATAGCCTGCAGAAATTCACAGGTTGCTATCGAGAGTTGGTTATATAGAGATTCTGCTGAGGTATAGCTATTCACAATTACATTTGCATTTATTATTCCAATGACATGTTACTCAAGACATCTCTTTATCTTGTATAATTCTGCTACAATCTGCAGACCTGTTTATCACCAGAAGTGACCAGTCTGCAGATTTGTGAGTCTCTGTTTTCTCTCTTATTTCATTACTATTTTCCTGCTCCTACCCCAGGCTTTCATTTGAGCAAATGTGGTCCTTGGTGGGGATGGTGTGAAATGGAAAAGTCTCTTTAGAGCAGATGACAGGTTACTTGGAGCGTGTGCTCTTAGGAGCAATTGCCCTCACCCACCTGAGGGTGGCAAGCTTCATCATCGGGCTTTGCTCCACGTCGGGCTGGCACTGCAATGCGTGATCGGCCCTCAAGGGGGCACTTTACCGGAGATCTTTTTTGTAAATCACCAGGTGAAAGGGCTGGACAAATGAGTGAGTATCTAGTCAGTGAGCGAGAAGATTGGAATATGTGGTTCAAGAAAAAGTGGGTTAAAATCAACTATAGACCATATGTGTTAATGTATTTAATATGATATATATGGTTGATGTCGAGATTAAAACATGTAACAAAGACCCTGGGATATAATGGTCCCTGGCTCTAATGTGAGAGAAGTGTTGTTCACCTATAGATCTGCTGCTATGCTTGGGTCTGATGGAGCACGATGGTGCTTTTTCATTTGTAGGGGCGCATCATAATAACTGATAGTCCGCACCCGCATATATTCATTTGTCGTAATAACATTTGGTTATTAGATCATATTCAGTAATAAAATGTTAAGGTGTAAAAATAGAAATGTTTGTGCTATGTAAAGAAACAATGTGGCATTTGTATTCTGAACAATGTAATTTTAGTAATTGCTTGCATTTGCTTAACAAAGTGGTTTACATGTAATGATGCATTTGATTTAAACGTGCACCATATTAAAGTTGCACGTAGATGTGATTAAATTGTGTTTAATGTGTAGAATTTCATAAGTTGCTTGATGCATTTGATGTGCTTATGTAACATGATGTAGAAAGGCCCAAATGAAATGTTCACCAATGCGTGTATTTGAAGGGCCTATCTGTTCCACTCTTATGTTTTCCAATTTCTGAAGGCCTGAAATGTATTTTCCCTGGAGGCTCTCAGGCTAGGCTTGTTAGTAAATTTCATGTGCATGTTGAATTTGTTCTGTTCTCACATTTTTGTTGCAGGTGGAGAAAGTCGTCTGTTAGTTAGAATAACTCCTTTTGTTTTAGGAGTTTGGCTCGGGGAGGAGATGATACTATGTGTAAGGAATGCTGATAATTTAGAGACGGTGTTCTTTCTCACTGAGGGAGGCCTGGGAATCAAGGTCATTGAGCCAAAAGCTGGAAGTCGACCCTGAATGGAAAATCACCTATGAGAACTATTCAGCGGAATGAGGTGATCTGTGGGCGTGTTCTACATTTTTGTGTTTTGTATTAGGGACAGTGTCCCGGGGTTGGGTCAGGAGAGGAGGTGAGGAGATCGAAGGAGAGAGAAGGAGCATCTTGGAACGAGCGCTGTAGCTTAGGCTACTTGACCCATGCAACGTGAGTGCACTTCTTAGGAAGTCTTCATGAGCTGACACCTTTTCCTGATCTTGCCTGGGGAATGCTAAGTAGGGATGTCACAGTAGTGGTAGTGTAGGGACAGATCGATGTTTTTTATTCATCAGTCACAGATGAAGTCTGATCTTGACGTGGGGGCAATCAATGCCTGCGTCCTGTTTCTGGAAATCGTTATTCTGTTTGTGATTTATCGTATAAAACTAGCTCATAGGTTTGGATTTGTATTAGTTCCCATGTACTTCTACAACCTCGTTACGAGGTGTTTGTATATTCAGTTGTTCTTGTCTTTATAATAAACCCACTAACTAGGAATTCGGAGTCTGTAATTCTTCAGAGCCATGGTTCTTAAGATTTGTTAGATTGTTTTAATTAGTTATTTTTCCCCTCTTCACTTCTCAGCAGGTAACAAAGGTCCATGGGCCAAGAGTTCCACAGTAAATTGGTAGGAACTCGGCCTTCTCAGGTCTATATTAATGGTTAACATGTTTCATGCCCTTAATAGTTGAGAAACGATATCTTGGCATTTCATCAGGACTATTACAAAAAAGACAACCTAATCTTCGACAGAGGGCGAGGAGCTCAAAAGTGTGTTGCTCTCCTCAAGTGAAAGGATGATAAGATGCTAACTTACATCCAACAACCAGTATAGATTACCACATAGTATTGTGGTGCCTGATTAGGATGGAGTAACCCTCCAATTATAAGGGGTAATCATCTTGGCTGATGAGGACGTCACATCAGAAAAAACACCTGAATCTGCATTGAATTGTCTGATCATGTAAGCGCATTGACCTACCCCCCTACTCCTACACTACTATGTGGCGAGCGGCCCCACCACAGCTTTGGCGGTGTGGCGGCAGGGCGGACCCGGCGCTGCATCTCCAAAGTCGTAATCAGGCCCTTAGTGCTAAAGGCACACATGAGCTGACTACCTCCCACTTGAGGTAAAAAGTAAAGTAAAGTAAGTAAATCCGTATTTGTAAAGCGCGAACTACTCACCCTTATGGGTCTCAAGGCGCTGGGGGCCGTCGTGGAAATTAAGTGAGCTATTGCCCAGAGTCACAAGGTGCTGAGCTGAGCTGTCGCCGGAGATCGAACCGCGAACCCTGTGCTCCGAAGTCAGCTGCCCTGGCCGCTGCACCACACCTCTCCCGCCCTTTTAATGTTAGGGACAAACCATTGACCTTGGACCATATCATTTTTCAGCATAAATAGGATGTTAAGAATTTATTGGAGAATACACACCCTGTGTTGTATAAATTGTTTTTAACATGTTATTAGACCTGAGGACAACACCCGACTTGAACAGTAGGTGCTGAAACTAGTCAAATATAAGCATCACTTTTGAGGTCAATGATACCTAAAGTAACCAGAGGGAAAAGCCCATATATATTTTCAATTTCACAGTGTTCTAACAGGGCAACATTAAAATGGTGGGTCCTTCCTAGTGACATTTTTTAAAGTAATTAACACTGGTGTTTGTTTTAGTATTTGCAAATCACTATTTAGAGAGCACTCATGACAGCAATTGGACCCCCCAGACTGTTAGTGGTGCAGAACAGTGACTGTCCAACATGCCTTTATACCAAAAAGGTAGTATAGAGTTAGATACAAAACAGATTCTACTCTACTGGTGTTTTGGGTCTCCTCATAATAATTTGGAACTCAGCGCTGCCCAAGAGGAGAAATTGTGGGTTGAGGATTGAGCTCAGCAGTAGGCCAGTCTTTGTAGATATGGTGCTCTGCTTTTTTTTCCACCTTGCACAACGCAGCACAGCAAATCTGACTGCTGTGCTGTGTTGTCTGAAAAATTTGTGAGTCTGGCTATGGGGTACTGCAGCCTTGGAGAGATTTAACAGTCTCCTGCTTAATTTTTCAAGTTGCTTTCACAGAGGAATGAGTTACAACTGTTTATTAATACGTCATAAATAGGTAAAAAAGGAACATGGGTCAGATGTAAAAAAAATAGTATCAAAATAATGGTTGCAAATGGAGAAAAACATTTTTGAAACCAGTAAAGAATTATATGAACTGAATTATGTAGTAATTGGTTGATTCTTGAAATTCCAATTTGCAGTAGGTTGTACTCTACTTACTTCAGGAATAAGAATGAGATTGGTCACAGATTGCAACTCACCATGATTGTATGACACCGCAGGGATGGTGACCTGTTAACGTCAGTAGACCACCATGTCTATGATTGCTTTTCAATAAAATAAACTAAGGTCAGCAGACCACTATGTCTGTGATTGCTTTTTAATAAAATATTTTTTTTTCAAATGCATACTGTTTTCCTTAAAAACAATGGGTCTGCATTTAAAAACAAAAGTTTAATTTTTTTAAAAGTTTGTTTGAGAGTTAATAGTGATTCCTGGACTAATGCCTATTGTCCAACAAAGGGCTTCATTACGATAGCAGTGGGACTGCCTCTGACAGGACATCA
Organism: Calotriton arnoldi; assembly: GCA_963921515.1. Taxonomy (NCBI): domain Eukaryota; kingdom Metazoa; phylum Chordata; class Amphibia; order Caudata; family Salamandridae; genus Calotriton; species Calotriton arnoldi. Next base: position 2,817,725 of record CAWUFW010001286.1, read on the forward strand.
ATGGCGGTCCTACCGCGACAGCCCTTCGGTCCAACCACCGCATTACAATGCTGACGGTCGGACCCTATTCTGCTAGGGGACAGACTGCTGCCTCCAACAGGATAATCTGAACCCAAAGGGGCGGCGGTGGGACTCGCAATCCTAAATGGAGGCAGTACCAAACCAGGCACCGCCGACGGGATTACGATGTCCCTTTTGGACAGCCTTTCATGGCATGAAAACCGGCAGGAAAAGGTTGTCAGAAACCAACTTTGGGGGCCCCAAACAGGGCCCCCGTCCTTCGTGGGCCATTGTAAAGTGGCCCAGGGGGCCATGTAGTGCCTCCATGCACCTCCATGCACCGTGCACCATGCACCACATGGTGCATGGCACACAGTGCATGGATGTGCACAAAGTGCTCCTTTACACTGCAGCTTGTCCTGCAGCCCTTTTGCTGGGCCGCAGCATGAGCCACCATGTAAATGAGCATTTTCCAACCGCCAGCCTGGCGGTCGCATCATAATGTAGTGGTTGGATCACCGACTGCTTGTCTGGTGGTCTCCTGACCGCAGCAATAGCGGACAGCGGGCCAACCATCCAGCAACAAAAATGATGCCAAAAGTTTTTATTTAAAATTCACAAAGAAGAAGGGGTGCCAAGAAGACCCTTCACCTGTTGCGAATTCATCACCCCCCCCCCAACTCAAGAACTACTAATTTTCAATGTTTTGCAACCAGATTTAGTTCGTAGAACTTTGATGCAACAAATGCCGAGTCGCAAAGCCAGTTTGGGAATCATTAAAAATGTATGGACCCTAAAATGGCTTTGATACATTTAAAAAAGCACTTTAACAGTTGCAAACATTGAATCAGAGAGTTTGTGACTGTTAAAATGTTTTGGGGCATATTTACAATCCCCTTGCACCGCTGGCACATCACTTTTTTTGACGCACCTACAGCACAGTGTGGTGCTCCATATTTACAAGGACACGTAAAGCCACCCTCGTGGCTTTTCGTGTCCTTGTAAATATGGCCCCTTTTCACGCAGCACTTTGCGTGAAAGGGGCTTTCCATGGGTGTTTCTGTGGGTGGGCAACACCCATGGATTCTGACGCATTTCCAGATATACATTTCATAAACCCGGGAATGCATCAGAATCCTATGCCTCCCCAGGGGAGGCATAAGGAGGTGCAACAAAGAGAAATACTTTTATTTTTCCTCTTTCTAGGTGTCCCTTTACAAGCCCCTTGTCCTTTCCTGCACAAAAACAATTATCCCTGCAACGCAGGCACCCTTGCATTATGGTGCAAGGGTGCCTGTGTTGGTGCATGACATCCAATTGTGTGCCAGCGCAGGGGAGCTCAGAGATACGTCATATTGTTGTAAATATGACGCATCCCTTTGCTTCAGAAGTAACGCAACGTGGTGCACCCAAATGGCTTGTGGCACCGCGCTGCGTTGCTTCCTTGTAAATATGGCCCTTAGTACTTCTGTGCCAAACTCCTGCTGAAATTTGCATTTTGCTTTTCATTTTGACAATGATGGAGCAATGGCGCCATATAGTGGTATGTACTGGAACTGCATATGAAGAGCAAGTATTCAAAGATTCATCTTCGCATTGAGAAAGCAGCTAGACCATAGTTTCAAGTCAAACAATTGACCATCATTTATAATGCCCGACCAGTCAAAGTAAAAGCCCGTCGTATATATAAAACATGTCACTGAGTCCAAAAAAAGGAGCCAGTTAAGGGACAAAGATTTCTTCATTTTATTGATCCATAATAGATAAATTGCTAATTAGTCCAAATGAAATTGAGCATCATGACGAGACTCCGTTTGCATGGGTGTTACTAACTAAGTTGTAACCAATTCTTATCTCAGAACCTTTTGTGCACGTAGCTGTGAACTATCCCCATGGCACAAGAGTGACCTTCTGCCAGGCATGACTTTTTGGCTCAAAACTTTAGGAATGCTGGGACTTGTAGTTCCACTTTCCTATTACTGTTTGCGGTCCTTGGTGCTGAACAAGAACCCTATTTTGAGGAACCTCAGGTTCAGGAGTGGCCTGTGCAGGTGAGAGCAGTGGGGCGGGGTTGGGGGGCAGTCGACAGACGACCTGTGCAGGTAAGAGCGGTTTAGAGGGGAGTCGACAGACAACGATGAGGTAATATTACATTTTAAAAAAAGAAAATCACTTACCTTGCACTCGCCGCATCGCCGAGTCGGCGATGTAGTGAGCACAAGGCAAGTGGTTTTCTTTTTTTTAAATTGAATTTTACCTCATCGTTGTCTGTCGACTCCCCTCTACACCGCTCTTACCTGCACATGCTGCTCCTGTTCCAGCTGCTTGGCGAAGGGTGCTAGCCTGTGGTAAAGTCGGGACTCAGTACTAAAGACACACATAAGCTGACTACATCGCATGTGACAGAAACATTGCAGCCAGTATTAACTTTAGGAGCTCCAAATGAATTGGAGCATGAGGTTGAGACTTTGGGGTTTATTTACAAGCTCCTTCTGCCGCCGATGCGTCACTTTTAATATGGGAAAAGTGATGTACTGGTGGCGCAAGGGGCTCATAAATTAGCCCATTTGTTTTCTACAGTGTTTTTTGGTTACAACTAATGCTTACCTCAAAACCTTCCACGCGCACAACAGTCAACTTTCATTTATGAGTGTAACCTTCAGCTAGTGATGACTTCTCAGCTAACAGCCTTAGGGATGCTTGAATTGGTAGTTTTACCTTTAAAGGTATGGGCTAACAAGCCGTGACATGCTTTGTGCTATTAGCTTTATAATTAACACCAGCTAAAAGTTACCTCAGTGACATGGAGATGGTATTCGGACAAAATATAGAACATTTATTATCAAGATACAGAAATATCGTGTGCAAAAATATCGTTGACAAGAATATCGATTTTAAGGTAAGCAATATCGATTTCAAAAATAAAGAGAGAAATATTCAAAAATATCTATGTTGTTAATATCAATGTTAAAAATATCTATGCTGTTAATACCGTTTACAAAAATATTGTGGTTAATAATATTGTTTTTTAATTATTTTTATGCATTTTACTATATATTTTAATTGCATATGTTATAGATTGATTGTATGAATATTGTTAATGTTTTTTACTATAGTTTGTACATTTTTAGTAGTTTTTAAAAGTAATTTGATAGTTTTCTGTCATTTTTAGTACCGTAGCAGGTTGTGGGGTTAATAGGGGTACATAGTGGGAAGTAAATTAAATATAATTGATTAATCATTAGTTTTTAATTAATTATAATTAAGTAATACTTAAAATGTAATTAATATGTATTATTAAATTCTTAATTATTTATGTTAATTGTATAATAATTTATTTTATCATTTAAGGTTTAGGTGTGGATTTTGGGTGTTGTAGGGGTATAGGGTGGGAAGTAAATTAATTATAATTAATAAATATTTATTATTATAATTAATTATGTAATTGATAATTAATTATGTACATTGTGTAATAAAAATGTTATTGACATTTTTTCGGGTGTCAGTTGTTTTTGTGTGGGTCAAGGGTGTGCAGGAAATTAATTATTATAATTAGCAATTAATGTTAATTTATGATAATTATTTAATTGATAATTCATTATGTTAATTGTGTAATTAAGATATTATTTAAGTTATATATTAGGTATGAGTTGTTGGATTTATAGGGGTAAAGGGTGGGAAGTTATTTAAAGACAATTAATTTATTATTAGTTGATTATTAAAAGTTTAATTGATAATTAATTATGTAAATTATGTCATTAGCATTTTTAAATATATATATTAGGTGCAGGTTGTTGGTTTTGTAAGGACAAAGTGTGGGAAGGTAATTAAATATAATTATTTTACTATTAGTTAATTACTATTAATATTTTAATTGATTAATTATGTGAAATGTGTAAATATTATAATTTTAAAAGTATATTTTAGATGTGTGTTGTGTAGTTTGTACAGGTAAAGTGTAGGAAGTTACTTAAGGAATAACATTTAAAAATAGTTAAATATTTTTTCACATATAGTGTTATTTATTATGTTATGTGTTAATTGTGTTGTGCTTTTCAATTGTAAATAGCATTGTATTTATTTGTTGCTATTATTTTGAGAATTTGGGGCCTGATTATAATGTTGGATGGACCACCACTGACAGGCCGTCGGTGGCGGTCTGCCCGACATCCAGGGTACCGGTCCGACCGACGGATTACAAAATCAGCGCTCAGAGCGATTTGGGGGAGGGTGGATACCACCTCCTCTGACAGGCTCAAGGAGCCCATTGAGGCGGTGGTCGGAGCCTTATCACACCCAACCGTATACCGTCTCCATCATTCAGACGCATGGTTAAGAGCCACACGGAAACCCGATACTGATGAAATTCACAACCACCTAGCAAATCAACATGGCAGCACACATGTAATGAAGCACATACTCTGCGATATGAGTGGTCATCTTACAAAATAAGCAGAAAACACACCCTCTACACACAACAGGTATGCCTATTGAGTACATACAGTGTTGCCAGCAGGGCTATACTGCCTAGATACACACACAGTGGCACGTCAAGTAACATCGATCACTTACTGTCCATAAAGGCTTACCTGTGTTCGGCAAATTGACCGACCCAGCCCCGTTCGTGTAGCAGTGTCGAGAACGGAGGGTGCTCTCTGAAGAAGTTTATGAAAGGTCTAGCCACGCCCTCATAGCTGCACTAGAACATACCGTTTCACCCAAGTATGCATGCATTAGGAGGAAGCATTCTTACTACAATTCAGTGTTGCAGTGGGAACTTAAGTCCTACCTGGAAGTCATCGTAAATGAGACTATTCACAGTCCCAAAACACTGCTAACCTGCATCAGTATTTACAACATATGTATGGATCATTACCATCAATCTGCAATCGTGAGTGATAATATCCATAATTGTGTATGTCTTTAGAGATCCCAAATTCAACAATGGCACTAATATGTATAGTGTCAAGAGAGTCGTGAACCATAAACCGAATACAATGGATGAGTCTTCAACGACTCCGAGTCAAATGGTAAACAGTATATAATAACATATGAATGCATAGACCGTGAACAAGGAATCAAAACGCATGATTCACATAAACAGGAGAGTGTGTCAGCAAGTGCATCGTTGCTCTTGGGATCACATAGCTTCCGGAAGACTGGTATCTCACAATGTGAGATTCTCCAACTAACCATTATAAATCAGACAATATCTGGTGGCTCTAATGACCAGGCAACACATACTAAGTGATTATCCAGTTGAAGTATCCTGTTTCAAACACGCTAATAATCCTCATCAAATGAATACAACTCTTAGGCAACCCAAGGGAGCCCTCGTGTGAATTGTTGATGCCACACAGGCAGTTACCCCGCAGCAGTTACTATTGATAGTCTAATACTTTGGTAAAAAAATAATAAGCAGACGTACCAGAAAAATTGGCTTGCATAACGGTCAGCAGATGGACCTAGGGTACCTGTTATCCTGAAAGATAATGCATGATAGAGGCAACAGAGTAGAAACAGACTACTGTATCAGAAAGTTTGGCTTATACACTAATCAGTAGATGGCCAAAGGGTACAAGGGTACCCTGGCAGAGTAGAAACAAACACTAGTACCAGAATATTTAGCTTGTACACTGATCAGTAGATGGACAGAGGGTACAGGGGTACCCTGACAGCATAGATGCAGCAGGAGCAGCAGGTTAGAGGAAATGGTGTAGTTCATGATCAACATTGAGTCCCATTTTGACGGATCTTAAGACACAGATCCATCTTGCCTCCAATTGTCTGAGATGTTGTGTTCTGTCCCCACCTCTCTTATCTGGCAGGGCTAGGTCAATCCCATGGAACCTAACGTTGGACCTATTTTGCCGACTGTCACAGTCATGTGTTGCCAAAGAATAAGCAGTATCATGATTAACACAGGTCCTGGTCTTGAATGCAGACTTTCAATTGGTGTGTTGAACTACCAATGTATATTTTGTTGCAAACACATATATGAACATAGACCACATAACAAGACTGACAATTAATGAAATTATTTTTTTGTGTTTTTTCTCGGTGTTTTAGCTAAACTCTTTTATTTTGTTACCACCATATGTATATGTTGCAGTCACCACATGTATGGAAACCCAATGGTTTTTTTTCAACCAGGTTTCTGAATCCTGTTTTTTTGGCAAGGTGTAACTTGGACATAGTGTTTCCCATGTGGTTTTACTCCTTTTATATGTTATGGAGGGTTTGTTTAAAAATAAATTGCCAACTCCAGGCACACCTTTTAACAGGGCCCAATGTCTGTTAAGAATTCTGAATGCTTCTTGAGTGATTTTAAAGTGTGTGGTTATGAAAGACAAACATTCTTTCAAGTCAGTCCTCTGTTTACTCTTCAGTGTGTCCCCACCGCTGGTATTCCTGGCCTTAACCACAGCCCGTTGGAGATTGTGAGTTTTATATCCTCTCCTTTCGAGTCTAGAAGCTGTTTTCTTGACATTATGCTCAAAATTTCCTTCCTCACTACAATTTCTACGTATCCGAATCATTTCCCCAAACGGAATAGCATGTTTGGTGCAGGAGGGATGTGAGCTCTCACTGTGTAAAATACTGTTCACAGCTGTTTCTTTAAGAAATAGTGTGCTCTGCAATATGTTGTTGGATACATAAAATTCTACGTCTAGGAACTGGGTTCATATTTCTGAGATGTTGAGTGTAAAGGTAACGTTAAACACATTGTTATTGAGATATTCAAAATATTCTCGCATCTGATTCTCAGTACCAGTCCAAATGATGATCACATCGTCTATATAGCAACCTCAATAGCAGATGTTTTTAGTCCATTTAGCAGCCTCTAAGGACCATGCATGAGTGTGTTCTATCCACCTCATGAAGAGATTCGCATATGATGGTGCAAATCTTTCAAAATGCTTTTTACTATTGCGGCTAGTGCAGCAGCCATTTTCCTGGGCCGCTGCACAAGCCGCAATAGTAAAAAGCATTTTCACGACTGCCTGCACAGCAATCATATCGTAATTAGGCTGTCAGGACCGCTGCCTCCTTGTCAGACGGTCTTGTGCCCGAAACAATGACGGTCAGACGCTCTTCTGACTGCCATCGTATTGCGGACCATAGTTTGGTATTTTTTTTATAAGAATATAATATTTGTATTCATTTATAATATGTATAAAGATTGTAGTAAATATGTAATTTGTTTATTTTTTAAACATTATATATAATTTTGTATTTAAATATTTATATTTTTTGTTATTTAATATGGTTTTCAAAATTGTTTTTTTAAAGTGAACTACTGTGTGTCTAATGTTGCACCGAGTGTAGTGGGAATAGTAATTTTTGTCCTTCCGCAATCCAACACTTTCCCTACTTTTTCGCTGATTGGAACGGGAATAGTAAATTTTACCCCTCTGCAATCCAACACTTTCCCTACTGTAGCACTGGCTGGAGTGGGAATGGAGCAAACAGAAGGAGATGATGGACGGAGCGCTGAAACTTTTCAGACACTCACCCCCAGTCACAGATCTGGGTTGAATCCATCATCGTTCTTTAGCTCACTTTGCCACCTCAGTTCAGACCCAGCCATATGCAAATCAGTCTTGACCCTGTGCCTCATGGGAACAGTCCAGCGAACTGCCAAGCCAGGTCTTCCCTGAACCGGAAACAAGTATCCTGGGACCGGGTTCGGGCTAACAGCCCTCATCAGCCAGGCTAGCTTGAATCCAGTGGCAAAGTGAGCAAGGGACCCACGTCTGGGCATAACCTGCCAACTTAGGGCGAACAAAGCAGTTCGGGCTGGACTGTTCCCATGAGGCACAGGGTCAAGACTGATTTGCATATAGCTGTGTCTGAAGTGGGGTGGCGAAGTGAGCTAAAGAACGATGATGGATTCAACCCAGATCTGTGACTGGGGTGAGTGTCTGAAAAGTTTTAGCGCTCCGTCCATCATCTCCTTGTGTTTGCTTTGTTCGCCCCATGTTGGCAGGGTATGCCCAGACGTAGGTCCCTTGCTCACTTTGCCACTGGATTCAAGCTAGCCTGGCTGATGAGGGATGTTAGCCCGAAACCGGTCCCAGGATGCTTGTTTCCGGTCGAGGGAAGACATGGCTTGGCAGTTCTGGCTGGACTGTTCCCATGAGGCACAGGGGCAAGACTGATTTGCATATAGCTGTGTCTGAACTGGGGTGGCGAAGTGAGCTAAAGAACGATGATGGATTCAACCCAGATCTGTGACTGGGGTGAGTGTCTGAATAGTTTCAGCGCTCCGTCCATCAACTCCTTGTGTTTGCTTTGGAGTGGGAATAGTACATTTTACCCTTCCACAATCCAACACTTTCCCTGCTGTTGCACTGACTGGAGTGGGAATAGTAAATTTTCTCCTTGTGTTTGCTTTGGAGTGGGAATAGTAAATTTTACCCCTCTGCAATCCAACACTTTCCCTTCTGTTGACTGTAGTGGGAACAGTAAATGCTACTGTTCCGCAATCCAACACTTTCCCTACTGTTGCACTGATTGGAGTGGGAATAGTAAATTATATCCCTCCACAATCCAACACTTTCCCTACTGTTGCACTGACTGGAGTGGGAATAGTACATTTTACCCCTCTGCAATCCATCACTTTCCCTACTGTTGCACTGACTGGAGTGAGAATAATAAATTTTACCACTCCACAATACCAACACTTTCCCTACTGTTGCACTGACTAGAGTGAGAATAGTACATTTTACCCCTCCGCAATCCAACACTTTCCCTACTGTTGCACTGACTAGAGTGAGAATAGTACATTTTACCCCTCCGCAATCCAACACTTTCCCTACTGTTGCACTGACTGTAGTGGGATCAGTAAATGTTACTGTTCCGCAATCCAACACTTTCCCTACTGTTGCACTGATCGGAGTGGGAATAGTAAATTATACCCCTCCACAATCCAACACTTTCCCTACTATTGTACTGACTGGAGTGGGAATAGTACATTTTACCCCTCCGCAATCCAGCACTTTCCCTACTTTTCTACAGAGTGGGAATAGTACATTTTACCCCTCCTCAATCCAACACTTTCCCTACTGTTGCACAGGCTGGAGTGGGCATAGTAAATTTTACCTCTCTGCTATCCAAGACTTTCCCTATTGTTGCACTGACAGGAGTAGGAATAGTATATTTTACCCCTCTGCAATCCAACACTTTCCCTACTTTTGCACTGACTGGAGTGGGAATAGAACATTTTACCCCTCCGCTATCCAACACTTTCCCTACTGCTGCAATGACTGGAGTTTGAATAGTAATTTTTACCCCTCCACAATCCAACGCTTTCCATACTGTTGTACTTATTGGAGCGGGAATCGTAAACTTTACCCCTCCTCAATCCAGCACTTTCCCTGCTGTTGCACTGACTGGAGTGCAAATAGAAAATTTGACCCCTCTGCATTCCATCACTTTCCCTACTGTTGCACTGACTAGAGTGAGAATAGTAAATGTTACCACTCCACAATCCAACACTTTCCCTACTGTTGCACTGACTGTAGTGGGAACAGTAAATGTTACTGTTCCGCAATCCAACACTTTCCCTACTGTTGCACTGATTGGAGTGGGAATAGTAAATCCCACCCCTCCACAATTCAACACTTTCCCTGCTGTTGCACTGACTGGAGTGGGAATAGTAAATTTTTCCCTTCTGCAATCCAACACTTTCCCCACTGTTGCACTGACTGTAGTGGGATCAGTAAATGTTACTGTTCCACAATCCAACACTTTCCTTACTGTTGCACTGATTGGAGTGGGAATAGTAAATTATACCCCTCCATAATCCAACACTTTTGCCTACTGTTGTACTGACTGGAGTGGGAATAGTACATTTTAACCCTCCGCTATCCAACACTTTCCCTACTGCTGCAATGACTAGCGTTGGAATAGCCGGTGTATCACGTTGCGTGATGCACCGGTGGCGCAGCCTGCTGAGTGATATTTACAAGCACAGGTAAAGTCACCCTGCGTGACTTAACCTGTGCTTGTAAATATCGCCCCTGTTCACGCAACACTTTGCGTGTTAGAGGCGTGACATGGGTGTTGCTGTGGGTGTTCCCACGCAACACCCATGTCCACTGATGTGTTGTATTCCTCTTAGGGTGTCCATAACAGGCTTTCCAATATCATGTCCTTATATAGGCACAATTCGCCCTGCCCTTATATAGGCATAGAATCCCAGGCCTTATTTAGGCATTAAACCGTGCACTCCAAATACAGGCATGGTCTCTGACATCTGTCCACCCTAACGTCACAACGAGCTCATGAAGAACAGACCCTTAGGCTGCGGGAGTTTCCCTAGCCCAGGACTATTGATTTCTTCAAGGCCTCATATATTATGCATGAACCATTATTCCTTAGGGGTTCATCCATGACGTCTTTCGCTACCCAATTCACGTCAATGCTAACATTCCTAAGGTACTCTCAGGTATAAATATACCTTCCCTAGCCCTTGTAAACTAGAGGAGACTAGAGTATCCCGGCCTGACGCACTGAGAAGACGCTGTCATCCCTGCACGCAGAGAGTCCCGCTTCCAGTGATCTGACTTCCCTTGCGGGGTGTTGGAGTTCGAGTCTGGCAAAGAGATTCCAACCTCTCTCATTCTTCAGGTATGGAGCTGATAAAAACCTAGAGGGACTCTTGGCATACTAGGTATATTGGGTTTAAACATACTCTTAGTATACCATAGTAAGGAATACTTCACCTACTTCATACCTCGTCCTACACATAGGTTAGGTTAGGTACATTGGGGTAGAACTAGCTTAGCACCGCATCGTATGAGTACTCGCATTTTTAGTCTGTGTTATTTATGTAACAGCATCTGTACTAAAAGATAATGCTATCGCAGTATTATTTATTTCTACTGCTCACCCTGTACATTATTTATCTCGCATACTGTCTTGTGATCATAACAGCACATTATATTTACACCAGAAATAAGACTGTTCAATAAATCTTTTATTGAAAACGCCCGTCTATTCTTTCTGTGTAAATCTGAGGAAAACTAAGCATGCATGACTGAGCTGAGTGAAATAGTTATCTAGTGTTTCCACGACTCTGGGACACGTTCTGATTCTAAAAGGGAAACATATTGGTCATGTTTTGTGGCTGCCAGAAACTACTCCCTTCTTGTTGTCAAGGAGTTTCTAGTGGCCTCTGAGCTAGCTGGCACAAGTAATTAAGTTTAATATACTCGATAGGGACATACTGACCTTAGTCCTATGTCAAACCTATAAGATATATTATTCCAATGCGCAGAGCCTATTAGGGAAATAGGAGCTACACTACATGGCGCCCAACGGTTTGGTAAGGCGGTAATTCAACGTTAGATACTGAGTAACTCAGCCGTGCTTTTTCTCTCAAGACCCCTACCCATATACTCCAAAAGACGTCTGGAGTGGGCAGGGTTTAGTATCCACCAAGGCTACATAGGGAAGTACCCTATATATTAGCTGTTTGGTTTGCTCAACGTTGAAGGATACAGTGTTCCAAAATATTGTGCACCTTATCTTTGTTTCCTTGAAACTTGTTCTACATTTTTCAAACAACAAAATGCCTGACGGTGACAATGAAACCGGAAACGGTGGAGCTGTGGCTGATCCAGCCCAAGCAGCAGTTTTTGACCTTACAGGTTTAAATGAGACAGAGGAGGGTGTTATAAACATCCCTCAAAACTTAAGAAGAGCCATCACTCTAAAACTTATAAAACATGGCCTACCGCCAAGAGAAGGTAGAGCAGTTTTCGTGATAGAGGCACATGAATCCTTTCAGACAGAGGTATTCTATTCATGGGAATTACTTCCTGAATGCAATCCAACGTCACAAACATTTCACTTCTACAAAGAAGATGATCTACCAGAGGAATACATTCCTTTCGAGGATATTGAAATTCCATTAACATACCAGGAGCATCAGCTCTGGTTGAAAGGCGCCCTAAAACATCACAAAAACATTACCAGGCTCGGTCCACTAGGTAGACCAGGAGTAACATGGCCGATTTTAGCCGGCTACACACCTCATCCTGAACTGGATATAATGACAGATGAGGAATTACATACTCAAATAAAAGAGTTAATACAAATTTACAGACAATTGGTCCAATATGTCATGCGGACTTTTACAGTCCGACCACCATTGACATATCCAAATCAGACCCCTCATCAGGGGACTACACTAAAAATTACACCACAGACTCTCAATTCAGTCATGGGTAAAATGCCCACAAAACAAAAGCAAATTCCGTTTTGGATAGCTCAAAAAATTACTCAAATCGAAGCAGTATTTCCAAATACTAGCCCGCATGAGAAACACAGAATCCTAACAATCAGTTTACCAATGGGGATCACACCACAACTGGAGGACTGCACCACATGGGGTTCAGTCTTTGCTGCCATCTATACTAAAACACATGGCATTCCGTCAATTGCGGTAATACCTGATGTCCTCAAACAAATTCAAAATGAATATGGGGCAGAGCCTGCTCTAAATTTAGGTATGAAATTACTGAAAAATTTCGAGCAAGTCTCAACAATAATATTATCTAATATTAAAGGAGAGGCAGCAGCAGTTGCGATCCGCCAAAAATTGAGGGAATTCGATGTTACAGAACATCAAACTGAGCTACCCAGAATAATAGAACAATCCTATGCAGAATTAGGCAGAGATAGTTTGGGTGGAAGACCAGTGAAGCCGAAACAATCTGAAAGTCCTGAGAAGGACTCAATCAAACAAACTCCTACAACTTCTAAAAAGAAGTGGGAAACTAATAAACAAATTTCAAATGAGAAGCGTTCTCAATCCCGAGGTAGGTCTCCTCAAAAGGAGCCCTCTGAAAGGAGGTATAACCTCAGGAATAGGGATAATTTGAGAAAACCTGACAGGTATCATGATACTGATACACGTTCCTCTCGTCCCTTTCAGATCTCACCACATACTTCGGAAAGAAGAGGACGGACGGAACACAGAGAAGAACGCGTGAAATCAAAAGACGACAAACACGCTCCAAAAACTAAGGCTAAAGCTCAATTCTCCAAAAAGAAAGTAGCAGGTCTAAAGATTAGACATGCCGAGAATACTGAGAACACAACTCAAGAACGGAGAATGGGCTCAGACCATGCTGGACAGTGCAGCAGAAGTCACAATAGTTTGCCAGAACGTGAAGGAACTTCTGGAGATAGTGGACTTGAATGAGTACATTATAGTAGAGACTGTAGACACCAGGGTTAGTACTCCACAAAGGTTATTTGAAATAACACTCCGGATGGAGGGAGACAAACCTAGACAGGTGAAAGCAATCTTTTGGGAAAAACTATCAAAGGGCTATGACATACTTCTAGCAGAAAAAGACTGGCCACCACAATTTGTCAGGGAGTGCCCACATGGTGAGGACATTATTATGCCTGCCTTCTCCAACCATATTCCAATTCACTTACAATATACATATGCCAGGAAATGGGCAGTGGCCCAGGCCCCAGCATTATATAAAAATCATGTAGGATGGGATGAGGATTCACCTCACCATAAAATACATCTGAAACATGAAACTACTGCACAAAGGCAGTACCCTATAAAGCAAGAAGCTAAAAAACAGGTCAGGGAGATCTTAGATCAACTTGAATACCAAGGGGTGATTGAAACATGCACCTCGTCAATGAACAATCCTTTGTTTCCTGTCTCCAAACCAGACAATACATATCGTCTAGTTTTGGATTACAGACACCTAAACACTTGTTCTAAAACTTTTGCAGTGCAAAATGCACATAGCACAGCATTAATGAATAACATTGTGCGTAAAAAATATAAAACCACATTAGATATCTCAAATGGTTTCTTTTGTCAAAACATAGCACCTGAAAGCAGGTACTTAACAGCATTCTCCATAATGGGGACCCAGTGTCACTTTTGTCGACTCCCACAAGGGTTCAAGAATAGCCCCGGCTTATTCTCAACGAGGGTAATGGAGTTACTACAAATTTATGACAATGAGACATTGTCCTATGTCGATGACATTTATCTAACAGACGATGACCTGGATAAACACTTGAACAGGGTGAGCACCATTATATTGGGTTTCGCCTCTGAGGGTTACAAATTCAACTTTAAGAAGTCTAGAATTGCCCATCTCAATGTCCTATTTCTAGGATATGAGCTTTCAAGTGAAGGCAAGAGCTTGGCAGCTAACTTTTTAGAAAAGTGTGCGCTGCTCCAACCTCCAAAAACGCAAAAAAATTTACAATCCATCCTGGGTTTCTTAAATTTTGGAAGAACATACATTCTAAACTACGCAGAAAGGGTTAAACCTCTCTACGCATTAATCAAACCTGATTTTTCATTTAGAAACTGGACACAAGAACACACAGAAATCTTGCGTTCACTACAAGCTAACATGTTAGCAACAAATCACTTACAAACACGCGTAAGTGAACACAATTTGGTGATCCGAATAATTTCGGGTCAATGCGGATTCACATACTTAACTTTCAATGAAGGTGAGAAAATCCCAATAGCGTATAAATCCCACTTGTACACACAAGCGGAAATGCGCTTCAGTTCAACTGAAAAAATTCTAACAGCAGTTCAAACTGCTGTAGCAAAAGAAAGAGCCTTAGCCCAAGGGAAACGCATTATTGTCGTAACCCCGGTACCTGTTTTAGAAGCGGTTACAAAAGCAAGCATTCCAAATGCTAAAGCATTGCATCCAAGATGGATACAATGGGTTAATTCTCTTGCTGCAACAGATGTTGAATATGTTTTTGATCCAGATTTAAAAACACAAGCATTCCTGCAGTATGAACATGAATGTCCCCTGCCTACTGAAATTCTGCCTCTCGATCAGTACGAATTTATAATTTACACTGACGGATCCGCACAACCCGCAATAGGGAGTAAGCAAGCTTACAGTGCAGCGTATGCTATCGTTAAAGGTCGCATGCGAGATGGCATCTTCAGACCTATGGTCACAAAAACGCAGTCTCTAGGAGATTGTACAGCTCAGCGAGCTGAACTACAAGCATTCAAACTGGCACTTGAAACTACAGATCGCGAATTCCCCACACTAATCGTGTGCGATTCTTTTTACTGTGTGCAGTCGTATAATGAATATATACAAAACTGGCTTGAAAATGGTTTCAGAGATGCGAAAGGTGGCACAATAAAGCACAAAATGCTTTGGGAACAAGTAGTTCAGTTGAAAAACGAACTACCAAAGGCTCACGTGATCCACACACTGAGTCATCAACGTGATGGCGTTCACGTTGCAGGAATTCATTGGCTGACGAAGCCGCAAAGGGGGCTGTGCAAACGGCTTCCGTAGCTGCGATCACTCGTTCCAAAACAAAAATAGACGGTGAGATAATGTTGGCTGTCAAAGCTTCAAGCAAAGGCAGCAGTGCAGCGTTACCAAAAAGTTTCCACTCAAGTACTCTTATGTAATTGATGCGAACAACGTTCCTTTTGCTCGACTCCCTGGAGTGGGGGATAGGGTAATACCAAACAAGGAACGCAGATTAGGACTAATCCTAGCAGCACACGACGGGATAGCTTCTGCACATGCAGGTGTTTCAGCAACAGTATCTTTACTCAAGCAAAGATATTGGTGGCCTGGCATTCGGAAACAAACTAAAAACTATGTTTTAGAATGCGAAATTTGCCAACAGATGAAAGTCTCAACAGTGAAACGTCCTGCGCAGACACCCCTGTTAATTTCAGACAAACCATTAGCTTGTGTTTACCTGGACCAATGCGGTCCCTTGCACAGGGACGGTAATTATAAATATATCATGGTTGCAGTGGATTCATGCTCTAGGTTCCTATGGTTATGGCATCAGCGCTCAGCTGACGCTCGAACTGTTATAAAAGATTTGCGAGTCTTTATCGGCATATACGCAATAGGCACGTTACATTCTGACCAGGGTCCTGCGTTTAGCTCTCGGGCTTACAAAGAAGCCATGGCCAGTCTGGGCGTTGCATTGCGGTACTCCTCTCCATTCCATCCTGAGGGAAATTCGGTTGTGGAAAGGAAAAACCGGGACATAAAGCAGTCTATAACAGCTAGAGTATTAGGCTCTGGTGACTGGTGGGTCAAACACCTTAGTGGAGTTCAACACGCACTAAATATCCTGCCAAGAAGTTCTCTAGGGGGGGTCACTCCATATGAGGTCCTATTTGGGACAAGAATGTGGGTGCCAGACTTAGAAAACATAGGCACAGTGGTGGAAAATAAACCCTTTGATATCAAAGATCGTTTGGCTGTTTTACAGGACTTAAACAAATTAAGAACGAAACAAAGCAACATGTTCCTACAGCCAGCCACCACTGGGGATCAACCGGCTGTCCCAGCAAGGCCTGTCTGGATTCCAAAAGTTGGGGATCTAGTCAGAGAAAAATTTGCGGACAAGAAGGAATTTGGACCTTCTTACAGACAACCAGTACCTGTCCTAGCAGTTCAAGGAACAAGAACAGTACTACTGCCACCCCTTGCTGGAAGAAAGGAGAAAACATTTGTGTCCATCGACCTCACAAACCACAGCATGTGGCCAATACTAAATAGTAGGCCTCGTGGACTCCGACCTAGTAGCAAACGCACTCCTCTCGCTACTATCCAAGAGGTTCATACTGAAAGACTGATAACTATCGAGAATTCAGCAGAAACAGATGAAGGACTAAGCAACAATGCTATGGAAATCGTCCCTCTTGAAGAACAAGTAACAGTTCGACCAAATACACCTGTCTACACCAATGTGGCACGTGATGAACTGGTTCCAGTGATTTCTACAAATCCTGATGCAATTCAAACAATTGATAGAACTGCTTCTGGCTATTTCATTAACTTTGATACGTTCTCAGAAGATCCCAGTGAACCTGAAACGACGCCAGCATCATTCAAATTCAAGCAGCAAATACAAGACTTTCTTCACTCTCTGAAAAAGACTTACTTGGTTTCTCCATGGATTGAACTCTGGATTATATCTGGACTTTTTGTTTTCCTGCTCTGGCTAGCTTTGGTTGCAACTGTGAGCGTGCTTATTAGTGGCAGATACATCCATGCGAACACTGAAAACAAAGACGTAAACGTACTTTTGAAACCTCATAAATCTTCTCATCGTGAAGCAAGAGACTTGTCATCAGTGAACATCACAGCTGTTCCTATACACGATGGTATAGTGTGGGACAAAACAGATTTTGATATATTCGGGCCAACAAAAGAATTGAACATTCCACATTTGTTTAAAATTCACTAAGATCTAATCATGTCCAGTACCTATTCTGATGATTGGGACTTTGAGACTGTGACTGACATAATGTTTGACCTAGAAAAATCTGCTGCATTTTCTAAAAATGAATATTTAGAGGGTTCATCAGACTATGAACAACTGTATTGTTATAACCACTATGGTCATCATTATTTGCATAAAACTGCATATCCAAGAAATGTGTTTATGTTTAACCAATGGGAACATTGTCCTACACCACCTAAAGGTAGTTCAAAAACATTTGCCAGTAAATTTCCATATTTTTCAGGATATAATACATCTGATCCAGAAATGTTTTACTATAAAAATGAAAACAAGACAGGACTGAAAATTATGTTAACAAATACAAAACAGATTTATTCTGCATTATTTAATGCCCAACTGTCTAGACAGGGTTTCGACTTTTGGAAAGACGCAATAGACACAAAAACGTTGTGGGGTACTAAAGAATGGCAAGTACAGGGATTAGAAGCTTTATTTAGAGCCTGCATCATCCCTGAACAAATAATGTTTTTGAATGAAACAATCCAACAAACATCTTGTCTTGGATTAGCCAAGATCAAAGAGATGAACACACCTTTTGTACCAACTCCTGCAAAAACTAACGAAACACAGGCAGTGGTGACAGTTGACAATATACTACAACTCAACAGATCTAATCCTGATTGGAAAAAATGGTTGATCTGGCCCACAGACACAAATAAATGTCAGGAAAGATTCCTGAATAAAACTCAGGGTTTTACCATTCATAGGCCAGACCCAAGATACGTCCAAAGACAACATCCGGGGGTAGTAACAACATACAGTGTAGGGAAATTATGCCTCGATTGGCTGCATACATCTACACTACAGGATGTGAAACAACACTTATCCTTACTTGCAAAAGACGCAGATCTTAGGGATTTCTTGCTTGGACCAAGAAAACCGCGTCAAAAACGTTTCATATATGCCGGCATCTATGCTGCATACAATGAAGCATGGAAGGTGTCACAGATAGAGACCGCAGAACGAATACGTGAACTTGATCGTATTAATTTAGAGAAATCACTCTCTGTGGTCGACAATGGGTTAACAACTTTGTCCTCCAGAATTTATTCACTGGACGGCATTGTATCCTCTGCTTTCGACATACTAGAACAAGATTTGGCGATGTTACAACAAGGCCAATCTCAATTACGTTCTATTATGTTATTAAGCTGGACGCTGCAATCATTGCGAGCGGGCTATGTGCCTTGGCGTTTCATCAACACAACGGCTCTGTTCTCAGAATACAATCTAACTGATAAACAGATCGAAATGGCACAAAGAGGAGCAAAGTATACAGTGCTGAGCATTGAAAAACTGGAAAAGTTACCATTCACAGTGGCAGAAAAACCAGCTACAGAATGGCTTATTCATGGCAAAATAACATTACCTGTGAGTACTTTTCAGTTTCAGTATTGCCTCAGACAAATGCAAGCAGGCAAATATGAAAGGTTGGGTAAGGAATACATTAAGACATCTTGGGCTTTACCGTATACATACAGATGTTGGAGCGGGGATCGTGAAGTATTTTTAAGCGGTAAAAACTGTAAACGTGCACTAAGCGGTTCATTTGTATGTCAGGACATTTCCTTGCACGGGCATGTAATGGTTCTGTGGCAAATTTGTCTTGCCATCAGCAGGGTACACCAGCTGCTGTGATTAATCCAACGTTCGGACAACTTTCTAATGGGAGTTACCTCATGTTGAATGATCAGAGTTGCTGTGGCATGCTGCCAGGCATCCCATATCTAGTAACGATCAACTCCAGGGTCACTTGCTGTATGCAAGTATTGTTTGCCCCAATAGACACAGTCAGGGAGTCGCCTCTATGGCCTTCGCTGAACGTCTCTTTTATAAGATTTGATACTTTAAGCAGAATGAAAGCCATGCTTTTACAACAAACAGTGCCTTTGACCTCGGCCAAAGAAACCTATGATCTGCAAATTGCAAGGACTTTGGCTGAGATACAGACTTTAATACGTACAAACTGCCCTATACATTTCGTGGAAATGATAGGACTAATTTTCAACATGTCTGATACAACAGGAATTGTACATGTATTTAAGGGCATCTGCTCGGGTCTGTTAGCACCTTTCCAGGCAATACTCGGAATCATCCCGAACTTTGCACATTCGGTGTTTGGTGGCATACCATTAATTCTAGCACTTGTTGCCGGAATTCTATTTCTCTTCCTGCTGTTGCGCTATGGCCAGCCAATTCGCCAACATCACTCCGAGCGAAATGGAGAAAGCTCTCCTTGAACGAAAGTGCCGTGAGCAAATAGTACAGCTTTTGGGCATAAATCGTCTACGGGACCTTAATACCACATGGTTCCTGTCATTCAGACCAATCTGGCAAGATTGCATCTTACCTGTTCTACGATGCCTGCTATGCGGTGTAGAATGCGTGTTGGACACCTGTCTAACATTTCCATCGGATGCGCCAACGGACGTCGATACTCTGCTGGACCAGATAACGGCCCATGCTATGTGTTGTCCCCAGCGGCTTCCTATCCTGATGACAGCATTCATTGAGATCTCACAGACGCTTCCGGCTGCTGCTGAGGTACGAGAAAGAACTACAGGCACACAGGTAACAACGGACGCGAACATTGCGACAATTGAAAGCAATGCTTCACATCTCTGTGCGATTAACCTGCTTCACGAGGTGTTCCAACTCACACCAACTACAGTGGATGATGTTTTGTCTATAGAAATAGATGATCTAATGTTTACACCAGACCCATAAACTGACTCTGATTCAGCATACAGTGTTCCAGAAATACAGCAACAATTTGGCCTTCATTTTTCAAAAACTTGGAACTCTACCAAAAATTGAACTTTTTCCCATTTTTTTTGGAACGAAAATGGAACTTCAATCTGCTTAAAGTAGAACTAGTCTTATAGTACAGACTAAGCGGTCCTTCAACAGACATTTAGTCGTCCTATGTGTCTAAAAACAGTTCATTTGATTTCATGACATGAAATGACTTTTGATTTTTGAACAACTTATCGATCATTTTCTGTCACATGTAAATATTACTGCTTACTTCATTCCAATTGCATTTATTTTCGAATTTTATGCCTGAAATGATAAGCAATGCTTCGAATGTACAGTACCTTTTTGCATTCTAATATGTTTTTTTTTTTTAAATGCCTTTTTAAAATGGTTTTATGAAATATTTTAGAAATATGCGGTACTCCATTTTTATGTTTAGCATTTTTAATGTTTAGCATTTATGTATTATCGTATACACGAAAGAGGAGTGGGTGTTGTATTCCTCTTAGGGTGTCCATAACAGGCTTTCCAATATCATGTCCTTATATAGGCACAATTCGCCCTGCCCTTATATAGGCATAGAATCCCAGGCCTTATTTAGGCATTAAACCGTGCACTCCAAATACAGGCATGGTCTCTGACATCCGTCCACCCTAACGTCATAACGAGTTCATGAAGAACAGACCCTTAGGCTGCGGGAGTTTCCCTAGCCCAGGACTATTGATTTCTTCAAGGCCTCATATATTATGCATGAACCATTATTCCTTAGGGGTTCATCCATGACGTCTTTCGCTACCCAATTCACGTCAATGCTAACATTCCTAAGGTACTCTCAGGTATAAATATACCTTCCCTAGCCCTTGTAAACTAGAGGAGACCTCGACTTCAGAGGAGACCGTATCCCGGCCTGACGCACTGAGAAGACGCTGTCATCCCTGCACGCAGAGAGTCCCGCTTCCAGTGATCTGACTTTCCTTGCGGGGTGTTGGAGTTCGAGTCTGGCAAAGAGATT
The DNA here is from genome assembly GCA_963921515.1 of Calotriton arnoldi. NCBI lineage: Eukaryota > Metazoa > Chordata > Amphibia > Caudata > Salamandridae > Calotriton > Calotriton arnoldi. Next base: position 2,838,816 of record CAWUFW010001286.1, read on the forward strand.
CCAACCTCTCTCATTCTTCAGGTATGGAGCTGATAAAAACCTAGAGGGACTCTTGGCATACTAGGTATATTGGGTTTAAACATACTCTTAGTATACCATAGTAAGGAATACTTCACCTACTTCATACCTCGTCCTACACCTAGGTTAGGCTAGGTACATTGGGGTAGAACTAGCTTAGCACCGCATCGTATGAGTACTCGCATTTTTAGTCTGTGTTATTTATGTAACAGCATCTGTACTAAAAGATAATGCTATTGCAGTATTATTTATTTCTACTGCTCACCCTGTACATTATTTATCTCGCATACTGTCTTGTGATCATAACAGCACATTATACTTACACCAGAAACAAGACTGTTCAATAAATCTTTTATTGAAAACGCCCGTCTATTCTTTCTGTGTAAATCTGAGGAAAACTAAGCATGCACGACTGAGCTGAGTGAAATAGTTATCTAGTGTTTCCACGACTCTGGGACACGTTCTGATTCTAAAAGGGAAACATATTGGTCATGTTTTGCGGCTGCCAGAAACTACTCCCTTCTTGTTGTCAAGGAGTTTCTAGTGGCCTCTGAGCTAGCTGGCACAAGTAATTAAGTTTAATATACTCGATAGGGACATACTGACCTTAGTCCTATGTCAAACCTATAGGATATATTATTCCAATGCGCAGAGCCTATTAGGGAAATAGGAGCTACACTACAGATGCATTTCCAGATTTACGAGAAATCGTAAACCTGGAAATGCGTCAGAATGCTACGCCACCCTAGGGGTGGCGTAGCGAGGTGCAACGAGGAGAAATGTTTTCGTTTCTCCTCGTTTTTTTCCTCTTTCAATGCGTGCTGCATTCTACAGCACACATTGGAAGTGGAAATCACCTCAATTGATTGTTTTTGTGCAGGAAGGTGCCCCTTCCTGCATAAAAACAATCTCCCCACGACGCAGGCATCCTTGCACCATGGTGCAAGGGTACCTGCGCCGGCGCATGGCAGCAGTTTGTGCGCCAGCGCAGGGGGAAGCACAGAGATGCAACATATTGTTGTAAATATGTTGCATCCCTGTGCTTCGAACTAACGCAGCGCGGCGCAGCAAAATGACTTGCGGCACCGCGCTGCGTTTGTTTCTTGTAGATCTGCCCTGTAATTTTTACCCCTTCACAATCCAACGCTTTCCATACTCTTGTACTTATTGGAGTGGGAATAGTAAATTTTACCCCTCCGCAATCCAGCACTTTCCCTACTTTTGCACAGAGTGGAAAGGGAATAGTAAATTTTACCCCTCTGCAATCCAACACTTTCCCTACTGTTCCACAGGCTGGCGTGGGCATAGCACATTTTACCTCTCCGCTATCCAACACTTTCCCTACTGTTGCACTGACAGGAGTGGGAAAAGTATATTTTACCCCTCTGCAATCCATCACTTTCCCTACCGTTGCACTGACTGGAGTGAGAATACTAAATTTTACCACTCCACAATCCAACACTTTCCCTACTGTTGCACTGACTGTTGTGGGAACAGTAAATGTTACTCTTCCGCAATCCAACACTTTCCCTACTGTTGCACTGATTGGAGTGGGAATAGTAGATTATACCCATTGACAATCCAACACTTTCCCTGCTGTTGCACTGACTGGAGTGAGAATAGTACATTTTACCCCTCCGCAATCCAACAATTTCCCTACTGTTGCACTGACTGTAGTGGGATCAGTAAATGTTATTGTTCCGCAATCCAACACTTTCCCTACTGTTGCACTGATCGGAGTGGGAATAGTAAATTATAACCCTCCACAATCCAACACTTTCCCTACTATTGTACTGACTGGAGTGGTAATAGTACATTTTACCCCTCCGCAATCCAGCACTTTCCCTACTTTTGTACAGAGTGGAGTGGGAATAGTACATTTTACCCCTCCTCAATCCAACACTTTCCCTACTGTTGCACAGGCTGGAGTGGGCATAGTAAATGTTACTTCTCTGCTATCCAAGACTTTCCCTATTGTTGCACTGACCGGAGTAGGAATAGTATATTTTACCCCTCCGCTATCCAACACTTTCCCTACTGCTGCAATGACTGGAGTTGGAATAGTAATTTTTACCCCGCCACAATCCAACGCTTTCCATACTGTTGTACTTATTGGAGCGGGAATAGTAAACTTTACCCCTCCGCAATCCAGCACTTTCCCTGCTGTTGCACTGACTGGAGTGCGAATAGTAAATTTTACCCCTCCTCAATCCAACACTTTCCCTACTGTTGCACAGGCTGGAGTGGGCATAGTAAATGTTACCTCTCTGCTATCCAAGACTTTCCCTATTGTTGCACTGACAGGAGTAGGAATAGTATATTTTACCCCTCCGCTATCCAACACTTTCCCTACTGCTGCAATGACTGGAGTTGGAATAGTAATTTTTACCCCGCCACAATCCAACGCTTTCCATACTGTTGTACTTATTGGAGCGGGAATAGTAAACTTTACCCCTCCGCAATCCAGCACTTTCCCTGCTGTTGCACTGACTGGAGTGCGAATAGTAAATTTTACCCCTCTGAAATCCAACACTTTCCCTACTGTTGCACAGGCTGGAGTGGTAATAGTAAATTTTACCTCTCCGCTATCCAACACTTTCCCTACTGTTGCACTGACAGGAGTGGGAATAGTATATTTTACCACTCCGCAATCTAACACTTTCCCTACTTTTGCACTGACTGAAGTGGGAATAGAGCATTTTACCCCTCCGCTATCCAACACTTTCCCTACTGCTGCAATGACTGGAGTTGGAATAGTAATTTTTACCCCTCCACAATCCAATGCTTCCCGTACTCTTGTACTTATTGGAGTGGGAATAGTAATTTGTACTTCTCCTTAGTCTATTTCTTTCCTTACTGTTGTATAAATTGGAGTGTTATATGTATTATTTTTAGAATTTTATAGTTTAGTTTATATTGTTTAAATTTATACTATTATGTTTAAGTGTATTTTAAAAAATAATATATATATATTTTTATATTGTTTACCTTTCTTATTTGTAATTAAATTGGCATGTTTTATAAATGTTTTATGATATTGGGTAAATATATCTATATATATATATATATCTGTGAAGCCGAAACGCGTCTCTCGTGTCTCCGGGTTATGGGTGACCTGAAATGAATAAATAAGCCATATCCTCAACAGCCTCGAGTCCGTGCCTTCTTCATTGGATGTTTCTAAGGAAGTGGGAGTTTTTGTTCATATATATATATATATATATATATACACTTGTTATATTATTTAAGAAAAATTAGTAAGTTATATTACTTAAATGTATTAGCTTAATAATATTTAATATTCTAAAATGAAATATATGTAAATAAACATATATATATTAATATATGTGTGATTTATTTTTGTAAATACGTGTAATAGTTATATATTTTTTAAATGAATTACATAACTGTAATTTCTATTATATTACTGTTACTTTTTAATATATTTAATATTTACTATTTATGTATATATATATATATATATATATATATATATATTCACTGAAAAAACCATAGGTTTTAGGGACAGTTATAGTTAGTTGGACATTGCACTCGTACAAAACCCGTGAAATTCCCCGTTATAGTTAGTTCAGGTAACTATAACTCGCGCCCTGCAATGCACTGCTGATGACGTCACATATTACATCACTCATGACATGGTCAGTGACATCACTGATGACATCACTGATGACATCTCAAATGACATCACTGATGACATCATCCAGTGACTGTGTGTTTCTGTAAAGTTTAAATATGTTTAATATATATAGGGAAAGGCGTATTGAAGAATGAGTGGGTGTATAAGTGTCTGAATGGATGATTTAGTAGGTGCGTGACTAACTCTATAAGTGAGTGATTAAACGTATCTTACTGAATGCATGGGTTAGTGACTAAACTGGGTGAATGTCTGTATCCGTCTGTCTGTTGCTGTGTAAGTGGCTGCATGGGTTTGAGAATAGCTACATGAGTGTCCTTATGAGTTATTGATTGGTTGTCTGAGTATCTGTATGGGTGCCAGAGTGTTTGTGTGGGTGGGGTGTGTGCGACTCTGTGCATAGATGTGTGAGTGGGTGATTCACTGGGTGGATGGTTTCAAGAGTGCATCTGTGATAGACTGTATGGGTGGGTAAGTGTGTGTAAGAGTGTGTTAGTGAGTGAGTGTATGTCCCAGTGGTACATGTGTGAGTAACTACATATGTGAAAGGCAGTATATATGTGTGTTGGAGTATATAAATAGCTATAAGCGAGAGTGTGTGATTGTGAGAGTGACTGTATGGATGAGTGTGTGCTTGTATCAGAGATTGTATAAGAGCGTAAGAATATGCTAGTATTTGTATGAGTAAGTGAGCTGGTGTGTGTATAACTGTATAGGTGAGTAAATGGGTGTGTGCTTAATTTTTTGCATGACTGACTAGGTGTGTGAGTACCTCTATGGATGAGTGGCGGTGTGTGAGTGTTTATATAGGTGTATGAGTGCATATAATAGTCCTGTACTGAGTGACTATAAGTATGAGTGACTGTACGGGTGAGTGAGTAGATGTGTGTGTGTAGACCTAAGAATCAGTGAGTGTGTATATAGTAATTGGTGTTGGAGTGTCTATGGTTTTGACAATGGCAGTCTGTAATTTACAGTGGGTGTATCAAAAGTTATATTAGGGTGTGAGAAGATGCATCAAATTATCACATGGATGATGTCATCAGTGATGTCATCAGTGATGTCATTTGAGATGTCATCAGTGATGTCATCAGTGATGTCACTGACCATGCCATGAGTGATGTAATATGTGACGTCATCAGCAGTGCATTGCGGGGCGCGAGTTATAGTTACCTGAACTAACTATAGCGGGGAATTTCACGGGTTTTGTACGAGTGCAATGTCCAACTAACTATAACTGTCCCTAAAACCTATGGTTTTTTCAGTGAATTTGTAAGGTTTTTTAAATGCTAATTTCTAACTATAACGTGCCTGAAACCTAAGGTTTATTCAGTGAATTTCAAAGGTTTTTTAAATGCTAATTCCTAACTATAACATGTCTGAAACCTATGGTTTTTTCAGTGAATTTCAAAGGTTTTGTAAATGACAATTTTTAAATGTATTAATTGTTATATTTATTTTTTTGATACTGATTTACTACATTTTTTTAAACTATTTATTTTTAGATATTTTATTTTTTAAATTACATTATAATTACATTATACATTACATTACAAAATATACTTTCTCAGAATGAATTACTTTAGTTTAAATACTTTGCAAATAGGCAATAGACTTTTAAGTATAGTAGTTACAGTTGTTGCAATGGGCAACACAATTTCAAACACAATGCAACATTGAGCTCAATGTGAATTTCTAGTTAAATGCAATTAGTTACTTTATGGATTACTTTTCTAACCACAGGACTGGATCCTAGATTCAGTCCTGGGACGTCTCCTGTAAACAGTTGAGTAAAAGCGTTTTGGTTACAGGAGTGATTTTTAAGGAATATTATTGTATTTTAAAAGTTGACACAGAAACTTTTTCACATAGAATCACCAATGTTATCCTATGGGAGGAAATTCACTTAGCAGGTAAGTAGTGTTATCGTTACTTTTTCTTACTCAGTGGTGGATCCTGGATCCAGCACTGGTGCATCTCCTGTAAACAGTTGAAATAATGCGTTTAAGTCATACAGGCGATTTTTAAGGAATATTTGTAGTTTGTGAAAATCGACACTTTGAAACTTTTCTGCTGAAAACCAGACAATGGATTCCTATGGAAGGAAATACAAGTTACTGGTAAATACGGTTAGAATTACTTTTCAGGGTCAGTGCTGGGCTAAAAGATGCAGCACTGGGTTCTCTCCTGATAACAGGTGAGTAAATCGGAATTCGTAGTTCGGCTGATTTTAGAGGAATATTTGTATGTTTCAAAAATTGACACAGAAACTTTTTCAGCAAAAAGCAGGCAATGATATCCTATGGAAGGAAATTCAAGTTACTAGTAAGTACGGTTAAAATTACTTTTCAGGATCAGTACTGGGCTCAAAGATGCAGCACTGAGGTCTCTCCTGATAACAGGTGAGTAAATCGGAATTCGTAGTTCGGCTGATTTTAGAGGAATATTTGCACAGTGGTGAAGGGAGGGGCGGGGCTTCAGTGACATGTCTGCAAACAGGCCCCGTGGCGCGTTTTAAGATGGGGAATTAAATCCTCCTCAATCCCGAGGGTCCCTAGGGGCCAAGTAGCCCACCAGATACCTCCAGTATGCGCCAGAGAGCTGCGTTGCAGAGAGGTGTTCAGAGGCCATGCCCCTATTTGCACCTCTCTGCAACGCAGCTCTGTGGCGCTTTCTGGACGTACCTGGTGGGCTAGTTGGCCCCCAGGGACCCTCAGGATTGAAGGGGATTTAATTCCCCATCTTAAAACGTGCAACGGGGCCTGTTTGCACACATGTCACCTGAAGCCCCGCCCCCTCCCTTCACCACTGTGCAAACGCGCCCGTGGCGCGTTTTAAGTTGGGGAATTAAGTCCCCTTGAATCCTGAGGGTCCCTGGAGTCCAACTAGCCCACCATGTACCTCCAAAAGCGCCAAAGAGCTGCGTTGCAGAGAGGTGTAAAAGGGGCGTGGCCTCTGTACACCTCTCTGCAACGCAGCTCCCTGGCGCATACTGGAGGTTCCTGGTGGGCTAGTTGGCCCCCAGGGACCCCCAGTATTCAAGGGGAATTGTCCTCTCTGCAAACGCGCCAGGGGCGCGTTTGCAGAGTGGTAAAGGAAGGGGGCGGGCCTGCGGCACGATCGTTTTTCTTTTTATTATTATTTTTTTTTTAATGCTTTTTTCTGCCCAGGGGTCCTTGTGGGACCCCTGAGCAGACCTAGGGGTCAGGGTGTTTCTACCCTGCCCCCTTTGTGCGTTTTGCGCACTTGTTTCTGTCCCTCGGTTCTACAGAGGGACAAAATGGCTGCCAACACTTCCTGATTTGGAGTGTTGACAGCCAATTAGCATGCAGCTCGTGATCGGGAGGGTGCGCGAATCCGACGCAGCCATAGATATATATGTGATTTTCATTTTGATTTTCACAGGAACTACTGAACGGATTTACACCATTTAACAAAAAGGGTTCTTTCTGAACCAAGAACTACCTCTTTGCCAAATTTGGTGTAATTCCGTTCAGCAGTTCGGGCTGTAGCCGTGGCTAAAGTTTCCTATGGGAAAATGAATGGGGAAAACACGTTTTGGGACCCCTTTCTCGGCCCGCTGACGAATCACCCCAAAACTTTCAAGGTAGGAGCAGACCGGAGCGGGCCATAAAGTTTGAAAATTTTGCGTTGATTCGTCAACCGACGCAAGAGTTATTTCAAATAGAATGTTGCGGATTTCCTATGGAAAATAGGTCCTAACTATAACTATCTACTGGTGGTCGCCAGTAGATAGTTATAGTTAGGACCTATTTTCCATAGGAAATCCGCAACATTCTATTTGAAATAACGTTGGCGCCGATTGACGAATCTTCGCGAAAGTTTCCAACTTGTTGGGGCGCTCCGGTCCGCTCCTATCCTGAAAGTCTCGGGGTGATTCGTCAAGCGGGGGCCGAGAAAAAAGGGGGGTCCCAAAACATGTTTTCCCCATTCATTTTTCCATAGGAACTTTTAGTCGCAGCTACAACCCGAACTGCTGAACGGAATTACACCAAATTTGGCAAAGAGGTAGCCCTTGGTTCAGTGTCGTGCCTTTTGCTTAAATGGTGTAAATCCGTTCAGTAGTTCCTGAGAAAATCAAAAGTAAAATCACATATATATCTGGGCGGAGCCTAACCACACATGTCATCGTGAGATCTGATTGGCTGTCAGCACTTCATCCTGGAATTGCTGGCAGCCATCTTGGGACCAATATAAATGATAGTACCCCATTGAAATGCATTGTAGTGAATCAAAGATTTTGAGGGTTACCAAAAGGAGAACTATAAAGGGTGATAACAGACTTTAGTTACATTAAAATTCATTTGTTGATGGTACCATACTAATTTCATGAATTGTGGTGTGTTCTAAGGTGATTTTACCCTGTGAAAAACCTTCTGCTGGGATATCATGAATCATGTTTGAGAGAGAACTATTTTCACATGCTTGTTCCATAGAGTTTTGGAAGGTGCTCCAGAAGCTAAAATGAGAGCATATTTTCTGTAAATTCACATTATCTTTCTCAGTCATGTAAGAAGGAAGTCTGACATTCTCAGTAAAACATGTACATCCAACAAGGGCAGAGACTGTCAGTTGATTCCTTTGTGTTCTACTGCAGCTTCCCAGAGTGTTCTAAAGAACAACTAGAGTGCTAACAGCCTTACTTATGACAAAAGTATGGCACACCTGAAGCCATCTTGATTGGAATAAACTGGTAACACTTAAAACATTTAATTTAAAAAGGAACAAAATGATGGGGTTCATTTTGTCATAGAAATTATGGTTAGTGCTGTAGAAAGAAAAATTAGGACATGTTTCAAGTGTGATCTCAAATATCTTCCTGTTATATTTCAACAGGAGCAGCCTGCCAGTTGATGCCTTTGTGTTTTACTGCAGCATCCCAGAGTGTTCTAAAGAACAACTAGAGCGCTAACAGCCTTACTTATGACAAAAGTATGGCACACCTGAAGCCATCTTGATTGGAATAAACCGGTAATACTTAAAACATTTAATTTAAAAAGGAACAAAATGAGGGGGTTCTTTTTGAAATAGAAATTATGGTTAGTGCTGCAGAAAGAAAAATTAGGGCATGTTTTAAGTGAGATCTCAAATCCTCTTCTATTTCATTAGAAAATTCTGACATGCAGACTGAAACAATCACTTTCAATACCAGCAGCAGACTTCCAGTTAACTCCCTGGTGAGCAGTAGCTTTACTACAGTGATCTAATGAGCAACTAGAGTGCTAACATTCTGAATTTATGGCAAATGTGAGACACATCTGAATGCCTTCTTGATGGAATCAAAGTAAAAAACTGAAAGCATTTCCTACTGAGGAGACTGCAGTAAATGAGGAAATTAGGAAACTTCATAACAAAGAAGTCTTCCAAGATGGCCACCAGTGAAAAAAGAGCCCAAATGTAGCACAAATATTACCCAGATGTAGCCCACATATAGCCCAATGACAAAAGTGTGCAAAACACTTTTTATTTTTAGTTTTTTTGCAGTTTTATGTAGTGCAGACTGGTCAGGTATTGGAGCGTTGCATCTTAAAACATGACCCCCTACACTACAAAAACACCACTGCACTACCCTAAACCCTAAAACACTACCCCCAGCACGACACCCTACACTACACAAGCACCACTGCACTATCCTAAACATTAAAACACTACCCCCAGCATGACCCCCTACACTACACAAACACCACTGCACTACCCTAAACCCTAAAACACTACCCCAAGCACGACCCCCTACACTACCCAAACACCACTGCACTAACCTAAATCCTAAAACACTACCCCCAGCACGACCCCCTACACTACCCAAACACCACTGCACTACCCTAAAACATGACCCCCTACACTACACAAACACCACTGCACTACCCTAAACCCTACAACACTACCCCCAGCACGACCCCCTACACTACACAAGCACCACTGCACTACCCTAAACCCTAAAACACTACCCCCAGCACGACCCCCTACCCTACACAAACACCACTGCACTACCCTAAACCCTAAAACACTACCCCCAGCACGACCCCTACACTACCAAAACACCACTGCACTAACCTAAATCCTAAAACACTACCCCCAGCACGACCCCCTACACTACCCAAACACCACTGCACTACCCTAAAACATGACCCCCTACACTACACAAACACCACTGCACTACCCTAAACCCTAAAACACTACCCCAAGCACGACCCCCTACACTACACAAGCACCACTGCACTACCCTAAACCCTAAAACACTACCCCCAGCACGACCCCCTACACTGCCCGAACACCACTGCACTGTCCTAAACCCTGAAACACCAGCCCCTGCACGACCCCCTACACTGCCCGAACACCACTGCACTGCCCTAAACCCTGAAACACCACCCCTAGCATGACCCCTACACTGCCCGAACACCACTGCACTGCCCTAAACCCTGAAACACCACCCCTTCACGACCCCCTACACTGCCCGAACACCACTGCACTGCCCTAAACCCTGAAACACCACCCCCAGCACGACCCCCTACACTGCCCGAACACCACTGCACTGCCCTAAACCCTGAAACACTACCCCCAGCAAGACCCCCTACACTGCCCGAACACCACTGCACTGCCCTAAACCCTGAAACACCACCCCCAGCACGACCCCCTACACTGCCCGAACACCACTGCACTGCCCTAAACCCTGAAACACTACCCCCAGCAAGACCCCCTACACTGCCCGAACACCACTGCACTGCCCTAAACCCTGAAACATCACCCCCAGCAAGACCCCCTACACTGCCCGAACACTACTGCCCTAAACCCTGAAACACCACCCCAGCATGACCCCCTACACTGCCCGAACACCACTGCACTGCCCTAAACCCTGAAACACCACCCCCAGCACGACCCCCTACACTACCTGAACACCACTGCTCTGCCCAAAACCCTGAAACACCAGCCCCAGCACGACCCCCTACACTGCCCGAACACCACTGCACTGCCCTAAACCCTGAAACACCACCCCCAGCACGACCCCCTACACTGCCCGAGCACCACTGCACTGCCCTAAACCCTGAAACACCAGCCCCAGCACGACCCCCTACACTGCCCGAACACCACTGCACTGCCCTAAACCCTGAAACACCAGCCCCAGCACGACCGCCTACACTGCCCGAACACCACTGCACTGCCCTAAACCCTGAAACACCAGCCTCAGCACGACCCCCTACACTGCCCGAACACCACTGCACTGCCCTAAACCATGAAACACCAGCCTCAGCACAACCCCCTACACTGCCTGAACACCACTGCACTGCCCTAAACCCTGAAACACCACCCCCAGCACGACCCCCTACACTGCCCGAACACCACTGCACTGCCCTAAACCCTGAAACACCACCCCCTGCATGACCCCTACACTGCCCGAACACTACTGCACTGCCCTAAACCCTGAAACACCATCCCCAGCACGACCCCCTACACTGCACGAACACCAGTGCACTGCCCTAAACCCTGAAACACTACCCCCAGCAAGACCCCCTACACTGCCCGAACAGCACTGCACTGCCCTAAACCCTGAAACATCACCCCCAGCAAGACCCCCTACACTGCCCGAACACCACTGCCCTAAACCCTGAAACACTACCCCCAGCAAGACCCCCTACACTGCCCGAACACCACTGCACTGACCTGAACCCTGAAACACCAGCCCCAGCACAACCCCCTACACTGCCCGAAAACCACTGCACTGCCCTAAACCCTGAAACACCCCCCCTGCACGACCCCCTACACTGCCCGAACACCACTGCACTGCCCTAAACCCTGAAACACCACCGCCAGCACGACCCCCTACACTGCACGACTACCACTGCACTGCCCTAAACCCTGAAACACTACCCCCAGCAAGACCCCCTACAATGCCCGAACACCACTGCACTGCCCTAAACCCTGAAACATCACCCCCAGCAAGACCCCCTACACTGCCCGAACACCACTGCCCTAAACCCTGAAACACCACCCCCAGCAAGACCCACTACACTGCCCGAACACCACTGCACTGCCCTAAACCCTGAAACACCACCCCCAGCACGACCCCCTACGCTGCCCGAACACCACTGCTCTGCCCAAAACCCTGAAACACCAGCCCCAGCACGACCCCCTACACTGCCCGAACACCACTGCACTGCCCTAAACCCTGAAACACCAGCCCCAGCACAACCCCCTACACTGCCCGAACACCACTACACTGCCCTAAACCCTGAAACACCACCCCCAGCACGACCCCCTACACTGCCCGAATACCACTGCACTGCCCTAAACCCTGAAACACCAGCCCCAGCACAACCCCGTACACTGCCCGAACACCACTGCACTGCCCTAGACCCTGAAACACCAGCCCCAGCACGACCACCTACACTGCCTGAAAACCACTGCACTGCCCTAAACCCTGAAACACCAGCCCCAGCACGACCCCCTACACTGCCCGAACACCACTGCACTGCCCTAAACCCTCAAACACCAGCCCCAGCACGACCCCCTACACTGCCCGAACACCACTGCACTGCCCTAAACCCTGAAACACCACCCCCAGCAAGACCCCCTACACTGCCCAAACACCACTGCACTAACCCCTGAAACACCACCCCCAGCAAGACCACCTACACTGGCCGAACACCACTGCACTGCCCTAAACCCTGAAACACCACCCCCTGCACGACCCCCTACACTGCCCAAACACCACTGCAGTGCCCTAAACCCTGAAACACCTCCCCTGCACGACCCCCTACACTGCCCGAACACCACTGCACTGCCCTAAACCCTGAAACACCACCCCCAGCACTACCCCCTACACTGCCCAAACACCACTGCACTGCCCTAAACCCTGAAACACCACCCCCTGCACGACCCCCTACACTGCCGGAACACCACTGCACTGCCCTAAACCCTGAAACACCACCCCCAGCACGACCACATACACTGCCCGAACACCACTGCACTAAACCCTGAAACACCACCCCCAGCAAGACCACCTACACTGGCCGAACACCACTGCACTGCCCTAAACCCTGAAACAACACCCCCTGCACGACCCCCTACACTGCCCAAACACCACTGCACTGCCCTAAACCCTGAAACACCACCCCCTGCACGACCCCCTACACTGCCCGAACACCACTGCACTACCCTAAACCCTGAAACACCACCCCTCAGCACGACACCCTACACTGCCCGAACACCACTGCACTGTCCTAAACCCTGAAACACCACCCCCAGCACGACCCCCTAGACTGCCCAAACACCACTGCACTGCCCTAAACCCTGAAACTCCACCCCCTACATGACCCCCTACACTGCCAGAACACCACTGCACTGCCCTAAACCCTGAAACACCACCCCAGCACGACCCCCTACACTGCACGAACACCACTGCACTGCCCTAAACCCTGAAACATCACCCCCAGCAAGACCCCCTACACTGCCTGAACACCACTGCCCTAAACCCTGAAACACCACCCCCAGCAAGACCCGCTACACTGCCCGAACACCACTGCACTGCCCTAAACCCTGAAACACCACCCCCTACACTGCCCGAACACCACTGCACTGCCCTAAACCCTGAAACACCACCCCCAGCACGACCCCCTTTACTTCTCGAATACCACTGCACTGCCCCAAACCCTGAAACACCACCCCCAGCACGACCCCCTACACTGCCCGAACACCACTGCCCTAAACCCTGAAACACCACCCCCTGCACGACCCCCTACACTGCCCGAACACCACTGCGCTGCCCTAAACCCTGAAACACCACCCCCTGCACGACCCCCTACACTGCCCGAACACCACTGCACTGCCCTAAACCCTGAAACACCACCCCCAGCACGACCCCTACACTGCCCGAACACCACTGCACTGCCCTAAACCCTAAAACACCACCCCCAGCACGACCCCCGACACTGCCCGAACACCACTGCACTGCCCTAAACCCTAGAACACTACCCCCAGCACGACCCCCTACACTACCCGAACACCACTGCACTACTCTAAACCCTAAAAAACTACCCCCAGCACGAACCCCTACACTACCCAAACACCACTGCACTACCCTAAACCCTAAAACACTACCCCCAGCAGTATCCCCTACACTACCCAAACACCACTGCACTACCCTAAACCCTAAAACACTACCCCCAGCAGTACCCCCTACACTACCCAAACACCATTGCACTACCCTAAACCCTAAAACACTACCCCCAGCAGTACCCCTACACTACCCAAGCACCACTGCACTACCCTAAATCACTACCCCCAGCACGACCCCCTACACTACCCAAACACCACTGCACTACCCTAAACCCTAAAACACTCCCCCAGCACGACTCCCTATACTACCCAAACACCACTGCACTACCCTAAACCCTAAATCTACCCCCAGCATGACCCCCTACACTACACAAACACCACTGCACTACCCTAAACCCTAAAACACTACCCCCAGCACGACCCTCTTCACTACCTAAACACAACTGCACAATTTGTTACAGGCGTTGCAACGCAGGCCTGTGGTGCTTACTGGAAGTACCTGGTGGGCTAGTTGGGCCCCAGGGACCCTCAGGATTCAAGGTGACCTAATCCCCCAACTTAAAACGCTCCACAGGGTGCGTTTGCACAGTGGTGAAGGGAGGGGGCGGGGCCTCAGGTGACATGTGCGCAAACACGCCCTGTGGTGCGTTTTAAGTTGGGGAATTAATTCCTTTTGAATCCTGAGGGTCCCTGGGGGCCAACTAGCCCACCAGGTACCTTCAGTAAGCACAACAGAGTTGCGTTGCAGAGAGGTGAAAAAAGTGCGTGGCCTCGGAACGCCTCTCTGCAACTCAGCTCTGTGGTCCTAACTGTCGGTACCTGGGGGGCTAGTTGGGCCCCAGGGACCCTCAGGATTCAAGGGGACTTAATCCCACAACTTAAAACGTGCCACGGGGCGCGTTTGCACACATGTCACCTCAGGCCCCCCCTCCCTTCACCACTGTGCAAACGCGCCCTGTAGCGTGTTTTAAGAGGTAGTTTTAATCCCCCTGCCCTATTATGTACTAGGGACTTGCAGAGGAGGTCATGCTAATCACAGGGGTACCCCAACGCATAGTGTTCCCTAGTGTATGTAGGTGTTTTCACTGTATTCTAAGTGTCTTTTAGCATAGCACTGGCTCTGGTTAGTCAGAGTCAGTTACCACCAGTACCCGTCTGAAAAAGTTGTGGGCACAGGATGATTTTGCAACAAGGCCTCTTTCTGCTCCTCTGTTGGTTCTTTCTGCACATGTCTTGCTTCTTCCTGCACTTTTCTTCGTCTTTGTGGACTTCTGTTGCTTCTTTCTGCATTTCTTTTGCTTCTTTCTGTGCGTTTTTTCTTCTTTCTTCACATGTCCTACCTCTGTAGGCATAGTTAGAAACTAGCATTTAAAAAACCTTTGAAATTCACTTAAAAAATCATAGGTTTCAGGCACGTTATAGTTAGAAATTAGCATTTAAAAAACCTTTGAAATTCACTGAAAAAACCATAGGTTTCAGACACGTTATAGTTAGAAATTAGCATTTAAAAACCTTTGAAATTCACTGAAAAAACCATAGGTTTTAGGGACAGTTATAGTTAGTTGGACATTTCACTCGTACAAAACCATAGAAATTCCCCCGTTATAGTTAGTTCAGCTAACTATAACTCGCGCCCTCGCAATGCACTGCTGATGACGTCACATATTACATCACTCATGACATGGTCAGTGACATCACTGATGACATCTCAAATGACATCACTGATGACATCATCCATGTGATAATTTCATGCATCTTCTCACACCCTAATATAACTTTTGATACACCCACTCTAAATTACGGACTGCCATTCTCAAAACCATAGACACTCCAACACCAAAAACTACATACCCACTCACTGATTCTTAGGTCTACACACACATCCACTCACTCACCCGTACAGTCACTCATACTTACAGTCACTCAGTACAGGACTATCATATGCACTCATACACCTATATAAACACTCACACACCGCCACTCATCCATAGAGGTACTCACACACCTAGTCAGTCATGCAAAAAATTAATCACACACCCATTTACTCACCTATACAGTTATACACACACCAGCTCACTTGCTCGTACAAATACTAGCACATTCTTACGCTCTTATACAATAACTGATACAAGCACACACGCATCCATACAGCCACTCTCACTATCACACACTCTCACTTATAGCCATTTAAATACTCTAACACACATATATACTGCCTTTTACATATGTAGTTACTCGCACATGTACCACTGAGATATACATTCACTCACTAACACACCCATACACACACTCACCCACCCAAGCAGTCCATCACAGATGCACTCTTGAAATTATGCACCCAGTGAATCACCCACTCACACATCTATGTACAGAGTCACACACACCCCACCCACACAAACACTCAGGCAGCCATACAGATACTCAGAGAACCAATCAATAACCCATATAGACACTCATGTAGCTATTCGCAAATCCATGCATCCACTTACACACCAACAAACAGACGGATACAGACATTCACACAGTTTAGTCACTAACCCATGCATTCAGTAAGATACGTTTAATCACTCACTTGTAGAGTCAGTCACTCACGTACTAAATCATCCATTCAGACACTTATACACCCACTCATTCTTCAATACGCCTTTCCCTATATATATTAAACATATTTAAACTTTACAGAAACACACAGTCACTGGATGATGTCACCAGTGATGTCATCTGTGATGTCATTTGAGATGTCATCAGTGATGTCATCAGTGATGTCACTGACCATGTCATGAGTGATGTAATATGTGACGTCATCAGCAGTGCATTGTGGGGGCGCGAGTTATAGTTAGCTGAACTAACTATAACGGGGGAATTTCTATGGTTTTGTACGAGTGAAATGTCCAACTAACTATAACTGTCCCTAAAACCTATGGTTTTTTCAGTGAATATATACATATCACCCTACCAATCTTCCCCGCTCAACATTGTCTCCTTTGCTTTTGGCAAAATGTAAAAGAATGTAACTTCAATGAAAACCAAGGTGAGAAAACTAGCAAGGGATAACAAAGGCAGCATTCCTGCTATTCTGGGCAGGATACCTGCATTGCAAGGAGAACGCAGAAGTTGGATTTCCATTTTACAGTGTGAGTCCATTTGAGATATACGTTCACAAACACAGAGACAGCAAACAGGGGTATCCTTCCATTTCTTTTCAGCCTTGCCAAAGGGAATAAAGAATGTCTGAAGATGGGCTTAAAAAATCAGGGATGATGGCACCTCCACAAAATTTATGGAATCAACCCAAATCCAGGGGATCGCTTGGCAGTCTTGTGTACTTTCTGTATTCAGGGGCTGTGACATTGAAAGATATCTGAGACAGCCCCCTGACCCTCCATTTCCCTCATGTTTCTAGAAAAATATGCAACTTTTATCTGTGAATCTTATTTCAACCAGTATATTCCCACTACTTAATAAAATAGAGATTTTCCCTCATTTCAATGTAAAACTGTTCCCACACAGCTTATTGCTATCTATGATCCAGCCTTTGTCTTGTCCCTGGGACATTGCTTTCTCTGTCTTGTTTTCTCAACTAATCTGCCTCATGCTGTTTTGCCTTAAAAGGGCCTCAGTTCAAGGATCTCAAGTTCAAAAATGAAAAGTGAGTTGCACATCAACTCCTGTTTGTTCTGTTACACTCTGGTACTTGTAATTTTGTATAGATATGAACCAGGTTATGCTACACGTACTAGACAGCAATATGAAATGTGAATTGAGGGATCTATTCATAATTGTCATTTGGCATCTTGAGATACCTGCTAATGTTCCCTGTGATGTTACTGCTTATCTGAGTAGGGCTATTGTTTTGGATAATCAGATTAACTCCTTAAACCTATACCCCTGTGTGTGGAGTTCTCTCCCCCTGGGGCAGAGATCTCTGTATAGAAAGACGGTAGAGAGAGCTGGAAATCTCCGGCCAGAGGTCTGTGAATTGCATTTTGTAGTATTTAAGGTAATAATAATTTACGTGTTAAAAAACTGATTCCACAGTGTAAAATGATGTATGAAGTTAGTTTTTTTGTAATTAGACCTTGCACATTAACATATTTACATCAATCTATTTTTAACACCACGGAAAATACTTTTAACTTATGAGAATAATCTCCATGTGTTAAAGAAACTTTTATTATTTTATGAAACTTAGAAATTGAGGGCCTGATTTAGATCTTGGCAGATAGGTTTCTCCGTCACAGTGGTGATGGATATCCCGTCCGCGGAAATATAAATCCCATAGGATAGAATGGGATTTATATTTCAGTGGACAGTATATCCGTCACCGATGAAACGGAGTAACCCGTCCTCTGAGTTCTAAATCAGGCCCTCAATTGCAAATATATTTAACCTAATAGAATCTAAAGAGATCTGAATTCAGATGTAGTGAAGATTTTTAATAATTGAACATCTTTTATTAAGATTTTGGAGATTGGAGAATGAAATACTTTAAGGGCGTAGGATATATCCATTTAATTGCAGCTATTGAAAATGTGTGCAGTAAAGGAAGTTAGGACTTGTCCTTCTATAATTCAATTTAAAGATAGGAAAATAATGACAGTTATGGCTGCAAATGCTTACACTCTCTGAAAGATTCCATAGTAACTTAATGCATTTAAAAGTTTTATTTTGTAGAATGTGTCAGTGTAACACAGGGGAATGTTAAGAATATTTTAAAATTAAAAAATTAAAGTGTTCTACATGTGCATGCAGTTCAGCAGTATTTTGTCAAAATAAATGTCTCTTGTGTGTGTCTACATTACAGTGTCCTAATACATGGACTATTTACACACTCACATAATATGAGAAGAATCTGTAAATAAAATGTACATATTTGTACAAAACAAAAGTGAAACATTTATTCTTTGGTCATACTGACAAACTATTTCCCTGACCATGCAGCACATGTACACAAATCAGTGTTTATAATGTGTGTATGTGATCACCAAATCACAATAACTATTTAGATTGTCCACGGTAGGGAACCAGAGGCTATGGGGCCTCAAGGGTGAGCATACCTCCAGACAGAACCTGTTACACGCAAAAAAAGCCACCGGGTGATTTTTTTAATTAAATATTCTAATCTGTCACATTATGCAATGTATTCATGTCATACCAGCCTGCTCCTAGACATACACAAAAATGTGACAGGAGTACTTACACACCACCAGGTGTCATGCTTCATCATAGGACTCCCCATGCTCTTAAAAAACCCAGTTTGATGGCGAGCGGACTTACGCCCTGATATCAGGAGGCACTTATTACTAAATACGGATCCGTTAAAAAAAATTACATTTAAAAACTAATGTGACAATTCAGTCTAACCTTTATACTCTACGGAGTGCCACTTGGTATTAAAAACTTAACACGGGGAATCGGGGAGCTAGTACCCCAGCCCCACTAAACCGTCAGCATGTTTGTGCCTAGTGGCTCAACAGAGACTATGGCATTTGTCAGGATGGACATCGGATCCTGTGGTGGCATATATACCTTACATAGGCCAATGTGTAGGTGGTCTTACCTTTGTCGCCACCATACGTTCCTATGTCCCTAGGTTCCGTAGATCAGGATCATCTGGGCCCTATGGAGGAAGGGCTCAGGAATCCCTACAGACACATACACCAAGGTGCGTTCCTCACCGGCCACCTACTGGTACTGGCTTCTTCTTCCTGATGATCACACACATGTGTGTGTGAACAGCTTATAAAGAAAAACATTTTTTACTACTGTATTTTAAAATTGATGATGGCTGAAAATATTTATCACACAGAATGGGGCTTCAGTTTTGAAATGAGTTTATTTAGAACATAATAAGTAACAACATTTTACAGTAAATAATCCATACGTTATACATAACTAAGCAATACAAGTCATCTGTAACGAAGAGAAATAAAATAAGGTCTAAAAACAAGAGAAGTTTGGTATTACAGACATAAGAAAACAAATGCAATATATATAATTTTTATACAAAATTGAATTATCAAGCAATATATTTAATTATGATAGATGGAGATAGAAGGAAAGTCAAGGAGGTTGAAGAACTTCCTGTTTGGCAGGCGAGCGTGCAAAGTAGTGCTGTGCACTGTCGTCTAGGAACTGTGTAACAGAAGACCACAAGATCTGGCGTTTCAGAGCTAGAGATATGGGGGAGATGTAACTTGTGTCCAATCTATGATTGTAGCAAACCGTGTACCACCAAGCTTGAAATGATAACTTAGTAGAGTCCTTCCAATTCTTGGTGATCTGCTGGAAAGCCGCTGCCAACAACAGATCCAGAATACGAGTGTCACATGAGGTTGGAGCCCAAGCTTCAGATATGCTACCTAAAAAGATAGTAGGAATAGAAAAAGGGACTGCAGTGTGAAAAATTGAATTAACCTGAGCTTAGACCTGTGTCCAAAAGTACATCACAGTAGGGCATGTAAAAAGTAAATGTTTTAAACCTGCTTGTGGCAGAGAGCATGTCCAACATGTATCCGTTGTAGTTGGGTGCATTGTGTGCAAAAGAGTAGGAGTCAATAAAAGTCTGTTATAAATAAAGAAAAGGGACTGCGTGGTATTTGCTGCTCTAGATGATTTTCTGATTTTCTTCCAAATTTTTGCCCAGAAAGGAATTGACCAGTCGACTGCAAGGTCGGACTCCCAGGGCAACTCCACCTTTGTTTAGGCTTTGTTAGATTTGGAGGGAAGTAAATAGGAATAAATAGTAGATGCTCTTGGCGAAGAGTGCAACAGAGTGAACCAGTGGTTATTAGTAGATAATGCTGAAGATAGAGAAAGTTGACTTTGTTCATTAGCGGCACAAAGGGCACTATGCAATATTCTGTATTTCTTCTCAAATAATAAGGGCAAATCAAATTGATGACAGACCTGGGAAAAAGATAAGAAAGTATCGCGCTCAAAAGTTGGTGCACCCAGATTAAACCTTTGTTTCTCCAGGATTTCCAATAAATGGGTTTATTATTAACGAGTATATCTGTGTTGTGCCAAATGGTAGATCTAAGAAAAGTATCAATATCTGTGGGATTGTTATAAAGGGTGGAATCCAATAATTTACATGAGTGCTTAAGAATAGGCGTAGAAAGAGACTGTGGTTTGCGAGTGAAAGATAAATATTCCTTGAAAGAGAAGGGGAGGAGAAAAGATTTCTCCACATCCATCCATAATGGGCCCGGCGTCGTAGAATCAGAAAGCCACCTAGATGATTGACATAATAGAAAAGCCGTATGATAGTTGGGAAAGTCTGGGAATTTAACCCCGCCTTCCGATTTAGGACGAGTTAATTTGAGGACATGCAAGATTTTTTATGATTCTAAAGGAACAAGATAAGGATAGAGTTAATCTTTTTAGAGTATTTAAGAGGTATGGACACCGTGAGATTAGATATAGTGAACAATACAGTGGAGCGCAGCATCATTTTAATGGTATCCAAGCGACCCCACCAGGAAAGATGGAGCAGATGCCATCTAGCGGTTAAAGTGGTTAATTTATGTACATATTTTTCCAGATTTATAGAAACTGAAGAAGGGACAGAGGGGGTGAACCACAAACCAAGATATTTAATGTGCTGAGAATTCCATGAAAAATTTGACATGGTGAATTCCTCTCTAAATGTAAATTTAGTCAAGGGCAGTATTTCACATTATTCGTTATTCAACTTATCACCAGAGACATTACTGTATGAGGCAACCTCTTGCAAAAAAGCTGGTAGGGACGAGATAGGTTGGGAGAGGAACAATAGAACATCATCTGCAAATGCTGCAAATTTAATCTGCAAACCATTAAAGGGAAAGCCATTAATATCCTGATTCAGTCGCAAGCGAGAAAGAAAGGTTCAAGTGCTAAATTAAAAAGAAAAGGTGAAAGCGGACAACCTTGGCGTACACCCCTTCCCAAAGAAAAATACTAAGAACTAAGGCCATTAGCACAGATAGCTGCTTTTGGGGCAGAATACAAGAGAGAGATGAGGGAAATGCTTTTGGGACCAAAGCCAAACCAACGAAGTGTGTGGTAGAGAAAGGGCCAATAGACACGATTGAACGCTTTCTCAGCGTCTAAAGCAATCGACTCAGTTTTAGTAGGAGATTTGGAGAGGATATAAAAAAAAGACGAATGTTGTCCGAGAGAAATCTTCCTATGACGAAACCCGATTGCTCCTTACCAAGCAGATCAGGAAGACAGGAATCAAGTCTCAGGGCTAAAGCTTTAGAAAATATTTTATAGTCAACATTAACCAGTGAGATTGGCCTATAAATTTTGCAGAAAGCAGGGTCCTTACCCTCCTTAGGGATAAGACAAATTAAAGCATCCAAAAGGAACCAGAAGAAGAGCCGGAGGATGAGAAAGAGGATATGAGAATTAACAATTTGGGGAGGAGTAACTTAGCAAAATGCGAGTAAAATTCAGCAGTAAAGCCGTCAGGACCGGGGCCTTATCTTTTTTTAGTGTGTTCAGCGCAATATGTAATTCGGATTGTGAGATGTCATCTTCCAACAGTGATAGGTCAATACATTTATCTGCAGGTCTATGAATAGAGGAGAGAAAATGAGAAAAGTAGAGGTCAAAAGTCACATTTTCAGGTGTATACAAGGACTTATAATATTGAACAAATTCATCCAAAGTCTCCGAATCCCTATATTTTGGTGTTTGAGTTGTATCAATAATAGAGTCAATAGTCAATTTGTTGTTCTTAACCTTAAGGTAATTCGCCAATAATTTGCCTGCCCTATTCTGACCGTTATAAAATTTTACACTAGATTTTAACAAGAACAAAGAGGCACTTTCTGTGGATTCTCGGTTGAACTGGAGTTTAGTGCGAATAAGTTCAGATAAACACTCTTTTGATTTGGAAGTATAAAAGGAATCTTCCAGTCTCTTTATCTGGGCTAAAAGGTCAGCTGTATGCGTGTGTGATGCTTTTTGCTTCTTAGCAACATATGAGATAATAAAATAACGTGCTGTTGCTTTAAAAGCATCCCAGCTAATACGAAAGTGCAAGTCCTCTGTTTGATTAAAGTGAAAATAATCTTGAAAAAACAACTCAAAAGAGGAGGTAAAATTCGGACCTAGAAGGAGTGAATTGTTAAAACGCCACCTGTCGGGAGCTTGAGAACAGTGAGGGAGGTCCAATTGAAGGAAAACAGGGGCATGATCAGAAATTAAAATTGATCCAATGTCTGCAGAACGTAGAGACTGTGAGATATTATGTGATACAAAAAAATAATCAATTCGGGATTGAGTTTGATGGACAGGAGAGAAGTAAGTGTATTCTATCAGGATAGGGTTACAAAGACGCCAGGCATCCACGAGCTTCCATTGCTTAATAGTTTGGACAAAAAGTTTGTGGGTACTGTTAGGTATAAAAGTAACATTGGAGTTACGATCAATAAAGGGATCAACTATCTGGTTACAATCACCAGCTAGAATAACATTTTCTTCATGGTATTTAACAAGAATCTGATTCAGGTCAGACCAAAAATGGGAGTCGTTGATCGTAGGGGCATAAATATTTAACAAAGAGAATGGAACATTCCCAATTGACGGTTTAGTCTACAACCATCTACCAACATCATCAGATTCTTGGGAAACCAGCTTAGCACACAACGACTTATGACATAGTGTAATAACTCCATTCCTTTTACCATCGCCTGGGAAAAAGAAAACATCACCTACCCATCCTCTTTTTAGTTTTATAGACTCCTGTTCTGTAAGGTGTGACTCATGAATCAAAGCTATACTAGCACCCAGATGCGCTAAATGGGATAAAACACGTTGTCTTTTAATGGGGGAGTTTAAACCCCTGACATTCCAAGAAATGATTTTTAAGGACATAAACAACTTTTGACAAATAAGAAATGCAACAATTCGTACCAAACAAGGAAAGAAACATTGTAGACCTTATCATGACATATATATATACCAAAAAGCCGTAAGGTAAAGATAAAAAGGAACTAGACATGAGACAGAAAGAGGAAGAAAGAGGGAGAAATATAATGCTAAGAGAAAGAGATAGCAAGAAAGAGAGAATAGTCCATAAATTAAGAAGAAATACAATGATGACAAAAAAAGGACAAATATAACATACCTAAGAAGAGCAGTGTCCAAGGGAAGGTTGGGGGGGGGGAATGAGGCTACATGGAACAGATGGTACGTCGGGAGTCCATGGGGAGAGGACGAGAGGAGCATAACATGTTACATAATACGGGGAAGACCACAAAACACGAATGATGTACCTGCAAGAAAGCAAATAAAGATTAATAATCCATAATAACTATAATAATGACCATAGAGAATAAAGGAGAAAGAGGCTCCTGAACATTGTATGGAGGTAGCAAAAATGTAAACAAATTGTTACCAACAATTATGTAACAATGAAAACATTGAGATAAAAAATTCTTGAAAGGAAATAAGGTAACATAAGAAGAGCTTCACTCAAGGTGCAGAAGAAGGTCCTGAGGTGTCCATATTTTCAATTTTGCAAGCATTAATAAAGCTCTTCAATTTAACCAGATATGTTGTAGTTTTGTTTTTGTAGGTAACTTTAAACTGACATGGGTGAAATAAGCCAAAACGAGCTCCAAGTAGACGAAGATCAGGTCTTAGGTTGAGGAATTCTTTGCGCCTGTCAGAAGTAGATTTAGCATAGTCCTGGAAGAAAAATAGAGGAATACCTGACCAAGAAATACGTTTCAATGACTTGACTGCAGCAAGACATTTGAGAAGGTCAGTGTATTCAAGAAAGTACATAATGACTCCTCTAGGTTTGCGTGCATGGGAGACATATGTTGTCTGATGCCCCAGTCTATGAGCCCTCTGAATATTGAGATGAGTGTCCTCAGGCATATTTAAAAGCTTGGGAAGGAAAGACTTAAAAAAAGTAATAGAGTGAGAGCCTACCGATCCTTCGGGCAAACCATAAAAGCGTAGATTATTCCTTCTGTTTCTATTTTCCAAGTTTTCGATCTGCTAATGGAGAGAAGAGACTTGAGTTTGAAGAGAGTGAATTTTGCCAATAGCACAACCAAAGGAAGTAATGTTCTGCTCCGCTGTATTCAGCCTTTCCTCTATTTGGGACCACTTATCAGTAACATGCTGCAATTTAGAGTTGGCTTCTTCCATAAACGGTCTTAAGGCACGTATCTCTTCCAACAAGAGCTCCATTGAAACAGGTGAAGCAGGTTTTGTAGGAGAAGGAGGGTCCTTTTTTAGACGTTCGGTGGTAGCTTTCCCAGTAGTGGATAAGACCGGATTGCCGTTAGATCCAGATGAAGAGCTGCCTTTATGCAAAACATTCAAGGAGTCCTCCATATTTGAGAGTTTTTAAAAAATAGTAGAGTTCTTATTAAACTTATGAGCAGAAAGTGGAAGTAAGTTGTTTGCCTTTTCAGACGTCCCATATATGTGTTGGAATATGGAATAGTAATTGTTAAAACATATATATCCTCAAGAACCAACACTTCAGCGCAAAAAAAACCCCTACACTCCAAGGTTGTATTTAAAGAGACTGTATAGAACTCCACATATAGACAAAAAAATTAGGAAGAAAAATTCACCTTTGCAACAGGGAAGTGAGTGAAATTCATGAAGAGAGAAGCAAATGGTAGTGCCTAATATAAAAGCTCACAGAACAGGAGCAGACCGTGTTAAAAAGCTGACATTGTATCCGGGCATCAGGAGGAGATAGGAATTTGTTGCCTTCTGCTGGAATTCACTCAGCCATGACAGGATTCCAATAGTGTGCCTAACTGCCGATCAGGCGAAATGGCGGCCGGCTCGGTGAGGAGATTTGGCCGTCACATGAAAGGGAGCCTCGCTGCAGAGTTGAAGATTGGCAAGTGCCGAAAATTGATGTCGTGTCTTACTGCATCCCTAAATGCTCCCGCTGGGCAAAGAAACGCCGCCGGGGGAGCTGTAAGTGCGCTCACAATCGCACCGAGCCCCGGAGGTCTGTCCAAACACCGCCATCCTCCGTGGGCTCCAAGCCACGCCCCTCACACAGAATGGAACTTATTGCACTAATTTCACACTTTAAATACATCAAATAGTTTATTACCATGGGTTTCTTTGATCATTTCACAGATCACATGAAGAATAATAACTTCTTGAAAGTAACTGTGTAGAAATTATGGAAAATACAATTTGAATAGGCATGATTTGCAGCCATTGTTAAATTTTGGCTAACATATCTACATGATGTATGACACTAAAGCCATTTACAAGTGTCTTATTCACCAGGATTTTGAAATTACTACCCATTGATGCATCCTTGCCTTGTGATATGGAAATACCTATTTTGAAGGGATAAAGGATGTACATATAATTTTTGTTTGTTAAAGGATGCACAAACAATTGATGTATGTTTCTAGACTCAAGGTATAAATGCAAAATGTCTTTAATCATATTATAAAACTGTCAATATAAAAGGCTGACACAACTGATCCTCGGCAAATCATGTACGTACTACGCTACATAATTGTACTTGACCGTTATAGGATAGGATAGGATAATATTTATAAAGTGCACTTATACCCGAAGGTGTCAAGGCGCTGAGCAGACGGGGAGGAGAAAGAAGTGGCTACATCCCACTAGGAAGCAAAAAGCCAGGTTTTCAGAAGCTTCTTAAAGACCGGAAGAGAGTCTGCCTTAGAGATGGAGGGGGGCAAGGAGTTCCAGAGTTTGACAGAATGTAATTTTGAATCTTTGAAACATCTGATGTGTCATGACCTGCCACTGAATCTATGGCCGTACATTATTGGCATAAAAATGCCACGTTCACTAGAAAGTATACTTCCTGATTTTTAAATAAAACATGTAAATAATTATCTGCAGTACAAGCATAGAAACTTCTATCAAAATTTAATAAAGTGCATGCTTGTGATGTCTGACATATGTTAACAATTCATGCGTATGTGTAAGAGTTGTTGTTTAGACTTCTTTTGCAAAAAAAAAAGCTAACATTGATACTGAAGAAAAGTGAAAAAAGGAAGCAAAAAATAAGAGGAGACCCACCCATATGTCGAATGTTGCTAAATCCAGTAGACACTAGGTGGAAAGCAGCAACAAAATAATTCTGGTTCACTCACAGCAGCAGTAGTACTCCCATGAACACCAGCAAATGCTACTCATAGATTGCTTGATCAGCAACCATCTGGATGTAACATAGAAAGTTAGGCACAGTATAGGAAACCAACGTGTTAATAGCCACAGCATTGATCTGAATATTAGCCTACTAAGCACAATTCTTCAAAAACGTATTTCACCTTTAGGGACACAAAGAAGCAAATTTGCATGTGAATTTAGTACTAACACTTTTTTTCTATACACACACCAAGTTTAAGTTAAAACAAACATAGCAAAATAATGCTTTTGTGCATTTTTAAAAATTAAAGTTGGACTTACCTTGTTTATTGTTATTTGGAAAAAAAATATTCTGTTTGTTTCATCTACTATGTTCTAGTTCTGGAATCACTTTTATTAAAAATGTTATCATTCTATTTAAATTTTGGCATTTTTAATTTTGACCTTTAATTTTTTTAACAATGCTTGATTCATACCTTAACTAGCATGGTATTAATGAATTTTGAAAGACTAAAGTAGACATACCATGACAAAGGGAGTTTCAAATGCACAGGCAACAAATCTTTGGATGATCCATTCTCATTCCAACTCTTTAAAATATTTTGGTAGCCCTTGTCTGGAGTAAACATCTGACTATTTACTGTGTGATTACTGTGTGCTTACTGTGCTTACTTAATGTGATGAGCTTGTGAATGGCTATGATGGTACTTCTTTGCACTTTTCACAATGTTGCAAGCCTAGTCAGAGGTGTGTGCGCTTTGGATCACCCAAATTCCCAGCACTATATACAGGTGTGTTCAACTGTGCACTTGTGATGGCGTTCTCCACACACATAAATGGGTTTATGCCTATAACAAATGCATTTGTAAATTCTATGTAGGCATATACATGTTATAATATGTTTAAACTGTGCATGTGCAACCCAAGTGTAGTTTGTGAATATGTGTTATATTAAATTTCAAAATCATAACAACAATGCCTGATAACAAACAAACACTATAAGCAAGCGCTATAATACAGTCGCTGAAGAAATAACTCTGTCGATAGCATCATGGGCAAAAAATGTGTTTCATTAAGGATATATACAGTGATGAATGTTTAACAAATATTGTACTAGTAAGTTATTTACCAAGAGATCAGCTTTAAGCAGTAATAGTTGGAGGTAGAATTTGATGTCACACAGGAGGAGTTGTAGAGATTAATCGCAGAGGAAAGTTACCCTTTAGGCTATCAATGCATGTGTAAAAAATAACAAACACAACCGAAGACAAGTGTAACAAAAAAGTCAGCAAGAACTGAGAAGCAGAACAAAAGTAAAGTTATCACAAAACTATCAAGGTCATTGTAGTTTTTTTGGTTAACATAGCCATATGGACCTTAATCGTCTGCAGATGATTTTGATTATCAGTTGTGGCTGAAGGCTTGGATAGAGGTGGGTCTGGATGTGTAGAATAAACTCCAGGGGGCATGTTTACCAAAGGTGCACGCAACCCAGGCCAGCAAGCATTGTGTGAATGGAAGAGATCTGAACAGCGCTACATTTATTAAGATGTGATGCCATTCAGCGCTCTACCTGCGCTAACCCATTTGACACTGCCAAGCACCAAAGCAGGCACCCTTGCACCATGGTGCAAGGATACCTGTGTTACAGGCAGGATTGTTTTTGTCCAGGAAGGAATACCTTCCTGCACAAAAACAAGCCTAAGAGGAATTAACAAACATAAATAAACTTATTTCTCCTTGTTACATCACGGTTGGGGTGGAGTACCATTTTGTCGCAATCCCAGGTTTAATGATTTTAGTAAATCTGGGACTGCGTCAGATTCCATGGGTGGATGCACTGGAATGCCCATTCTCCATGCATGAAATTCCTACAACTACGAGATATAGCACAAGGCAGAGCAAGCTGCTGCATTGCAGCAAGGCAGTGCAAATCACCCCTTGTGTGGCTTTGTAAATCTTACTGAAGACTTTGTGTTGCCTTACTTCGCCTTACGCAATTCATGGACAATGCAAAGGCTTAGCAAACCTGGTCCCTGATGGGGATGCTGTTGTCATCCTGGACTCCTGTGCAACTGCATTATGATTGAGGGCTGAGGCAATTTCAGCATAAGAATGCGTAAGTGTCTCATTTTGGCTTATAATGTATTTAAAGTCCTGTCTGAGTCCATTCAGAGACTCAAGCAATTTGATAAGCATTTCAGTACTGTCCACTTTTACTGCCCGCCTGTCCTCCCTGTTGGACACATCAAGTCTAGAGGAGATCCGAGAAGTTTGGTGTTGTGTTTCCTTCATTTGGGCCATCTTCTGAATTTCCTCACAAATGTCCATCAGTGAGCCACCTGTACCATGAAGGTTTGAATAGAGTCGATCAGCGTTTACAGGCACAGACTTGCTAGAACTGTATACAGTCTGTTAATGCCTCCATATCACTAAGAATGTTAGAAAGTCTCTCTTTCAGAGCTCCAAGTGTTTGTTCCTGTGTGTTGTTGATATGCTTTTTAGTCTTGCACACTCAACACACTGTCTGATGGCTGACTGTGTGTTCTTGTCCCTCTTGAAGTTGAAGATGCTGTTTGTATTGAAGACTGCCTTCCAATCTCACTCTGTGGGAGTGATGATGGTATTGGTTCTTGCGGGTACCGTAGGAAAACCTATACAGTCTCATCATCCCCTGTAGGAAAGGATGTGTCAAATGCTTCAAATGAGTCTACCTGAAATGACAAACTTCGTCATACAGTAAAAAAATAATGATGTATATAATTTTCATGTATATCACCTGAATGTAGATTCAATTTCAAATATACATTTCAAAAATTTCAAAAAATTCCAGGGTTTTAGAAGGCAGAAAATGTTGTAAAAAAAATTAAAAAAGACGAGTAACAGTAGAGTGGCACCAGAAGGACGTGACCTGTTTAAGCTACTGGCCATTCCAACAATGCCTTTGTCATCATCCAAAAAATAGATGTAATATCATATAAAGAAAGTGTTTGCCATTGTTTTAATATTTGTTCATGTAAGCTAGTGTGCGCAAACATCTCATCCCCTCTTTGTAGGGGGTTTCAGGCAAGAAAAACCAGATACTGGACTCAACTTGTAGGACATTGATTCCTTCACCAGGCAGTGCAGGAGGAGGAGGTGCAGTATCCAAAGGGAAGTTTTGCTGGTGCGGGTAACGCACACCTAACAACAACACGTCCAATAGCCAGGTGAAGTGGGCTGGAAGACACAACTCTAAAACCAGGGGCAGCAAAAAGGATCACCTGTATCATAAACTCTGTCCTTTAACTCACAGGAAGCTGCCTCAAAAGGCATTTTTGAACGCCACTATTTATTATAATTGTAATTCAATTTGTGTTAAATAAGGGCATTGCTTATGCTGTTTTATGCTTATATTTAGCATGGGTAAGATGTATGCCTAAAGCATAAATAATGATTAATATGAAATAGCAAAAGAAAATATGAAGGCAAGGGATAATATTACTTGAATGTGAAAGAGACATTAAAACATACTGACCAATCTATATAAAAATAAATAAAACATTGATAATGACGTGCAAATAAAATGTTATTGGGAGTAGAATGGCAAGGTGAGCATGCAGTGAGCTTAGCTGTGAGAAAGGAGGATAAAGCTTAATTTTAATCAGGCTATATATCCTCTCCTCAGCTCTTCCACTTCTTTGGCCTCTCTGCTTGGAGGATCATGCAGGATGGCATGTTTCAGTGATTAATTTGAGCAGGTGATTTCCGGTGCTCGGCACCGGCACTTAATTGTCAACACCGGCGCTTGTGACAGTCTGCCGCAAGGTGGCGCTGTCTAGCCAATTTAGAGATGACCACAACAACAGTCAATTATTAATTTAATACACATTCAAAATGACTATTACCTGCCGCCCAATCCATTTCTATAGCTTTGGGGGCAGGAATAGTCCGAATTGTCACACTGATAGGAGTGTGATGGTTAGTAGTTATGTTGTTGCTATCACTGGCAGCATGACAGTGGCAATGCGTGTTGGAAGCTGCAGTGGACTCTTGATGAGATTCTTGACACTTATTTGTTTACAAATTAAGAACTGACCTGTTTTGGATGGCACAACACATTTGTTGACACTCCCACCCCCATTCAAACTTGTTGTAACATAACCCTAGTTAAACTCACATTATCCACTAATGCAGTGTTTGTGACCCGCATGATATAATGTTTGATTTAAAACCACATTATTAAAACATCATCCATTTTTAATTTGGTTCTCATTGCTCCATCAACTTGCCCACAATCTGTGGATGTCCAAAGCCATTAGCCCTGAAAAATATATTATGCTTCTGCCATTTCTAATTATAATCAGAACGCGGCAACCACCAACATTGAACCCAAGTCTGCCAAGTATAGAGTTACAAAGTGTTGATAAACAGTGGCATCCCTCCATGGCTGCTCCCTTTCATTTCCTTGACCTCTCCTTTGGGACACAGCATGGTAGAGAGTGTGCCAGTTTATATTTGCTAAGCAATGTGTGTGTCTTTTTTCCAAGTGTATGAACTTTACATAGGATTATATAGAAGAGTGCATTTAGAACAAGGCTGTACAACATAGGCCCTGGAGGACAGAATGCTTGCTGTTAAAGTGCAACATATAGACACATTTAATTTACATGTATCTTATGTGGTTCTAAAGTGCTACATATAGACACATTTAATTTACATGAATCTTATGTGGTTCTCCAATAAATGTGGCATGATTGTGGCATCCTGCACATACATTGGACACCCCGGTATAGAAGTGTGTAATCACTGCAACTGGCAACACAGGTTTAGGGTATTGAGATATGTACATAAAAAGAGATAAATGGAATGAGGCAAAAAGCACAACTATTGGGCAGACTGTGTTTAGAGCTACATTCAGTATGTGTGGATAAGATGCCTATCACATGGGGGTGTCCAATGTAGGTCCTGACGGCCATATTGCTGTCAGAATTTATGGATGTTCACATTATAGACCTGTACTGCGGCAGTGATTATTATGAAACTTTAAAAAATCTACAGTCATTCAAGACTATGTTGGAGACCCCTGGTGCAGAAGGGCATTGCCGCCTACACATGCTGATCGGGCAACCCCACAATAATCACCAAAATGTGCAAGGGACAGGAAATGACGCTTGACAGCCATTTTCATATTCTAACATCAGAATTTTAATTGTATGAGAATATTCAAATTTGAGCATGAGGAATATATCTACAATTTAATATTATTGAAACGATATCAGGGGGTAGTGCTTCACCCTGGTATTTAAAGCAGGGGGCATATTTTCCCCTTTTAAAATGTGGATCCTCCACCCCTTTAGCTGGCCCTGCTGGTAGCCCATGAACATCAAAACAATGAAATGGCAATAACAGAATCACACATGACGTCATCATACTTGAAGAAACGATTGGTCCAGGTTTAACAATTTCCTTTCCCTGCATTGCAGTATCCTCAGGTCAGCAGTATCTGGCTCATCTGTACCACCACCCAGCCCAGGGCCAGTCACTGCTGCAGCCTGCTCCTCCATTAATGACAGGGACATGTGGGACTCAGGTCCACCCGCTGTGCACTAACAGCTCACCACTTCTGACCTGGTTTTTGTTCGGTTCTATATTTGTAATCATGACACCTCTTTTTACACTCTTCCACTGTCCTGCATGTGCACTGCTTTAATGTTTAGAATGTTTTTCCCCAAAACCCCCTTCTTAGCTTGAGGGAGCCCAGAAGTGACACAGAGTTGATTTTCCAGTTTGTTCGCCTCTGTGATTACAATCTTCACCTCCTCTTGTGTGAATTTCAAATTTCTTTTCCTTCTTCCCTTCTGTATTACTTCCTGAAATCCCTCCTAGGAGGGTTCTTAGGTCACCTACAGTGCATCAGGTGCGTCCTCCAGACTTTCAGTTTCTGCCACTTGTCTTTCAATTACTTTCCTCAATCTTTGTGTCTGTTTTCCAATGGTTTGCCTTTTGTTTTTATTTCTAGCACTATGCAATGACGTGTTGCATTGGGTCGCAATACTTTTTTTGCATACGTGTGTCATCACTCAGCATTTTGCGGTAAATATGATGGGCGCAAACATTTTTGACGAACACAGCCGCTCTGGGGGGGAGGGCAGATTTACTAAGGTTTCCCTCAATGCAGGGCAGCAAGCAAAGGTACTGTGCTGCGTTGCGTGAAACAGGGAGAGCAGAAATGCACCATATCTACTACGATATGGCACTCTTTTGATCCCTCCTTGCACTGGCGCACTGTGTGCAGCCTAGCGCCAATACAAGCACCGTTGCATTTAGTGTGTGATGGGGAATGCATCACACATAGAACAAGCATTGGCATAGCCAATAGGCCTCGCCTTTGGGACCTTATAAGTGTTTAGCCATGCAACAGTTGATGTTGTTGCACCAAGGATATTGTGCTGGATAACGAAACACTTATAAGGTCCCAAATGCGAGACCTATTGGCGATGCCAATGCTTGTTTTATTTTGAAAAGAAGAGAGAAGGATGTGCCAGAAGGTCTGTAGTGGCATAGCAGTTGTAAATAGTTTCACAATGTGCTGTGAAAGGAAACAGCAATCCTCTAATAAACGAAAACAGGGCCTTGTAGTTGAGATCCTTGTCAGTGTTGCTGTGGCATATGGTACTTTTTCAGGAATCTGTTTGAAATGCATTTGCACCTTCTTTTCTGAAAAAGAGATAGTGGTGCGCCAAAAGTCTGGAGAGGTGTGAAAACTTCGAATACTGTCTAAATGTATTTAATTTGAAGAATGGGAACAATTGTTTAGATGGCTTTTGTAAATAATTTTTTTGTTCCAAACCCCAAAATTCCTGAAACACTTATAGGAACACGACCGGGAACCAACATTTAAACGCTTTTTGAAGGTTATGTATTTAGTTTACGTGACCTAAAAATAAACACCAACACTTATAGAAAAAGTGCATTTGTGGCTGTAGTTGTTCGCGGGAGAGTGTTAGGCAGGGTATTGGGACTTTAGCTGTGTGTGTCCTAGTTTCTATTAAAAGGACTGGGTGTGAGGGCCCCTGGGAAGCTGTGCTGTAGAGCTCTAGTGATGTTGTGAGGCACGCTATAGAAACATACATGCACATGTAAGCATTGTGCTCTATTATATAAATGTCTGGGTGAAAATGGGACCGTGCATATGCTTGTAAGTGTTTAAATGGTGACAAATAGGAACCGTGCCCTTAAAGTAAACACGCAGATAGTATTGGAGCGCTTTATAAAAGCAGCAGTGAGATCCTTAAAGCAAAATATGTTTTACTGTCAGGCACATGAAAAGAAACTGATTTGACTAAAAGTACACCATATTAAAGTGATGCCAAAACGTGAACCTCATTCCTCAGCTGGAAAGTTGGCAGCAGTAGATGTTACACCATATTATTTGAACAGATCGCAAATATATTGGAGCGCTTTCCAGGACCACTAGTTACATTACACAAGGATATATTGTGTTTTTTTGTACAAATCGGAAAATGTAGTGCTTTTTACAGAATTATACAGGTAAGTTAAGACTCGAACTTTGCTCCTCAGCATCAAAATACATAGAAATTGCCGTTATGACACATCGTTTTGAGTGTGTGATAGCGGAAATGTCCGGATCATGGCATGGATGGAAACACAACATTACGGAAAAACAAAGGAGCGTTGAAATAGTTTTGCAAGGTTAATTTTTTTTGTACGTGCTCTAAGAAGAAACACAATCACCTAAAGGAAGGTTTTTTAAAGGTCAAAAAATAAACAGAAGCTTAAAGCAATTCGTAACACAAATTAAAACAAAAAACAAACATAAAAGTAATAGAATGTCAAACACAAATTAAAACAAAAAGTAAGCACCAACGCAAACCAATGTGAAACAGAATTTAAACAAGCAATGGCCGCGCGGCCGTGAAACTGACACGGCCGCGCGGCCGCGAAAGTAAAAGTAATCGCGAGGGAAGCCAGATGGCGAGGGAAGCCATATGGCGCCTGATCGCGCGTGCACGCTCGCGTGAACGCAAGCTGGTCGCCAGCAAAAGCCACTGCTGTTTGCACTTCCAAAACCCGCTTACTAAAACTCTCGCCAGAGCAGCGCATGCGCTGGCTCAGGCGAGACCTAAAAAGGAAGTAACGAGGAGAAACAAAGATATTTCTCCTCATTACACCTGGGTCTTGGAGGCGCACCATTTTACCACACTGCCAAGTTTACTGATCTTAGTAGATCTAGGATTGCATCAAAGTCCATGGGTGGATGCATGTGAACGGCTATGCTCCACCCATAGAATGCCGCCCCGACGCAAGGTGGCGGAAGGCAGTGCAATGCTCTGCCTTGTGTTACTTTAGTTTTCCAAACCCACGCAAGGTGCCGCAGATCAGACGTTGCCTGGCTTTGAAAATCTCTACTAACATTTTGCATTGTGCTGCTCTAAATGTTAATAAATCTGCCTCCAGATTTTTGATGCAGCAGGCCACAGGTGGTAACTTTAACAAATCTAGGCCTGCGTGTTCACATTGTGAGCTTTAGGAATGCAAGCTTTTCTCTTGCTCCACGTATTGGGTGGGAAAACGCTTTGTTCAGCACTGAGTAATTACCGTAAACCAAATTAACGCTCATACACAATCAGCCCAAAATGTTTCAAAAGTGCAGTAACATCTTTGTCAAAAATGTTCACGAGGTCAGGCGCAACTTCTAAAATTATGCGCCCCCACGTTGTGCAACAACTTTATCAAATCCTGGCTTTCTAACCAAGAGTCTTTTACATGCTATGATTTTTATAGCATAATAATGTTATAATCGTAAACCCAAGTCCCAGAATGTAACCTTTTCTTGGTTTAAAAGCCAGGGCTGGCAGAAAGTGGCATACGCACCTGTGGACTAATGGCGAATGTAAGAAAACAAACTTCTATACTTTTGGGTTAAAAAAAAAATTCTAATGCCTAATCTGCTTTGACGCAGCAACTAATTAAGATACCCCTTTTAGTGCTGTCATGCTTGTCTTATTTTCAACAAATATTTTATAGCAACCACAGGAACAACCTACCTTACTCCACTCCAGTCGGCACGGCTCCACCCCAAACCTACCCCACTCCTCCTGAATCTACACCAATCAATCACACTCTACCCCACTCCAATATACCCCACCCTTTCCAACTCCAATCTACCACACCCCACTCAAATCTACCCCACTCCACTCCCGTCTACCTCACCTCACTTCACTGGAATCTACCCCATTCTACCTCACTCAATTCCAATCTACCCCACTCCATTTCACTACAGTTTACCCTAATCTGCCCAACTCCAATCTACCCCACTCCACCACAATCTACCCCCTCCACTCCAATCTACCCCATCTACCCTACTCCAATCTATTCCACTCCACTCCAGTCTACCCCACTCCACTTACTCTAACCTACTATACCCACTCCATTCCAATCTGCCCCATGAAGGAAGTGACCCGATTAGGGCCACCCGGGTCACTCGCGACGACCTCTCAGCCTTCCATACAAATGAAGAGTCGGTCAGACAATAGAGAATACAAAGCAAGTATATATTATTCAGGTACACTCGAGTGGAGTCCAGTCTGACCAGCCTCCTGGGATTGCTGCAGAGGGACTGACTTCGGCAAGCATGGCAATACATTATGTACAACTCAGAACCAATAAAACATGCCCTAACTGGAAATTTCCAGTTGGTAGCTGGTGAACAAAAGAGGTACTGAAAGATGAGCTTCGATCCTGAGACCGGGCACACGCTATCTTAACGCCAAGGTCACTCTGTCTGCGCCCGCCGCTGTAAGTGTGGGAGCAGGCCTATCTAGTGGGAAAGGTATGCACTAACTAAAACAGTGTATTCATTAGTACAGCAAGGCTCAACATTGGAGAAACGAAGATCACTGCAGCTGGGTATGCCCAGACGTGGGTCCCTTGCTCACTTTGCCACTGGATTCAAGCTAGCCTGGCTGATGACGGCTGAATGGCCAGAAACCGGTCCCAGGATGCTTGTTTCCGGTCCAGGGAAGACATGGCTTGGCAGTTCGGGCTGGACTGTTTCCATGAGGCACAGGGACAGACTGATTTGCATGTGGCCATGTCTGAACTGGGGTGGTGGAGTGAGCTAAAGAATGATGATGGATTAAACCCAGATCAGTTGACTGGGGGTGAGTGTTTGATTAGCTCAAGCGCTCCGTCCATCATCCCCTTTGGTATCGCTTTGTTCGCCCTAAGTTGGCAGGGTATGCCCAGACGTGGGTCCCTTGCTCACTTTGCCACTGGATTCAAGCTAGCCTGGCTGATGACGGCTGAATGGCCAGAAACCGGTCCCAGGATGCTTGTTTCCGGTCCAGGGAAGACATGGCTTGGCAGTTCGGGCTGGACTGTTCCCATGAGGCACAGGGTCAGACTGATTTGCATGTGGCCATGTCTGAACTGGGGTGGTGGAGTGAGCTAAAGAATGATGATGGATTAAACCCAGATCAGTTGACTGGGGGTGAGTGTTTGATTAGCTCAAGCGCTCCGTCCATCATCCCCTTTGGTATCGCTTTGTTCGCCCTAAGTTGGCAGGGTATGCCCAGATGTGGGTCCCTTGCTCACTTTGCCACTGGATTCAAGCTAGCCTGGCTGATGACGGCTGAATGGCCAGAAACCGGTCCCAGGATGCTTGTTTCCGGTCCAGGGAAGACATGGCTTGGCAGTTCGGGCTGGACTGTTCCCATGAGGCACAGGGTCAGACTGATTTGCATGTGGCCATGTCTGAACTGGGGTGGTGGAGTGAGCTAAAGAATGATGATGGATTAAACCCAGATCAGTTGACTGGGGGTGAGTGTTTGATTAGCTCAAGCGCTCCGTCCATCATCCCCTTTGGTATCGCTTTGTTCGCCCTAAGTTGGCAGGGTATGCCCAGACGTGGGTCCCTTGCTCACTTTGCCACTGGATTCAAGCTAGCCTGGCTGATGACGGCTGAATGGCCAGAAACCGGTCCCAGGATGCTTGTTTCCGGTCCAGGGAAGACATGGCTTGGCAGTTCGGGCTGGACTGTTCCCATGAGGCACAGGGTCAGACTGATTTGCATGTGGCCATGTCTGAACTGGGGTGGTGGAGTGAGCTAAAGAATGATGATGGATTAAACCCAGATCAGTTGACTGGGGGTGAGTGTTTGATTAGCTCAAGCGCTCCGTCCATCATCCCCTTTGGTATCGCTTTGTTCGCCCTAAGTTGGCAGGGTATGCCCAGACGTGGGTCCCTTGCTCACTTTGCCACTGGATTCAAGCTAGCCTGGCTGATGACGGCTGAATGGCCAGAAACCGGTCCCAGGATGCTTGTTTCCGGTCCAGGGAAGACATGGCTTGGCAGTTCGGGCTGGACTGTTCCCATGAGGCACAGGGTCAGACTGATTTGCATGTGGCCATGTCTGAACTGGGGTGGTGGAGTGAGCTAAAGAATGATGATGGATTAAACCCAGATCAGTTGACTGGGGGTGAGTGTTTGATTAGCTCAAGCGCTCCGTCCATCATCCCCTTTGGTATCGCTTTGTTCGCCCTAAGTTGGCAGGGTATGCCCAGACGTGGGTCCCTTGCTCACTTTGCCACTGGATTCAAGCTAGCCTGGCTGATGACAGCTGAATGGCCAGAAACCGGTCCCAGGATGCTTGTTTCCGGTCCAGGGAAGACATGGCTTGGCAGTTCGGGCTGGACTGTTCCCATGAGGCACAGGGTCAGACTGATTTGCATGTGGCCATGTCTGAACTGGGGTGGTCGAGTGAGCTAAAGAATGATGATGGATTAAACCCAGATCAGTTGACTGGGGTGAGTGTTTGATTAGCTCAAGCGCTCCGTCCATCATCCCCTTTGGTATCGCTTTGTTCGCCCTAAGTTGGCAGGGTATGCCCAGACGTGGGTCCCTTGCTCACTTTGCCACTGGATTCAAGCTAGCCTGGCTGATAACGGCTGAATGGCCAGAAACCGGTCCCAGGATGCTTGTTTCCGGTCCAGGGAAGACATGGCTTGGCAGTTCGGGATGGACTGTTCCCATGAGGCACAGGGTCAGACTGATTTGCATGTGGCCATGTCTGAACTGGGGTGGTGGAGTGAGCTAAAGAATGATGATGGATTAAACCCAGATCAGTTGACTGGGGGTGAGTGTTTGATTAGCTCAAGCGCTCCGTCCATCATCCCCTTTGGTATCGCTTTGTTCGCCCTAAGTTGGCAGGGTATGCCCAGACGTGGGTCCCTTGCTCACTTTGCCACTGGATTCAAGCTAGCCTGGCTGATGACGGCTGAATGGCCAGAAACCGGTCCCAGGATGCTTGTTTCCGGTCCAGGGAAGACATGGCTTGGCAGTTCGGGCTGGACTGTTCCCATGAGGCACAGGGTCAGACTGATTTGCATGTGGCCATGTCTGAACTGGGGTGGTGGAGTGAGCTAAAGAATGATGATGGATTAAACCCAGATCAGTTGACTGGGGGTGAGTGTTTGATTAGCTCAAGCGCTCCGTCCATCATCCCCTTTGGTATCGCTTTGTTCGCCCTAAGTTGGCAGGGTATGCCCAGACGTGGGTCCCTTGCTCACTTTGCCACTGGATTCAAGCTAGCCTGGCTGATGACGGCTGAATGGCCAGAAACCGGTCCCAGGATGCTTGTTTCCGGTCCAGGGAAGACATGGCTTGGCAGTTCGGGCTGGACTGTTCCCATGAGGCACAGGGTCAGACTGATTTGCATGTGGCCATGTCTGAACTGGGGTGGTGGAGTGAGCTAAAGAATGATGATGGATTAAACCCAGATCAGTTGACTGGGGGTGAGTGTTTGATTAGCTCAAGCGCTCCGTCCATCATCCCCTTTGGTATCGCTTTGTTCGCCCTAAGTTGGCAGGGTATGCCCAGACGTGGGTCCCTTGCTCACTTTGCCACTGGATTCAAGCTAGCCTGGCTGATGACGGCTGAATGGCCAGAAACCGGTCCCAGGATGCTTGTTTCCGCTCCAGGGAAGACATGGCTTGGCAGTTCGGGCTGGACTGTTCCCATGAGGCACAGGGTCAGACTGATTTGCATGTGGCCATGTCTGAACTGGGGTGGTGGAGTGAGCTAAAGAATGATGATGGATTAAACCCAGATCAGTTGACTGGGGGTGAGTGTTTGATTAGCTCAAGCGCTCTGTCCATCATCCCCTTTGGTATCGCTTTGTTCGCCCTAAGTTGGCAGGGTATGCCCAGACGTGGGTCCCTTGCTCACTTTGCCACTGGATTCAAGCTAGCCTGGCTGATGACGGCTGAATGGCCAGAAACCGGTCCCAGGATGCTTGTTTCCGCTCCAGGGAAGACATGGCTTGGCAGTTCGGGCTGGACTGTTCCCATGAGGCACAGGGTCAGACTGATTTGCATGTGGCCATGTCTGAACTGGGGTGGTGGAGTGAGCTAAAGAATGATGATGG
Organism: Calotriton arnoldi; assembly: GCA_963921515.1. NCBI lineage: Eukaryota > Metazoa > Chordata > Amphibia > Caudata > Salamandridae > Calotriton > Calotriton arnoldi. The sequence continues at coordinate 2,879,108 of CAWUFW010001286.1, forward strand.
ATTAAACCCAGATCAGTTGACTGGGGGTGAGTGTTTGATTAGCTCAAGCGCTCCGTCCATCATCCCCTTTGGTATCGCTTTGTTCGCCCTAAGTTGGCAGGGTATGCCCAGACGTGGGTCCCTTGCTCACTTTGCCACTGGATTCAAGCTAGCCTGGCTGATGACGGCTGAATGGCCAGAAACCGGTCCCAGGATGCTTGTTTCCACTCCAGGGAAGACATGGCTTGGCAGTTCGGGCTGGACTGTTCCCATGAGGCACAGGGTCAGACTGATTTGCATGTGGCCATGTCTGAACTGGGGTGGTGGAGTGAGCTAAAGAATGATGATGGATTAAACCCAGATCAGTTGACTGGGGGTGAGTGTTTGATTAGCTCAAGCGCTCCGTCCATCATCCCCTTTGGTATCGCTTTGTTCGCCCTAAGTTGGCAGGGTATGCCCAGACGTGGGTCCCTTGCTCACTTTGCCACTGGATTCAAGCTAGCCTGGCTGATGACGGCTGAATGGCCAGAAACCGGTTCCAGGATGCTTGTTTCCGGTCCAGGGAAGACATGGCTTGGCAGTTCGGGCTGGACTGTTCCCATGAGGCACAGGGTCAGACTGATTTGCATGTGGCCATGTCTGAACTGGGGTGGTGGAGTGAGCTAAAGAATGATGATGGATTAAACCCAGATCAGTTGACTGGGGGTGAGTGTTTTATTAGCTCAAGCGCTCCGTCCATCATCCCCTTTGGTATCGCTTTGTTCGCCCTAAGTTGGCAGGGTATGCCCAGACGTGGGTCCCTTGTTCACTTTGCCACTGGATTCAAGCTAGCCTGGCTGATGACGGCTGAATGGCCAGAAACCGGTCCCAGGATGCTTGTTTCCGGTCCAGGGAAGACATGGCTTGGCAGTTCGGGCTGGACTGTTCCCATGAGGCACAGGGTCAGACTGATTTGCATGTGGCCATGTCTGAACTGGGGTGGTGGAGTGAGCTAAAGAATGATGATGGATTAAACCCAGATCAGTTGACTGGGGGTGAGTGTTTGATTAGCTCAAGCGCTCCGTCCATCATCCCCTTTGGTATCGCTTTTAGCTGGGGCAGAGAGACAGAAGTTAGTTTCAATCACAACTCAAAATGGCGGCTGAACATGAAATAGTGCTGCAAATGCTAACTTAAGACATACAATGCATGAACAATTCAGCTAAAACATTTTATTCCAACAGACCCTCCTTTTAGCATTTGCTAAACCATTTCAGAATTGAGAACAGAAAAGATGTAATATGCAGAGAGACAGAAGACGTCAACACTCAGAATTATTCATATATTCAGTATCGGAAATTGACATTGCAAGGGATGATGTAGAACCAAAAATGCCCTCATCAATCTGCATCATGTTGGCAATATCTTTTTGCAACATGATGGCAGCACTAGTGTCAGGAGCTGTCTTTTTCTGTTTAGGAGTGAGAACTCATACAATAAGTACAGCAAGTCAGGAGACAGTGTATGCAGAGACAACATGTGAAGAAAATTCCAGCAATCACAGCTAGAAAGATAAGGATCTTCCAACCCCAGGACATAAACACACCCCAGAACCACCCAGAGAGAGTCCAAGTACCATTTTCTTGGTGTATGTCAGATGAGAGTCTATGCAACTTCTGTATGGCAGCATACACATTGGGGGCATGGTCAGGTATGTATACACAACAGCTACTGCCAATAGCGTGACAGGCCCCTCCCCGATCAGCAAGGATGACGTCTAACACCATCCAGTTTTGTAAAAAGAAACGAGCCTCGTAGCCTGGAGCTCAGCAGTAATATTGGTCAGTATCCCTGCTGTTGTATTAATAACCCCTTCCACAACTCTTGTGAGCCAACAAATGTTAAGGCTATTGGACATGGGGCCCCAAAATGGTACGATTCCCTTCATGGCATCCTCAAACTGTTGTAAGGTAGTATCTGTCTGATCTATATCCTTCGTGTCAATGACCCTTCTGACTCGGTAAAGGTATACACTCCTACGCTGCAGCTGGTGATCTTTATGGTAATTGGACGGAGCTATATATACAGGGGGAAGGAGAAAAGAGAGATAACACCTGCCTGACCATCCCCTCGGGAGCCAGACATAAGCTTGAGGTCCACAGACGAAATAGACATTAGGGGGTGGTATTAAGGACGGACTATCCGTCGTTCTCAATCTGTAGGTGGAATTGCATCTGCTCTCCCCCACCTTTATCCTTCCTGTTCCCTGGACACAGAAACTAGCTGTTGTGTGGACCACTGACACGGGTATTGGCTGGTCCTCTGTAACATTACGAACCTGGAAAGATTGGAAGTACTCGGACGTGTTGAACCCTTGGAAATCAGCCTTTTCCATTCGAAACCAGGTCTCATTCTTTACTCTTTTGTACGCGTTCATACAGGACCTTAAAAACAATTTACCAAACGTCTCTTGTCCTGTCTGTCTTACGAGAGGGACCCTGTGATGGAACTGTACATTCTGTATCATAGTGCGAGAATCAACAGGTGTCCTATCCAGAGCAGAGATTTGGGGATTGGGACGCACCATACTGAGCAATTCAAACCAACCCTCGCAACTACCGATGTATGACAGTGGCATGGACAACAAATTATCACTTTTATGAGTCACTGAGGGAAGCAATCCACAAATTCAACAATTAGTGGGATTAGACACTTCATGAGCCTGTTGCAACATTTGTATAAACACGTTATCTGTATAAGACTTTCAGTGCTCTCCTTTGTGAGGGGCCAAAGTGACAAAAATGTGTTCAGGGGGAACGGGTGTTGTACCAACCAAGGAATGTACAGGATACTTCTCCTCCAGAAACCAGGATATCCCCAGTACAATTATTAGTGCAATCGCAACTATTGATGCAAAAACTATTTTACTTTTTATGAAGGAGCATCCGCGCACTGGATGCGGAGGTGCAAATGGCTGTTCTTCCTCAGTAATAGGCCGACCAAACGGATACATTATGAGGCAAGGAAAAGGGAATGCAAAAAAACTGATGGCAAGGGGGCAAGTGTTCCCAGTGTCCGTCTGAGCCTCACTGGTAGACTCCTATTGTTCATCAACGTTGGCGCTCTTGAGCACCGGCGGTGGAGCTGCTCAGTCCTAGCTCGTGATGAATCCCACATCGTCCAGGATAATGTACCCCCCTCCAGGGGAGCACGTGCGATTTATCCTGTCCAATGTCAGGACAATGCACCAATCTCACCTCACCCTAAACTAACACCATTGGTACTACTGACAAAGTACACCCTGACTTGCACAGTCCATCCCTAACTAATCTGACTTCTCCTTTGGTGCACTGTCCTTCACCTGAGGACGCAAACTGTACCTGGTGACTCCAGTCACAGAGTGGTCAACAAAAAGGGACTCAGGCACAGAGGGGTCAGTGGAAAGGGGCTCCTTAATGGCCCTGATCTCTGGAGGGACTGCCGCATTTAGCACTTCATTATTTTCAGCATCCATTTCGGACCACGTTAGAATCGCTTCGCTGAATGGGATGAACCTTCTCATGCTCAGAGTCCCCAATGCCCTCCCTTACCCACTGATCATAGGGCAAGGGCAGGGGTACTCAGCGGCAGTGGGTGGAGTGTATCCAATGCTTTCGGCCGGTGACTTTGATGGCAGTGCGTGTAGCCAGGAGGACCTGGACAGGTCCCTTCCAGCGAGGCTCCAAACTCTTTTTCCGCTGGAAGGTATTCACCAGGACAAAGTCGTCGGGCCGAATATCATGTCCGGACCCCTCGGGTACAGGTGGTAGGGACTCGTGTATCTGTTGGTGAATAGAACGTAAATCTTTAGTTAACTGGTACAGGTAATCAGTCAGTAAATCTCAGAACATTTACGAGGTCGTGGGACGCCCCAAACATTCGCCGGGCGTCCAAACACGACCTTGTAGGGTGACAATCCTGTCCTAGAATGTGCTGTTGTTCTCGTGGACAAAAGAGCTAATGTAAAGCATCTGGCCACTGTAACCCTGTGGTCTACTGAATCTTTTCCAATTTCAGTTTGAGAGTACCATTGTACTTCTCAACCAAACCTGCTGACTGGGGGTGATTCGCAGCATGAAACTTCTGTCTGATGTGCAGTCCCTCACAAACAATCTGGATAACCTCGGCATTGAAATGACTTCCGTTATCACTCCAGATCAAACGAGGGAAGCCGAAGCGAGGAAAGAACAGGAGTATCTTTGCAGTCACAATGGCTGTATTTTCTTTAGTGGGGTAGGCCTCAACCCATTTACTGAATGCACAGACAACCACCAACACATACTTCAAATTATTGACTCTGTCCATTTCAATAAAGTCTATCTGGAGGACCTCAAAAGGGAAAGTGGGAGGTGCGAAATTACCGGGTGGTGTAGGGGTACTCTTGCCAGGATTGTGCACCATGCACACCATGCAATGTTTCACCAAGTGTGTAGCTGTCTTGGAAATGTTGTCATTTTGCCATACGGGGTCTAACAGTTTGCAAATACCCTTAGCACTGATATGGGCTGGGCTGTGTGCCATTGTTACTACAGGAAGAACATATGCATCTGGCAACATCCATCTCTGCTTCCCTGACTTATCAATCCAACATCCCTCATCATTCATATTTGCTGTACTTTCTTGCCACACTGCTAATTCCTCTACCGTGGCCTCGCTCTTATCTCCTTCACATTTTCAAGTGTATCCTCAAACATGGAGAACTCGGGCACCCACCTCGCGGGACCTGCTACAAAAATTATTTTCGTTTTAGTTTGGGCTGTCTCTTTAGCTGTCTGATCTGCAAACACGTTCCCCTTACCCACATCGTCAGTGACTTTCTTATGGGCGCTGCACTCTATTATGGCCAATTTCTTCGGAAGTGTCAAAGCGGACAGAAGCCTATGTATAAGAGGTCCATGCTGAATGCGTGTCTCATGGGAAGTAAGGAACCCTCTTTCTGCCCAGAGCCACCCAAAATTATGGGTGACCCCGAAGGCGTACTGGCTGTCAGTATAAATATTAACAACCAGTCCCTTGCTCAATTCACAAGCTCGAATAAGGGCGACTAATTTAGCTGCCTGGGCGGATGATAGGGAACTCATGCTGTCTCAACTACCGTGTGCAGCGTAGTCATTGTGTATGCTGCAGTGGTGGTGCCATCTGGTAATTTGAAACAAGAGCCATCGACATATAGTTCCCCTTGGGGGTCAGATAAGGGAACAATGGTCAGGTCTACCCGTCCTTTCGTCTCTTCTTCCGTTCGGAAGATGCAATAATGTATGTCAATATCCTCATTCTCAGAAGGGGTAGTAACGTGGTTGGATTCAGAGTGGCACAGCGTTTAATCGTAATGTACTTTTTAAAGAGTGTTAGCTCATAATCGGTCAGACGCGCACTGGTGAGGTGCTGTGTCCTTGTCTTATTCAAAAGTGTATCCACAGCACCACAGTACCATAACTGTGAGGTCAGTATCGAGTACGAGTCCCGCCGATTGTCGTATTGAGACGGCCACAGCCGCGGCCGCTCTTAGACAGCTCGGAAGGGCTCGTGCGACAGGGTCAAGCACAGCAGAGAAATAAGCACACGGTCATTGCTTATCCCCGAATTTTTGTGTTACAACAGAAAGCGCACAACCATCAAGCTCATGGACGTACAACACAAAACATTGTGCATAATTAGAGGTACCAAGCACTAGAGCCAAGCAAAGCGCAGTTTTTAATTGCTCAAAAGACTGCTGACACTCTGGCGTCCAAGGCAGGGGCTCAGGCACATCTTTCAGTGTTAGTGCAAGCAGTGAGTATCCAGGTAACAACAATAAACAAGAAAGGGACCCTGAAAAAGTTCAATAGGTGAGGAAGGAACCAGGGAAATAGTTACTGCAAAAACATATGAGCCTTCCCTCACACATATACATCTAACATTGGCCATAAGTCCATAGTTTAAGAAAACCCACAGACCAAAAATTATATTTATAGAAAAAAGTTTTTTTTAAATCATTTATTTATCAGAATATATTTGCTTCATGATATCATATGTATTTTTCTTCATTTACATATGAGATACAAAAACATCACACAAAATTCAATAAAAACAAGACAGAAGCCCAGCATCATAATGTAATGGGGTAGGAGTTTGATATATACATGGGATCTCCGAAACGCGCGTCGGCGCTTTCTTTTCTTGTTTATTTTTGTTGTATGTATTGTATTTTGTTAATATCTGTTTTGTATGGCTTTTTGCTAGTAATTGTTGGTTCTTTTGTATGTGGTGGTTGGGGTGGTTTCATGTATATTCACTCATAGGTACCCCATTACATTATGATGCTGGGCTTCTGTCTTGTTTTTATTGAATTTTGTGTGATGTTTTTTGTATCTCATATGAAAATGAAGAAAAATACATATGATATCATGAAGCAAATATATTCTGATAAATAAATGATTTAAAAAAAACTTTTTTCTATAAATATAATTTTTGGTCTGTGGGTTTTCTTAAACTATGGACTTATGGCCAATGTTAGATGTATATGTGTGAGGGAAGGCTCATATGTTTTTGCAGTGAGTATCCAGGTATCCACTGCCTGCAATAGGAAGTGATACCTATGAAAGCGCGCACATCTTTCTGAGTTTGCGGAATACGCATTTTCACAATGGTACTGATGCGCTCAGGGGTCAATCTTCTACCCTCTTTCAACGGTAGGTGGCCTAAATAGGTGACCTCCTGTCGACAATACTGAAATTTAGAAAGAGATACCATATGACCATGGTCAGCTAGTTGGAGCAACAATTTAACCGTGCTATCGCTGCAACCTTGTTCTGTGTCTGAGGCGATGAGCAGGTCGTCAACCTATTGGAGTAATACATTACCTGTGGGGAGCGACAAGGAATCCAGCTGACTTTTCAATGCCTGACTATAAATACTCTGACTCTCTGTATAGTCTTGAGGAGCGCAACAGAATCTAAAGCTTCTACCAGCTAGTGTGAATCCGAACAGATACCTGCTATCAGGATGGATGAGAATATTGAAGAAGGCATTTTTCAAGTCAATGACAGAAAAGAATTTGGCAGAAGAAGGAATCATCATTAAGAGTGTTGTAATGTCAGGGACCATCAGAAACTGGGGAATCACTATTCTGTTAACTTCTCGCAAATCAATCACAAAGCGATAAACATCTTTGTGATACTCAGAGGGACCCGAAGGTGTCCTTTTAAGAATGGGAAGAATAGGGCTATTACAAACAATAGCAGTCGCCTCTCAACCACTCCTTTCTCAATCAAATCCTGCACAATTTTTATCAAAGCTCGCTCACCTGTCTGCGGTATCTTATACTGAGGAATACGGGGTAAAATAGCACCTTCCTTGACGCGAATCGAAACAGGCGATATCTGCAACAAACCCACATCTGTGTCGCCTGTTGCCCACAGTGTGGGTGGCACATCTTTAAATTCAGCAAGGAGAGGGGCATCTTTAGACAGGCACTGAGTAGCGCACACAACATTCAGACCCACTGTCATGTAGACACCCTCCGGGGAGCAATAAATTGTGGCATGCAATTTCTTCAATAGATCCAGACCCATTAGATCTTCTCCACAATTAGACGTCAACAAAAATGGTGAATACATAGTAAAAGGACCAATAGTCAACGCAAGAGGTTTGGAAATGGGGCTCACAACCGGTACACCAGAAAAACCTATCGAAACATTATTATGGCCAGACAGAGCCGCTCCAGGGACCAAGGAACGAGAAATAGAGCTGTTTGTCGCACCTGTATCCACCAAAAACTCCTTAGTCGAACCATGCACGTCCGCACTAACGTACAGACCTCGTTGGTCTACAGTTAAAACTGGTCCCTCACCCTGTCCCCGGCTGTCCTAGCTGTAAGACATCCTGGTCACCTCATCCGTATCATAGTCATCATGATAGTACTGTTTGCCCCGAGGGTCGTCAAAGTAGTTCTGATCAGTACGACCCTGCGATGTCTCAGCTTTCTGAGCCCTGTCCTGGCCACAATCTCCATGACCCCGTCCACGAGACCCCTGTCCTCTTGGGACCGCCACCTTCTGCAAAAGCACCGGACACTCGCTGCACCAGTGTCCCTCCTCCTTACAATATGCACACTGATTTGGTCCTACCGGCGCAGTATTCCTGCTAGTACGGGGAGGCTGTCGGGCTAAACCACCACGTCCTCTACCATTCCCTCTGGAAGCCTGCAGCAACAACACCTTCGTCTTCCGATCCTTATGCTTCTTCTTCATCTTTTACTTATCCTCATTTTCCCTGTGCTCATAATACTGTGCCATATTCAAAATAACAGAAGAAGATGTGGACCAGGTGCTCTCGGAAGCCTGTAATCGAGTCGCGATCTTGGGGAGCAAATTTGAAACAAATCTGCTAACAAACAAACGCATACCACCCTCAATCGACAAGTCCTGTCCACTATAAACCAAAAACACACTTTCAAACCGAGTGAAAAAATCAGACACACTCTCATCTTTCTTCTGACGACAGGCTGATAGCTTGTGTGAGAATTTGGCCTGGTATATGCTGTCCACTAATTAAAGTGGGCACCTTGTACCTGTCCAAACGACCCTTATGATGTATGAGGTCAAAGATAACCTTTATGAAAGCTATCCTAGTGGTAGCTATGGAGAGCAGCCTTCAGGCTTAATCTTGAAGGAATGTAAAGCAGCTTGTTTTACCAGAATCTCACTTCTTGAATGACCAAATGAAAGGAGAACCACACAAGTGTTATGTAAAAATATGTATTTATTACTAAAACACTCTCTACTAATCTCGACACGAGATTAGAACATAAAGCACACAATACTTAATCAATAGAACGTACGTAAGTAGCAAAACATACAACGGGCTCCAGGGGGAGACCGAACCATATACTAAAAAAATGGTATAACAACAACGACTTCAATAGACACAGTGCCTAGAGCACTAGAATCGCTGGGACCCCAAGGAACCACCCAGAGGAGTGACACAGGCAGCCCACGGAGGACGGGTGCAGTGTGGGAACACGACTGCGTGTTCCGTGCAACTCTATGGGAAAGTCGCGTTTGGAAAATTACAATTTAAGGAGACTTCTAGGAGGACTTCAAGCAAACCCTTTGGAACTTTTTTTTTTTTCTTTTTTTCCAGGTGATGTTGCATCGTACAGTTGATGGATCCTAATCATTGTAGACACACATATGAGACAGCTCGTATAGATAATTCCAGCTACATTAATTCCTAATAAGGCACAAAAAAGAATGCAAGACCCACTACAAACCAGGATGACTCAATAAATACATTGACAGTGGGGCCCAGAAGTCTTTGGGCCGTGATGCCTCAGGCAGGTCCTCCGCATAGGCCTCCAGCTGTTCCCTACAGTAAATTAAGTCTCGAATCCATTTCTGGACCGTGGGTGTACTTTTGGAGCCCCAGCATTGCGCTACAGCTCGCTTGGCCAGTAGAGTCGAGACAGCAACTAATCGCCGATTGCAAGGTTTCAGATACTTCACGTTACCCAGCAGGCATACCTCTGGTACACAACGCACACGTTCCAACACAACATCCGAAAGCACACTCACAACCCTGGCCCAAAATGCAGCTATCCCTGCACACTGCTACGCTAGGTGCAAAAAATCGGCGTCAGCTTGCCCGCACCGCACACAGCAATCCGTGTCACGCAGTCCGAATTTCCGCAGTTGCATAGGAGTATAGTATAACTGGTGCAAAAATTTTAAATGCATTATGCGGAGATTATAGTTTGCCGTGAGGCGCCCAGTTAACGCACAGCAGAATTTCCAATGATCTGGTGACAAGGTGGACCCCAGCGTAGCATTCCATTTGAGATACGAAGGGTGCTCCTCCGGCTCCCTCTCATACAGTGACACGTCATATAACTTAGTAATCAGACCCTTACGCTCTTCTCCAACAAGCACCGCCTGCAGTGCTCGCAGTATCTGTGGTTCAGCTGGATAATTAGGGTAGATAGCTCTGACCGCTTGTCGCACCCTCACGTATGTAAATCCCAGCATCAAACCATGAGTCCGACCCGCCTGTACGTCTTGCAGCGGGCGGAACCGGCCCTGTTTGTACAGGTCACCCATCTGCGTAACCCCGACAGCCTTCAGCGCAAGTAGAGCGGGACGCTCCTGAGCCGCTGAGATGTCTGGATGCACCGCTATTGGTAACGTCGGAGCATATAGATAATCCAGCTGTGCCCTCTTAGCAAGGGCCCGCCAGGCCCAGGCAGTACACTGCACTGGGTTAATTTCTGTCCTGGGGCCCCCACCACCACCTGAAAGTGCTGCTGCTACTAGTGGCAGCGGGAGTACTGCATCGGACTCGATCGCCGTATGGGGCTGAAACCGTTGCGGAAAGAACCAATAATGCGCAAATTGCGCCTGTGCGCACAGATAATATAAGCGCATATCGGGTGCCTCAAAGCCACCACGGTCAAATGGCTGTACAAGTACATTCCAACTACATCTAGGCTTCTTACCCACCCATACAAACAACAGTAGGGCTGACTGTAGCGTCTTAAAGAGAGAGATATTCAGGCGGATGGGAATATTCACAAACAGATATAATAATTTGGGTAAGTAAGATAGACTTTTTTGTCACCGCAATGTGATCGGCAAGCGACAGGGGCAACCGGGCCCACCGTTCAGCCTTGTCTGTGATCTGTGTAATAGCACGACCATAGTTCATAGAAATTCCCTGATATGGGTCCCTATGCAACCATATTCCCAGGTATTTCACCGGGTCCCGGGTCCAAGTCAGAGGGAAATCCAGCTCAACCTCACATGTGCCAGCCGTCAGCGGAAACACCGTCGATTTAGCCCAGTTGATCCCTAATCCGGAGTAGCCCTCAAATTTAACATACTCACGGAGCAACTCCGGAAGGTAGGTTGCAGGCTCGCGAACATATAATAGCATGTCGTCGGCATACATCGAGACCATGAGCGGTCACTGCCTGAAGCGCAATGCAGCCGATGCATGCCGCTGGCGAAGTTTGCAAGCGAGAGGTTCCAGTGCCAACGCGAAAAGCTTCGGCGACAGGGGGCAGCCCTGCCGTGTGCCCCTGCCAATAGGGAATGCTGGCGAAACCCAGCCGTTGACTCGTACTCTGGCCACGGGCTCAGTATACAGAACCCTGATCCACTGAAGGAAGAACAGGGGAAGGCCCATTCTTATGAGTACAGTGAACATATAATCCCACTGAAGGGAATCGAATGCTTTCGCTGCATCAAGCAGCACCGCCACTGCCTGAAAATCCGAGTCAAAATAATGTAGGGTGGCGAAGAGCGTGCGCAGATTATGCGTGGTTGACCTGGCAGGCACAAACCCTGATTGGTCAGGGAGCACCAATAAGGGGACAAGGGGCTGCAGTCTAAGAGCAATCATCTTTGCTAAAATCTTAGCATCGATATTAATAATTGAGAGAGGCCTATAGGAATCACAACGATTAGCAGCCTTATCAGGCTTTAACAGCATAACAAGAGGGCTTCCTTCAAGGAAGGCGGGAGACGTCCAGTGTCATACGCCTCCGCATAAACCTCCAGGAGCCTGGGGGCCAGATCATCCACATAGGCCTTATAAAACTCACTAGGAAGCCCGTCCAAACCCGCAGCCTTACATGTGGGGAGGGACATGATAGCGAGCTTTACGTCCTCTACGTCAAATGGTTGTGTAAAATATTCCCTATGGTCCAAGGACAGCCAGCCAAGCGCAATGTCATCAAGATAGGAGTGTATGTCCGCTGGCTGTACCACAGCCTTGTTTTCGTAGAGTCTGGCATAGAAATCGAGTATGGTCTCACTAATCGCGGATGTGGTGTAATGAGCTGCCCCCGCATCATCAAGCATCTCCGTGATATACTCCTGACTATGTGGAGCAGCCAACTTCTGTGCAAGCGAGCGGCCGGGCCTGCCCCCCTCACCATAATATCTAGCCTTGCTTCATCTAGACCTATGAACCAACTCTTGATCGACAGTCTCGTTATGTTCAGTCACTAACTCCCGCATCGCGGATAATGTCGCAGGAGAAGGGTCTTTCTCATAGGCGCGTTCTAGGGTGGAGATCTCCGCAGCAAATTTATGAATTCTACGTCTCAGATCTCTCAGTACACCTGCTTGCGCCCCCATACAGACACCCCTGATGGTCACCTTGAATGCTTCCCACAAGACACCAGCGCTGTCAACCGAACCCTCATTCTCCCTAAAAACATTTCGAATGGCCTCCCCAACAGTGTGCTTAAAAACTGAGTCAGTTAATGAGGATGGCTGCAACCGCCATGTAAATGGAGGTCTCTCGCATGCGGGTACCTGCAGCTCCAGGATCACAGGAGAATGATCCGAAAGTGTCCGAGCCATGTGGCTAACCTTGACCGCCCAAGTACAAGTAGCCTCAGTAACAAGCCAGAAATCCAGGCGGGACCACGTCCCATGTACAGAGGAGACAAAGTTACTCTCGCGCACCCCAGGATGCTGCAGTCACCAAACATCATGCAAACTTCCTGCGTCCATCAGTCCCAGCAACATCTCAGAAGCCTGCTTAGGCCGTGTCATCCCACTGCCCAAACGATCCACAGTTACATCCAGACAGACATTAAAATCGCCGCCCCAGAGTATCTCCACAGCAGGAAACCCCGAGATGCGACGCCAGACATCCATAAAGAAGGCCGGATCATCGATATTCGGTCCATACACATTCACCAGAAGCACACTTGCTCCACCCAGCTGGCCATGCACTAGTGCCATTCGGCCTTGTTCATCCGTTTCGGCTCGAGTGACCGTAAATGGGACCCCCCGTTTAACCAGAATCATCACTCCCCGTGCATAACTGGAATATGAGGACACCACTCGCACCCCTGCCCACCGACCACCCACATTTTTCTCCGACAATTTAGTGAGGTGTGTTTCCTGTAAAAAGGCTATCTGGACGTCCATCCTGTCCAGATAAGCCAGTACAGATCGAATCTTTTTGGGAGTGTTCAAGCCGCGAACATTCCAGGTTAGGAACTTCACTTTACCACTCATTGGGTCGATGTAACATTAAAAAACTTTACAGGTGGATATATCAAAGACATGTGCCCACAATCACAAGATGAGAGGCGGATGCCACTGTACCATAGAAAAAAAGTGCCAGTCTTCCCTCTCTCACCCCCCACCCCCCAGTCCCCCACCCACTTCAGCGTCCCCAACTCGCTAAAGCCATCCCAACCCTGTCTAACCCGACCACAACAAAGAAAAAACACAGCAAAGCGCATATGGGGTACTCCCATTTGGGGGGCGTCAGAGTGCTACTAGCCTCCTATCAGGTAGGAGGTGGCTGAGCAGAACTAGTATCTGTGCCTGGTACAGTAGATACAATCGCACTGGACTACACAACAAAGTAAGCGTACATATGCAAGGAGGCTCGACAAGGTCAATCTGCAAGAAAACATGTAAGAGTCATAGCATTGCACAGATCGGAGAATGTCAACATAGAAAAACTGATAACGGGTAATATAATCATGAGACTGTCCCACAACCCTACTGTTCCTCAGTGTCTGACGGAGTCCGGGATTCGCGCTGACTCCTCTTCAAATGTTTAGCATGCTCCAGGGCCGCCTTGGGGTTGGTAAAAAATTTTGAGTCTCCATCAGGGCCTATCCGCAGGCGGGCAGGATATAACATCGCGTAAGGAACCCCCTCGGATTGTAAAAACTTTATGACAGCCCCGAACTCCCTCCACGCAGCCTGAACAGTAACAGTAAAATCAGGGAAGAACGAGAGTGAGTTGCCCTGGTGTACAATATTGCCCTTATCTCTAGCCATGCGCAAAATAAAATCCCGGTCCCTGTAATTTAACAGTCGCGCAATGATCGGGCGGGGAGAAGCGCCCGGGACCGGCCTCGCCGCAAGGGAGCGGTGAGCACGCTCAATGATAAACATGGCGGAAAGCTGTTCAGTACAAAAAATGTCCTTAATCAAATTTTCCACAAATGTCTCCATTTTGCCCACGTTCATGGATTCTGGCAGCCCCGTAATTCGAATATTATTACGCCGGGAACGGGCTTCTAAGTCCTCATTCTTGGCTTGAATTAAGGATAGGACTTTCTCCATATTAAGTGTCTTCCCAGCAACATCACTCAGACCATCTTCTGTCGCAGAGACCCGCTGTTCGACTTCTCCCATGCAGGTGTTTTGCTTCTCGAGCTGTGCAGACATGTGATCTAGGCGGTGATTCACAGCCGCCATCGTACCCTCTATAGATTGGAGGCTACGTTGCATGGCCAATTGCGTTGTCTCGAGAGTGGGGGTCCCCCCATCCTGGGCGTCAGCCTCTGAATCAGAGGCCGCCTTTTGCAGAGTTTTTGTGGATTTGCGCGCCTCAAACGTGAGGCGACGTTGAGTCTTATCAGCCCTCCCCATGATGTCCGCAGCTAGAGCCAGGCTATTTAATAGGCAAGGGAGATGAAGAGGACACCCCCCAGACGTGCACTACCCAGGCCTCGGGATCAGTACGTAGAGGGACCTTGCAGCAATCAGCCCAGTGGACCCACTGGCACGCAAATAGAAGAGGTACCAACCACCTGCACACCTCGCAAGTAACACCAGGAGAATGAGAGCACCACCACAGTTCGAGGTACCAACAGTAACCCACCTATGCAAAATGGCACATGGCGCAGGCCCCCTGCAGTAGACCCTCCAACAGTCTCAGTAAAGCAAGGAGATAGGGACCTCCGTAGCTCCAGGAGCTTAGAGCGAAGCGGTGCACCAGGGACCGGCAGCAAAAATAATCCAGCAAACAGATGCGTAGCGAGGCCCAGGCCAGACCAACCCCAGCACAGCAGAGCACAAAACAGGTACTAGCTCGTCAAACTTCACAAAGGGCAGGCTCCACAGTCACAGGGTGCACGTTATCAACTTATTGCCTTGCGCTATATTGTTCATGAAGTGGTTTACGTGTGTGTAACAAGGCACCCAGCACAGAAGTGAAAGGGATCCAGCAAGGCACCTAACAGACCGCAAGGCAGCTCCACGAGTCAGCACACACAGGAGAGGGAGCAGCCCAGGCAGCAACAGAGGGCAGTGGCAACCGCACCGCGGTCATGCGGTAGGCAGCAATCGCAATGCAGGCAGAGGCTGAAGCGGGCTGACACGCAGAGGTAAGGCCCACATGCAATTACGGGCCCCCAGGCGATGAACGGCCGCTCCGAGGCAGCGCAACAGTGGATTAGGAGTTCGTGGAAGGCAGGCGCACACCAGCTCGCACCAATTGATCCCCGCAGGCGCCCAATGCCTCAGGCGCTGCAATGATAAGAGGCCCAGCAACTCTGCGCAATGTAGAAACCATAGCCTCCGCTCCCTGCGCCTACCGGCCCCCAGCCACAGCTCGCAGGTTGCGGCCCGCACCCAGGCCCGCACCCGCCTCCGCAGCCACCAGCCAGGGTCGAGCCGCACCCCACTCACCACAGCCAGCGCCAGCAAGCGCTTCGAATGTTCAGGTCACCTCGTGGTCCACACCGGCTCGACCGAGTCCTCAGGTGCCCACACGCAGCAGTTCTAGGCCGGGGCTCCGCGTTCGCCAGCCGGAGACCGGCACTCCGCCTCCCAGTCGTCAGCTCTGGGGACCACCCAGTCAGCAATCTCCGGGCAACGTGCCACGCACATAAACAGCCCCAACAGCAATGGGCACACACCTCCGGCCGCAGGGGCGGCAGCAGGCGAGGGCCGCTTTCAGGATCTCGCGGCAGCCACCATTTTACTGAGGCGCCGCCGGATCCGATCGACACTGCAAAGTTAGCGTTGCGGCGATCCCCAGCAGCCCAAACCGCTCCTAATATGTGCCGGAGGGCTTCACAATGCAGTGCAGTCGTTGTAAATGCTCAGATGCAGCTATTATCAGGCGGATAATGGTCGGATTGGCGCTCAGCCGGGCAGAGCCTCACTAGGGTGCAGCCATCTTGCCGTGCGCCCTCTAGCGCCCCCCCAACCCTTTGGAACTTAAGAGGTTCTAAGGCCAGCACCCTTGTGAGTACCGAAGTACCCGAGATACTTATCCCAGAGGAGCCGGGTGCATAGGGGTCAAGTGGTGTCGGAAACCTCCGTCGTTTTCAATGGAGGGCTGCAAGAAAGTACTGCTGCCAGGAAGGCGAAGAGTGTCTGGTGGAATCCATGCCTGGATTCGAGGTGAGAAGAACCTGAAAGCAGAGGGGACAAAGTCTGGGTCACTTCAGGTGACCAGGGGCTCAGTAGTCGAATGCCCACCGATGTTGGGTGCTTCAGGTGAAGAGAAAGGGTGTTTGTCTCTGAAGCCACGGGGACCAGGAGACGTCGATGATGACCAGGGTCCAGTGGTGAGCTGTCCCACGAAGGATGTCGAGAGCTGAGGGGTCAGTGTCCGGCTGGAGCACCAACAAGCCTTGGTAACGGCAACCCACGCAGGCAGAGGAAACAGGTTACGGTGTGGACCAGCAAGGTCCAGGGGACTCTCCAAGCAATGGAGAGTCAGGGCACGTCTGGAGCAACCAGGGAAGCCCAAAAACAATCAAGGTGACCCTCACCAGGACCCACAAGTCAACGGACCAGGGATCGCGAGGTGACCTCGAGTGAATTTACAAAGTGCCAGCCCACAGAGCACTCGTGGAGTGGAGGCCGGATATCTTTGGTGCAAATTATGCTCGGAGTCGGGACTACACGTAGTCCAAAGCACAGCCTCAGGGATCGCCAAAAAGCATATGCTGCTGCAAATGAACACGGTGCACAGGGGTTTGGGTTGCACGGCCCCCACGTGGGATACTGGTCTCAGAGTTGCTGAGAGGTCAGATCAACCTCATGGACATTAGGGAACCCACCTCCTGTGTTGCAGAAATCTTTGGAGTCCGCAGGAGCTTGGGAGATGCAAACCGGTCAGGTGCGCTTAGGTGCCTGCTGCTGCAGTGGAGTAACTCCTCTACTCCAAGGGAGATTCTTCTGTCGTCCAGCGAAGTATAGACCGTCGAAGTACTTGGGGGCATATTATCAAGAACGGCGTTAAAATTATCGCCGGTTTAGCGGCAGAAAACTGCTGCTAAAGCGGCGATAATGGGCTTGATAATATGCCCTGAAGAATTCCAATAGAAGCCCATGTTCACACCAGAACATGGACTTCTATTGAATTCTCAAGGGCATATTATCAAGCCCATTATCGCCGCTTTAGCGGCAGTTTTCTGCCGCTAAACCGGCGATAATTTTTAACGCCGTTCTTGATAATATGCCCCTAAGTTTCTTTGCAGAGTCTTGTCCAGGTATATTCTAAAGTCCTGGTATCAGGTTTCCCACTTTATACCCATGGGAAGGGGTTGGACTGACTCTGGGGACCCTCCTAGGGGAGGGGCAGGACAGAGGGGTGGCTACACCCATGTCCTTTGTCCAGTTTCGCACCAGAGCAGGAGCCAACGGCTCCCAGAACTGGTTCTAGCTGTACTATATACGGGGACACCAAATGTGCCCCCAGTGCAGACTTTCTGGCACTCTAAGAGTGCACCCACCAAGCCTCAATACACTAAAACCTGTCTGGGAGGTGGTCACACCTCCCTGTGACAGGAAACTTATTGTCAGGCCTTCCTCTGCTCGAGCTCGGCTCAGCAGCAGGAGGGCAGACTCGTGTCTGTGGCTGGCAGCATCCATTTTGTGCTGCCCAGGTCGAGAAAGCTGGTACTGGGTAGACCGGTGACCCATAGTAGTGGTTCTACAAGGGGGGAATCATACCTCCCACACCAGTTACTGGTATGGAGGTATGATTCCAAGGTGTTTGACACCAAACACGACATGTTTCTAAGCAGCCGTTTTAAAGTTAGCATTTACCGCGAGGTTATAATGCACTTAAGTATATATGGTTTGGCTGCATCACAGACAACCCCGAGGAATGGATTCCGAAGGCTGCAGAGGGGCCCTACTCATGCAGGGGCACCCTCTCACATAAAACCCAGCACCCTGCCTTCAGGATTGATAAGGCCTGCTATAGGGGTGACTGATAGGTTTATATGTGTAGTGATTTAGAAGGGATATAGTGAACCTATATCTCCAGTAAGGGGTGCATGCACCACCTTACACAGGCTGCAGTAGCAGACCTGTTGTGTCATTTTGAATGGCCTCTCAGGGGTGGCATAATACATGATTCAGCCCATGGGAGGCCTCTGGGGTACCTATGCCCTGGGTACCATATACTAGCGACTTATAAGGGTACCCCAGTATCCAATCTGGAGTGTACCTAAAGTACATGCATTGCAATTTACAGGAGAAAGCAGATAGACTGGGGTCCTGGATAGCAGGATCCCAGTCAGACTAGGCCAAAAACAGTGAGACATCAGCAAAAAGTGGGGGTAACTATAAGAAGCAGATCCTACTCTCCTACACAACCCCCAAACGTAAGGACATTAAACTAACCTTGACCAGTTGAGTCTTCATGTTCTAAGTGGAAATATCTGGAGAGTCCATCTGCATTGGCATGGTTACTCCCAGGTCTATGTTCCACTGTATAGTCCATCCCCTGTAGGGAAATGGACCACCTCAAAAGTTTGGGGTTTTCACCCTTCATCTGTTTTAGCCATAAGAGGGGCTTATGGTCTGTCTGAACAATGAAGTGAGTGCCAAACAAGTATGGCCTCAGCTTCTTCAGAGCCCAAATCACAGCAAAGGCTTCCCTCTCAATAGCTGACCAACGTTTCTCTCTGGGGGTCAACCTTCTGCTTATGAAAGCTCCTGGCTGATGCTGACCCTCTTCATTCAATTGTGATAACACAGCCCCTACCCCCAATTCAGATGCATCAGTTTGAACAATGAATTGTTTGGAATAATCAGGACTTTGCAGAATGGGAGCAGTGCACATGGCCTGCTTCAGGTCATCAAATGCCTTTTGACAGCTAACTGTCCACTGAACTTTCTTAGGCATTCTTTTGGAAGTTAAGTCATTTAAAGGGGTCACTATGGATCCATATCCTTTGACAAACCTCCTGTAGTACCCAGTCAGGCCCAAGAAAGCTCTGACCTGAGTCTGGGTAGTGGGAGCAACCCAGTCCATGATGGTCTGGGATTTTGCTCTGCAATGGTTGAAACTGGCCTCCACCCACAAGGTGGCCCAGGTACACAACCTTACTCTTCCCTATCTGGCACTTGGTGGCCTTAATAGTGAGGCCTGCTTTTTGCAGGGCCTCCAAAACATTTCTCAGGTGGACCAGGTGATCCTCCCAGGTGGAGCTAAAGATAGCAATATCATCTAGATAAGCTGCACTGTAGGCTTCCAGACCTGTAAGGACTTTGTTCACCAACCTTCGAAAAGTGGCAGGTGCATTCTTCAAGCCAAAAGGCATCACCACAAATTGGTAATGCCCACTAGGGGTTGAAAATGCTGTTTTTGGTTTTGCTTCATCAGCTAATCTGATTTGCCAGTAACCAGCTGTCAGGTCAAATGTACTTAAGAACTTGGCTGAGGCCAAAGTATCAATCAGCTCATCTGCCCTTGGAATAGGGTGAGCATCAGTCCTAGTGACTGCATTGAGTCCCCTGTAGTCAACACAGAACCTCATCTCTCTCTTACCACCCTGGGTGTGAGGTTTTGGTACCAAGACTACTGGACTAGTCCAATGGCTATCTGAGGGCTCAATAACTCCTAATTCCAACATTTTCTGGACTTCAGTCCTGATACAGTCCCTGACATGATCAGGTAGCCTGTAAATCTTATTTTTAACAGGCAGACTGTCACCTGTGTCCACCTCATGGGTGCACCAGGTAGTCTGAATTAGAGTCAGTGAAAACATATGTCTATACTGATTGACGACCTTCCTGCAATCAGTTTGCTGCTGGTCAGTGAGGCTGCCTGCCAAGGCTACACCATCAACTGAACCATCATTAGGGTTCTGTGAGAGCAGGTCAGGGAGTGGATCACTCTCTTCCTCCTGTCCCTCATCAGTAGCCATGAGCAAGCCCATGTCTGCCCTGTCCACATATGGCTTGAGCCTGTTCACATGGAGCACCCTGTGGGGGCTCCTGGGAGTACCAAGGTCCACCAGGTAGGTAACCTCTCCCTTCTGCTCAATGATGGTATGGGGTCCACTCCACTTGTCTTGGAGAGCTGCTGGGGCCACAGGCTCCAACACCCATACTTTCTGTCCTGTCTGGTACACAGTCAAAACAGCCTTTTGGTCATGCCAGGCCTTTTGCAATTCCTGGCTAGCCTCAAGGTTTTTGGATGCCTTCTTCATATACTCAGCCATCCTGGAAGGGAGACCAAGTACATAGTCCACTATGTCCTGTTTAGGTGGTTTGAGAGGTAACTCCCATCCCTCCTTCACTAAACATAAGGGACCCCTAACTGGATGTCCAAACAGAAGTTCAAAAGGGCTGTAACCAACCCCCTTCTGCCTCTCTGTAGGCAAAGAGAAGGCAGGGCAAAAGGATATCCCATCTACGCCTAAGCTTTTCAGGGAGACCTTTTATCATGCCCTTGAGGGTTTTGTTGAATCTCTCAACTAACCCATTGCATTGTGGGTGATAAGGGGTGGTGAATTTGTAATTCACACCACACTCCTTCCACATTGCAGTCAAGTAACCAGACATAAAGTTTGTACCACGGTCTGATACTACCTCCTTAGGGAAACCCACTCTGGAAAAAATTCCCAGGAGGGCTCTAGCCACAACAGGAGCTGTGGTAGTCCTTAGGGGTATTGCTTCTGGATACCTAACGGCATGGTCCACCACCACTAGTATAAATCTGTGCCCAGATGCAGTTTGAGGATCCATGGGACCAACAATGTCAATTCCAACCCTCTCAAAGGGAACCCCCACCACAGGTAGTTGTATCAGGGGGGCCTTTGTAGTACCACCTGCCTTACCACTGGCTTGGCAAGTGATACAGGAGCGACAAAACTCCTTTGTGTCCTCAGACATGTGAGGCCAATGAAAGTGAGGGACAATTCTGTCCCAGGTCTTGTTTTGGCCTAAGTGTCCTGCTAATGGGATATCATGTGCCAGTGTTAATAGGAAGCCTCTAAACTTCAGAGGTATAACCAACCTCCTGGTAGCACCAGGCTTGGGGTCTCTACCCTCTGAGTATAAAAGTCCATCATCCCAGTAGATCCTATGGGACCCACTGACACTCCCAGCAGCCTCAGCAGCAGCTTGCTGTCTGAGGGGTTCAAGAGAGGGGCAGTTCAGCTGCTCCTGACTCAGATCTGCCCTGGAAGGGCCCCCTGTCCCCAAGAACTCAACCTGGTCAGGTTCAAGTTCCTCTGAGACAGTTCCTTCTTCAGGGCTAAGATCAGCTCCCTCAAGAGTCTGATCCTCACTCTGAGGCAGGGGGGAAGACACTGCCTTACCCCTACTGCTCCTTCTCTTGGAAGGCACCTGGTCCATTATTCCAGGATCCATGGCCTGTTCAGTGGAAGACATTTTTGCCTGTGACCTAGTCATGGCAAACACATCTGCAGGGATGCCCAGCATTTCCGCATGTGTCCTGAGTTCCACTTCAGCCCAAGCTGAAGTTTCCAAATCATTGCCCAATAAGCATTCTGCAGGGAGGTCTGAACTAACCACAACCTTCTTAGGGCCAGTTACCCCTCCCCAGGTGAAATTCACAACTGCCAAGGAATGGTCTGTCCTGACATTGCTTGCATTGGTCACTTGGTACATCTCACCAAGTATGATCTGGCCAGGGCCCACAAGTTCTTTTGTCACCATGGTGACACCTGCACAAGTGTCCCTGTATGCCATGGCCTCCTTACCATTGATCAAAGGCTGTTGTCTGTACTTGCCCAAGTTATTGGGACTTACAAATAAGGAGGCAATATCCATGCCTCCATCACAGACTAACACAGCCTGAGTTGGAGTTCTGACTAGGCCAGAACCCATCTCAGATCCCAAGGTTAACCCTACTAAACCCTTGTTCTGTGTACCACCACTTGGAACTGAGA
Organism: Calotriton arnoldi; assembly: GCA_963921515.1. Lineage (NCBI taxonomy): Eukaryota > Metazoa > Chordata > Amphibia > Caudata > Salamandridae > Calotriton > Calotriton arnoldi. The sequence continues at coordinate 2,901,012 of CAWUFW010001286.1, forward strand.
TAGGGGGAACAGTTGCCTTAGGGGCAGTGGTGGTAGGAGTAGAATCCTTGGCCCTTGGACAATTGGCATCCTTTGTCCAATGGGTCTTCTCTTTACAGATATGACACCAATGTTTCTTTTTGCCTTTACCCTTGTTTGATTGTGACTCCCCCCCAGATGCAGGTTTTTGGGGCCCTTGTGAAGACTTCTGGTCTTTACCCTTCTCCCCACCCTTATCTGTGGTCTTAGCATCTTGCTTCTTAGTCACCACCTTGGTTCTGAGCTTTCAGCTTCACCCTGGTTCTGACACATTTGTCTGCCTTCTTTCCCAATTCTTGGGGAGAGGTCAGATCAGAGTCCACCAGGTACTGATGCAACAACTGATTTTGGCAATTATTAAGGATCTGCTCCCTCATAATTAAATTGTACAATCCTTTAAAATCATTCATTTTACTGCCAAGTAACCAGCCTTCCAGAGCCTTAGTAGCACAATCTACAAAGTCTACCCAGTCCTGAGTCAGAGCCTTCTGGGTGTCTCTGAACTTAATTCTGTATTGCTCAGTGGTTAAGCCAAACCCATCAATGAGAGCACTCTTCAAGACTGAGTAGTTGTCAGCATCCTCTTCTCTAACAGTGAGGAGCTTATCTCTACCTTTGTCAGCAAAGAAGAGCCACAAGATAGCTGCCCACTGCCCCTGAGGGACCTTCTGTACTTTACAGGCCCTCTCCAGTGCAGTTATCGTGGATGTCATCCCTACTCTGGTAGGGAGGGACTATCTTGTTCAGGTTCCTATGTTCATGAGTATACTCCCTACTTCTAGGAACACTGTTGCTGCCACCATGGGACTCTAGTCCCAATCTTTTTGTAGCTCTTTGGAGCTCTAGGGATTCCCTGTCTAGGGCCAACTGCTCCTTCTTGAGCCTAAGCTTGATTCTCTCAAGCTCCAGAAGTTGGCACTGTCTATCATAAGAGGATTCCCTCTTATTTGATATGGAAGTCCCTACAGAAGTACCTGAATGATTAGACTCCACAGAGGGAGTCCTGGATCTTCTAGGCAAACTCTGTACTCTTCCTGGTGGAGTAAAGAGAGGGCCACTGGGGCCTTCTCCCCCACCTGAAGGAAGAGTTGGATTTTCCAGGTTAGAATCATTTTGATCCTCCTGGCCAGGGTTTGAGTCCAGCTCAAAGAAGTGTTCACTTCCTGGTCTTTCCTCATCTCCTGTCCCACCCACTCTTTCGACTTCATCAGACCCTGGGGTCTTTCTGAGGTCATCTAAGAGCAACATCTCTATAAGACGTTGGGTGCTTGCACTTCTCCCTGTCCTCAGCTTCCTAGATGTACACATATTTCTCAATTCTTGGAATGAGAGATGGTCATACCTAGTTGGCAGAGAGCCACTGGCTTCTCCTCTAGAAGACATACTAGTGTTGTGTGGTGTAGGTACCTACCAAACCTAGTGGAGACTAAACTCTCTTGAGTTGGAGAAAGGGTTTGCTAGGCCCTTGACTTACCCAACTCCAAGTTCAGTAGAACTTGCTTATTCAATCTTGATGTATTATATGTACCTAGGTACTTTAGTGGTTTTCAGTTAATCACTCAATGAGATTTTTCTGGTAAAACAATAGCAAGCTTGAATCCCAACCGCTGCACACCAATGTGAGAAGTTGGCCTGGTATATGCTGTCCACTAATTAAAGTGGGCACCTTGCACTGAGTCCAAACGACCCTTATGATGTATGAGGTCAAAGATAACCTTTATGAAAGCTATCCTAGTGGTAGCTATGGAGAGCAGCCTTCAGGCTTAATCTTGAAGGAATGTAAAGCAGCTTGTTTTACCAGAATCTCACTTCTTGAATGACCAAATGAAAGGAGAACCACACAAGTGTTATGTAAAAATATGTATTTATTACTAAAACACTCTCTACTAATCTCGACACGAGATTAGAACATAAAGCACACAATACTTAATCAATAGAACGTACGTAAGTAGCAAAACATACAATGGGCTCCAGGGGGAGACCGAACCATATACTAAAAAAATGGTATAACAACAATGACTTCAATAGACACAGTGCCTAGAGCATGTAGAATCGCTGGGACCCAGAGGAGTGACACAGGGAGCCCACGGAGGACGGGTGCAGTGTGGGAACACGACCGCGTGTTCCGTGCAACTCTATGGGAAAGTCACGGTTGGAAAATTACAATTTAAGGACACTTCTAGGAGGACTTCAAGCAAACCCTTTGGAACTTAAGAGGTTCTAAGGCCAGCACCCTTGTGAGTACCGAAGTACCCGAGTTACCTATCCCAGAGGAGCCGGGTGCATAGGGGTCAATTGGTGTCAGAAACCTCCATCGTTTTCAATGGAGGGCTGCAAGAAAGTACTGCTGCCAGGAAGGCGAAGAGTGTCCGGTGGAATCCAAGCCTGGATTCGAGGTGAGAAGAACCTGAAAGCAGAGGGTACAAACTCTGGGTCACTTCAGGTGACCAGGGGCTAGGTAGTTGAATGCCCACCGATGTCGGGTGCTTCAGGTGAAGAGAAAGGGTGTTTGTCTCTGCAGCCACGGGGACCAGGAGACGTCGATGACAACCAGGGTCTGGTGGTGAGCTGTCCCATGAAGGATGTCGAGAGCTGAGGGGTCAGTGTCCAGCTGGGGCACCAACAAGCCTTGGCAATGGCAACACACGCAGGCAGAGGAAACCGGTTACGGTGTGGACCAGCAAGGTCCAGGGGACTCTCCAAGCAATGGAAAGTCAGGGCACGTCTGGAGCAACCAGGGAAGCCCAAGAACAATCAAGGTGACCCTCACCAGGACCCACAAGTCAACGGACCAGGGATCGCGAGGTGACCTCAAGCGAATTTACAAAGTGCCAGCCCACAGAGTACTCGTGGAGTGGAGGCCGGATATCTTTAGTGCAAATGATGCTCGGAGTTGGGACTATATGTAGTCCAAAGCACAGCCTCAGGGATTGCCAAAAAGCATATGCTGCTGCAAATGTACACGGTGCACAGGGGTTCAGGTTGCACGGCCCCCACGAGGGATACTGGTCTCAGAGTTGCTGAGAGGTCAGATCAACCTCAGGGACATTAGGGAACTCACCTCCTGTGTTGCAGAAATCTTTGGAGTCCGCAGGAGCTTGGGAGATGCAAACCGGTCAGGTGCGCTTAGGTGCCTGCTGCTGTAGGGGAGTAACTCCTTTACTCCAAGGGAGATTCTTCTGTCGTCCAGCGAAGTGTAGACCGTCTAAGTACTTGGTTTCTTTGCAGAGTCTTGTCCAGGTATAATCTAAAGTCCTGGTATCAGTTTTCTCACTTTATACCCATGGGAAGGGGTTGGACTGACTCTGGGGACCCTCCTAGGGGAGGGGCAGGACAGAGGGGTGGCTACACCCATGTCCTTTGTCCAGTTTCACGCCAGAGCAGGAGCCAACGGCTCCCAGAACTGGTTCTAGCTGGACTATGCACGGGGACACCAAGGGGCATATTCTCAAGGACTTATCGCCGATTTATCGGCACTTTAGCGCCACAAAAGTGGCGATAGATTTTTCGCCCTATTCTCAAGCTGGTGCAAACTGCCGATATCGCCAGTTTTCCTGCGATAGCTGCCGCAAAAAACATCGCCATGGATGAGAGCGACAACTAACGCTAATGATATGCAGAGTAGGCGTTCCCGTGCAAAAACACACGAAAACACTACTTAGCGATATTCTCAACGACCAGCCAGATCGGCGAAGCGATCCAAAAACAGGCGATAAGGCGCGTTAGCAGCAGGGATTTAACACCTGCCTATTACTGGTGCTAAGCAGGACGACAACCTTTAGTAGAAAGAGAGCCCAGCCCAGAGCCACATCTGAAGACCAACAGATGCCATGGAGCCAATGATCATGCAACTTGGAGACCCAAGAGGGCCACAACACCCACCGCCACCACCCCCAGGACCCCCCCCCCCAGAATCCCCCCCGGACTACCACCTAGGCAGCGCAGAAGAAGACAGCCGACGTTCCTAAAACGCACCAGCCTCAGACACTCAACGCCAGAGGATGCCATTGCCCACCACAGGCCCAAAAGGACAACCATTCTCCGGATCCTGACCCACATTGCCCACAGGCTGACGGTACCAACACAGCGGAGAACCAACATCCCTCCGCAGACAAAGCTGCTGGCTGTGCTGCACCTGTTGGCCTCTGGTACCTTCCAACCAACAACTGCCAGAGTCGGAGGAGTCTCACAGCCAGCTCTATCAAAGTTCCTCACACCTGTCTTGGATGCATGTCCACAAAAGCAACGGCGGGCCCCTGTATCTGCACCACACGCTAGTTCCAATTCGTAGTGTACCTGCGCAACCAACCCCAACGCCAGCCGTTGCTTGACGCCTCTGTGCTCCAGATCCAAGATTGTAGTCACTGAAATGGGGGTGCGCTAGGTCATGAAGTCCAGTAGTCAACAGTAGTGTAAAAACAGTTCTTTATTACAAATACATAAATCAACAATACGAAAACCTCAGCCAACGCGTTCCATTCCCAACGAGGAACTTCATCAGGGCAACGTGTGGATTCAATTAACTGCATATGCTGCGGGAACTCCCCAATACAATTCCATATTCCGAAAGTCAGTATTCAGAAACCTGTTGGATAAATGGTGACAATGGTTAAGCGTCCGTATAGTCACAAAAGTAATCTGGCACAGTGTATTGCACTTCGACAAACCGGAATGCTAACAGGTATGATAAATCCTGCACAAAAAGACCATAACAGAAGTTAGTGTGGTCGTAACCTTCGTAGGAAAGAAAAGGAAGGTTACGACCACACAAACTTCTGTTACGGTCTTATTATGCAGGATTTATCGTACCTGTAAGCATCACGGTTTGTATCAGCTTGATACCCCTGCACCTTCACTACCCCCACACTGCGCAGGAACAGCTGGAGACTAAGCAAGGGAACTACGCCATAGCTGGCTTCCCGCTCGTGTTGGGGGCAATTGACTGCACACATCGACTACTTGTGCCCCCTGCCGACACTGCACACAATAAACGCAACAGAAACCACACGCATTCCATCAATGTGCAGGCAAAAGTGGACCAACGGGGCCTGTTCACGAATGTCGTCGCAAACTTCCCAGGCAGTGTGGAAGACCTTGGACATGTAGCTTTGTCGTCCCCCCCTGTAAGCGTGAGCGGAGTGGTCTTGGCCGGCGTATGTCGTGAATAAATAGCCCGGGGCTCTGGGCGTGGTCCAGTTCCGGGATGGCCACCAAAGTAACTACTGCGTGTGTCTCTGTGTCCGGCATATCCTGTCCATAGGCCTACACACACGTGGCCGACCACCTTCAACGGCCAGATTTACACTTGAGACGAGGTGGCTACGTCCCAAGCCAACCCGCGCACATCTCGTCATCGCATGCAGGGTCATGTCTGCCAGGGCGGCGCCCCCCACCCAGCCACGAGGCCGCCGCCGTGACCGGTGGTGCCTGCGCGATCCTCTGCACCTGCTGCACCCCAGCCCTGGTCCCCAGACCGGTCCGCCGCCCAGCGATGACTGCCGCCCCTGCGCACCCAGGCCTCAATGCTCACCTGCCGCCACCGGCGTGTCTCCAAGAGGGCCCACCACGTGCCGGTGCAACCTCCTCAGCCGATCGCTGGATTCTGCGTCACAGGCCCTCAGCGCACCCTGCGGCACCGCGGAGTCATGTGTGTGCTGACTGTTGCCTTCGGCGTACACTGCCGTCCAGCAGGGCTCTCAATTCAAATCGAATCTTGATTGGCAGGACGGCGTATCGAGGTCTACGCATCATCGCAGGCTGCACACCCGCTAAGCTCTTCAGGTGCCCCTACCTCAGTGCACCGCAAGTCACCGTCCCGTGGCGGTAGGCCCGTGCCGGCCGCAGTGCATCGGGTGCCACCAACTCTGAGCACCGCAAGTCATCGTCCCGTGGCGGTAGGCCCGTGCCGGCCGCAGTGCATCGGGTGCCACTAACCCAGTGCGCCACAAGTCATGGACCCTTTATGATTGAGTCTCATGGTGCGGACGCCATCATGTCACCTTCGGCAGTGGGGAATGTGATGTGGTAGGCCCCTTATATTGGCAGGGTCACATGTCCTGTGACGCCTGTGCTGGATGGGTGTGGTTTGGGTGTAAACCAGCCCTCAGGGAGTGGCTGTGGCATGCTGACAACTAGACCAGTGATCAGCAGATCACTACAGGGAAGATCTGGGACATGTAGCTTTGTCGTCCCCCCCTGTAAGCGTAAGTGGAGTGGGCTGGGCTGGCGTATGCCAGTCCAGCGTAGAGGTGTGAAAAATGAGCCCGGGGCTCTGGGCGTGGTTCAGTTCTGGGCTGGACAAGAAAGTAACTAATGCGTGTGTCTCTGTTGTAGTGTTGGCGCCACCCGGACCGCATTCGGCAATGTTGCACCCTGTGACTCGAGTCCCACAACATGAGCAACATGGATGTAAGGGGGAATCACTGACCCTACATTCATCCATACTTTCATACTTGAATGATCATAGACATGACACATCTGTGTGAATTTGAATGTTTTATTCACATTCAGTGGAGTGTTGAAGCTGGAGCAGTACAGGATCATGCAAACCCCACTTTACATTGTTGCCCCGTGGAGGGCCAGCCAGAGTCCTTCAGGGAATGACAAGTTCATCGGAAGAGGAAGAGTTCAGTCCGCAGTCTGATTGCTGCGTCATTGGTAACCAAACAGAATATGGCAATCCATGTCGAGGTCCAAGGTGAGTGTCGCAGAGTGTATCGGGGGACAGTGGAAGATGATGATGCAGAGGGCAGAACCAAGCAGAAACAGGCCATATGGCGTAGATGAATGCTACCGCTTCCTCCTTACCACTAAGGCAGAATCATCCGCATCTTCTTCCTCTGATGTTTCATGTGCCTCACATGTGGGTGGTGGTGTTTTGTCTGCATCACTGTGTGGCACTGACACATCAGGGGCCGGAGGTGGAATGTCTGCCACACTGTGTGGCAGTGACACATCAGGGGCCGGAGGTGGATTGTCTGCCACACTGTGAGGCACTGACACATCAGGGGCGGAGATGTGGATGTAGAAGCAGCAGCAGCATTCATCGGCGCCAGGCCTTGTGGCAGCAATGCCATGATGAGGGTCTGCAGGGCATGGAAGATCCCAGCTACATCTCGCTGGTGTGCAGCCGTGGCAGCCATTCTTTCCGCCTGCATCCGCTCCCTGTTCTCCATGATCCTCCGCATGTGTCCCAACTCCCGGCTGACATCGCTGGAGCCTTTCTGACTAGACAGTTGTCCTTGCCTCAGAGTCAGGACTCCAGCGATGTCAGCCATGGATCGTTGGAGAGCATGGAGCGGACTGTGGGTGTCCGTTAGGGACTGTAAGTGGTCCCTGATGGGACTTAGACACCCACGTAGGGCATCTAGTTTGGCTGCCATGAGGTCGAACCCCACCCGCACCTGATCAGCCATCTTCTCCTGGCCCCCTAACACACGGCGTTGGAAGGCCATGTGTTGTTCGTGGGGTCTTGGGAGACAGCCGGGGTGGTGGGTGCTTCCTGCTGTGTGGTCTGTGCAGGGGGTGAGGTCTCCTTGATGCAGCTGGGCTGCCCTGCTTCTGGAGGTGAGGTGCCGAAGCTGTCCATGAGCTCTTGGAGGGCGTCGGTGTCGAAGGTGGGGAGGTCCTCTTCGTCATCAGTGTAGAGATGTGCGGTCTGCTCTGCAGGAGGTGTTGATTCTCCCTCTGCAATGTGAAGGGGAGATGCAGTTTAACATTGTGTTCACATGTATGTTGACGCATTGTACAAGTTTACATTCAGACTGCATGACAATGTACATTGTGACTGTTTCGGAGGAGCTGCCTATTTGATGCGGGACAGTGGACATTTCGACAACATTACGGATGTGTACTTGTACATTATCATCTCACATTTCCCTGCTATGCCAAATGTGATTGGCCAGTTTCTACACACAAGCGGCACCAGTTGTGTCCTCTGTTCTGTTGTGAACGTGTTGCAGTTTGTACCACATTGTTGTCAATGTTGATGTGCTCTGAATGTTATGTGTGTGTGCTGCATTTTGGGAGAGTCGCCCCTGCAGCTCTGATTTTGCTGCCCCTTATCCCTTTCAGGCGGTGTGCCTTTGACTTCTGTGCTTATACAGTGCTGAGATGTTGCATACTTGGGTAAATTGGGCTCTTGGTGGGAGTTGGGACTCTGGGGCATGGTTTGTCCGCAGATGTGTTGTTGACGTCAGGGGTTGTTTGTGCACGTGGATGTGTCAGAGTGTGACCTGCTCCTTTACGGATGTGGTCCACACTCAGCCACCTCAGTGTCGTGGTGTGCAACATGTCATGATATATTGACTGCAGCCATGCTATTCGTCATGCAGTGTCACTTGCATTGTCAGTGTGGCTCACAGACACGCCGCTTTGCTGGGTTTGGCACATGTGCATGGGTTGGTTGTGAGATTGGTGATGTGTGGGAAGGGCCCCCTCTGGGCACATAGTCGACGGGGGCCTACTTGCTGTTTCTAGGTGTGCTGCAGTATGCCAAGGGGATCAGGGACATGATCCAGAGTCATTGTGGGTGTGCACTGTGCTATACTTAATTGTGCATGTGTGCCATTGTGCCCATCTCCCCCATCCCCCCAGTCCCTGGTCGTTACTCACCCTGTTGCTGTTGTGTCAGGTCATGTTGAGCAGTGTCCGGTCCCCCAACTCCTGCCACCGTCTTCACACTGATGACTGTGGACACCATTTCCTCCATCTCATCCAGCTCCTCCTGTGGCGCTGGACTCCCACCTCCAGTCTGCATTGCTGCCTTCTGGTTGTTGCCGAGTTTCTGCTTGGTTTTGCGCTTCACATCATTCCAGCGCCTCTTGAGCTCTTCCATTGTCCTCCTCAGCACTCCGACTGCATTCACCTTGTCCATGATGGACTGCCATATTCCATTTTTTGTTGCCAATGACACAGTGGAGGTGATGAACAGTTGTTGATGGTGTTCTATCACCTCCGTTATCAGGATCCTGTTTTCCTGCAGACTGAACCGCGTCTTCCTCTTCTTCTTCTCCTTGCCCTTCCCTGACCCCGAGGTCCCAGGCTGGTCCTCCATGGGGCTTGTGGGGTTCTGGTTGTCCTCTGTACTTGCTCCGGCTACCTCCATTGTGCTACGCAGTTGTTTTGGTTTTGTTTGTGGGTTTTTTTCTGCTTTTATGGTGATTTTTCCCGCCTGACGTGTGTGAATTGCAGGCCTGGCGCAGCTTATCGCTGATTTTTTATTCGCGGTTGGGCCCATCGCCACTTTTTTCACGTTCGGCTTTGGATTTTTATCGCCGTCCTGGTAATTTTATCGCGGACATTTGACGCGTTTTCGGGAAGCTATCGCATGTTAACGCCGTGTTGGGAATAAGACGTTAACACAGCGTTATTTTCCCGCGATAGACGGCGATATGAAAAATTGCGTTCACCTATTTTGGCGATGATTATCGCACGTTCTTGAGAATATCCCCCCAAATGTGCCCCCAGTGCAGACTTTCTGGCACTCTAAGAGTGCACCCACCCAGCCCCAATACACTAATGCCTGTCTGGGAGGTGGTCACACCTCCCTGTGACAGGAAACCTATTGTCAGGCCTTCCTCTGCTTGAGCTCGGCTCAGCAGCAGGAGGGCAGACTCGTGTCTGTGGCTGGCAGCATCCATTTTGTGGTGCCCAGGTCGAGAAAGCTGGTACCGGGTAGACCGGTGACCCATAGTAGTGGTTCTACAAGGGGGGGAATCATACCTCCCACACCAGTTACTGGTGTGGAGGTATGATTCCAAGGTGTTTGACAGCAAACACGACATGTTTCTAAGCAGCCGTTTTAAAGTTAGCATTTACCGCGAGGTTATAATGCACTTAAGTATATATGGCTTGGCTGCATCACAGACAACCCCGGGGAATGGATTCCGAAGGCTGCAGAGGGGCCCTACTCATGCAGGGGCACCCTCTCACATAAAACCCAGCACCCTGCCTTCAGGATTGATAAGGCCTGCTATAGGGGTGACGGATAGATTTATATGTGTAGTGATTTAGAAGGGATATAGTGAACCTATATCTCCAGTAAGGGGTGCATGCACCACCTTACACAGGCTGCAGTAGCAGACCTGTTGTGTCATTTTGAATGGCCTCTCAGGGGTGGCATAATACATGCTTCAGCCCATGGGAGGCCTCTGGGCTACCTATGCCCTGGGTACATGGTGTACCATATACTAGGGACTTATAAGGGTACCCCAGTATCCAATCTGGAGTGTACCTAAAGTACATGCATTGCAATTTACAGGAGAAAGCAGATAGACTGGGGTCCTGGATAGCAGGATCCCAGTCAGACTAGGCCAAAAACAGTGAGACATCAGCAAAAAGTGGGGGTAACTATAAAAAGCAGATCCTACTCTCCTACAGCTTGTCCCAATCAATTTTTCGGGTGGGATAAGGAAGTGCATATAAGTGATAATACGGCCAGACAGAGCAAGTATATCTGCCTTTGGCTTCTCACCAGGCTTCCTGTCCTGATCCCATATTTTAATTTGGTCCCAGGTACCACCCAATTCTGCAACGTGATCCTGTGTATGTACCTGTCTCCAAATATCAACAGGAACCAACAAACCGAAGAACATTTTGATATCCGCAAGCATCATTACTGTCGAAAAAGCGGCCTCAGTTAATTCCTTATAATATGCAGTAGGATTTTTCCTAGGGTCAGGTAACTGAGTTTTAAGGGACAAGACCTCACTCCTTTTCCATGGAGTATAAACCCACTGTTCCTGGAAACAGGCCTCTACCCTTGGCCTAGTCACATTATCATGCTGATCCCGTAGCTCTGGTATCTCAGGATGATATATAGGATGCACCTCCCTCATCGGGTACTGAGATACCGGGGTGGGGCTCTTCTCCAGTAGCCTTCCCCGATAAGCAACCAATGTTGCAACATTACCAAAGACATGAACAGGCTCCATATCAGTAACATACACATGATCCGTAATATCGTATATGATCTGCGGTGCTGCACCCTTAAAATGCTGCTCCCAAAGACCAATCAGAGTAGCCGACATGTGCTTAAGGGCATGTTGCTGTACAAAAGGCTCATAATCTTTCATCACACTCCACACATCTTCCACACTGTAAATGGGGTTATGGGTCCACTGTGCTGCCTGATTAGCCACCACCTTTTTCTCTGCATCTCCCACATCAGAGCGGACCAACGTCCGACCCATACGTTCCTTAAATTTCGTCCAATCTCTATCCTCAGGGCCGTGCACCGGTGTCTCACTACTCAGTGATGTCGGGGAATGGAGGAACACAGTGGGGGTGACAACAGAGGGAGCAGGCACTAATGCCATTGTCGGCTGCGTTGTGGGTGTAAGAGCTGGAGAGAGAGACGCCGAAGCAATAGGCGTTGCAGGAGTACTAACAGTCACAGTTGCCACAGACGGCAAAGACAAAGAAAGGACAGGAGGTGCCGTGGCTAAGGCAGTTTGATCAATAGTAACAGAAGCAGAAACAGCAGAGACAGAAGAACTGGGTAGCTGGGCCTGTTGGGGAAGAGCGGGATATACCCTCTGCGGGGCATACGGAGGTGGGTGTCGAGCATCTAGCAGTTCCTCTACAAAAGTGTCATTTTCTTCTAGGGCTACGTAAGATTTATCAATATTCAGTCGAAACTTCCTATCTTCACGTTCTATTCCTATCTCCTGCTTCTCTCTGTCATGCGCTACAGCTGTCTGAGTCAATGTTTACATTCTCCCCTTCCGGGCCTCTTTCTCTGCTTTCATTCTACTCTGTTTAGCCTCTTTTTGCCATGTTCTGAAGGAATCAAACATCGACTGCCCACTTCTTCACGTAAATAACTTCCACTGTAAAAAACAAATGTTTTGTTCATCAAAAGTGCCCGTCAACGGCCACTGCAACTCGGCATTGTCCCTTGTATATTTGTGCCATAACGTACTAAACATAATAGGGCCAATGCCATGTTTTACACACATGTCAAAATTTGGAGTGCCTTCCGGAGGCGCTGGCTGACTTTCTTCCAGTCAAGCATCAGCAGAACAACGACAACACGAAACCAAAAAATGACTAAACACCGGCATTTTCAAAAGTAGGCCAAATTCGTTATGTTGCCGGGCAAAGTGTTCACAAACACTTTGTATCCAAATCGGTCCTCAGACCGTCCCAAATGCAAACCAAAATCGGTCCTCAGACTATACCAAAGACAACCCAAAATGGTACCATACTCACAAAGGACCAAAACAAACTCACCTGGTGCACACAGGTCAAACGAATTTATTCTCCACTGCCGACTCTTCGGACCAAACGGTCAGATCCAAGGATTTTGATGTTCAGGACCCCAGTCGGGATGACTGCTGGGCGAGGCACCTCCGGGTCAGACAGACGGGGCAGCTGCGAGTTCAGGACTCTCTCGTGCAGGGATCCCTGGTCCGCCTGTCCGACCCGACGATGGCCATGACCTCCTCACCCGTCCGCAGGCGAGGATGGGTCACCCGATGGAGTCCCTGTTCGGGCGCCAACTGAAGGAAGTGACCCAATTAGGGCCTCCTGGGTCACTCGCGACCACCTCTTAGCCTTCCTTACAAATGAAGAGTCAGTCAGACAGTAGAGAATACAAACCAAGTATATTTTATTCAGGTACACTCGAGTGGAGTCCAGTCTGACCAGCCTCCGGGGATTGCTGCAGAGGGACTGACTTCGGCAAGCATGGCGATACATTATGTACAAATCAGAACCAATAAAGACACGCCCTAACTGGAAATTTCCAGTTGGTAGCTGGTGAACAAAAGAGGTACTGAAAGATGAGCTTCGATCCTGAGACCGAGCAACCGCTATCTTAACGCCAATGTCACTCTGTCTGCGCCCGCCGCTCTAAGGGTGGGAGCAGGCCTATCTAGTGGGAAAGGTATGCACTAACTAAAACAGTGTATTCATTTGTACAGCAAGGCTCAACCTTGGAGAAACGAAGATCATTGCAGCTGCTTCCAGCTGGGGCAGAGAGACAGAAGTTAGTTTCAATCACATCTCAAAATGGCGGCTGAACATAAAATGGTGCCGCAAATGCCAACTTAAGATGTACAATGCATGAACAATTCAGCTAAAACATTTTATTCCAACACCCATTCCACTCTACCACAATCTACCCCATTCCACTCCAATCTAACCCAATCTACACCACTCCACTCAAATCTACCCCCTCCACTCCAATCTAGCCCACTCGACTCTACCCCAATCTACTCAACTCCACTCCATTCTACCCGACTCCACTCCAATCTACCCCACTTCACCCAAATCTATCTACCACTCTCCACCTCAATCTACCCCACTCCAATCTACCCACACCACTCCAATCTACCCCAATCTACCCCACCTCAGTCTACCACAATGTACCTCACTAAGTCTACCACAATCTACCCCACTCCTCACTTATACTTGTTGAGATGTCGGAGGCTATAAGAGAATGTTTGGATGCAGGCGGCAGAGCGGCTCTGATCTTATCGGATCTCTCTGCCGCCTTTGATACGGTGCCCCATCGCCAACTACTTGCCCGTCTGTCAAGCATTGGCGTATCGGGTCTGGCATGGGATCGGCTCAAATCATTTCTTGAGGATAGAACACAGCAGGTATGGTTGCCTCCGTTCTCCTCCGCCCCAAGAAAGGTGACCACGGGAGTTCCGCAGGGCTCCACTCTGAGTCCCCTTCTCTTCAATCTATACGTTACTCCCCTGATCTATCTAGCAGAGGAGCTGGGAGCTAAGATTATAGCTTATGCAGATGATACACAGCTCCTCTTCACGTGGAAGGAAAACGACCTGTCCCCGGATCGAGCTAAAAATTGTCTTTCAGCCGTTTTTAAATGGCTTGCACTGGCTCAGCTTATGTGCAATGAGGACAAGTCGGAGGTACTTCTGTATGGGTCCTTTCCCCCACAATTTAGGGAGGCTCTTTGGCCCACAGAGTACCCTATGCCTAATTCTGTTGGCAATCCTGTTAAGAATCTGGGGTCTGGTTTAGTGAGGACCTCCGGTTTTCCACGCAGATAAAAAAACTTGCTGGAATGTGCTTTGGCACATTGAAATCGCTCAGGAAGTTCCTTCCACTGTTACCCAGGCCAGCCAAGGAAATGGTGACTCGTGCCCTTATTTTGTCACGCATCGACTATGCCAATGCACTGTATATTGGCTTGCCTGGATACCAGTTGAAAAAATTGCAAATTATACAAAATGCTGCAGCCAGAGCTCTGCTCGGCATTTCAGGAAGTTCAAGTATAAAACAACATCTACGGGACCTACACTGGCTTCCTGTGGCTCAACGTGTCCAGTTTAAAGCCCTCAATCTTGCCCATGGAGCTCTCCACGGATCTGGGCTGCCCTATTTTAGGAGACGCTTTGGTTTTTACGTCCCCGAAGACAATTGCGTTCTGCCGCGCAGCGTCTAGCAGTGATACCCCGCTTTCGCCTTACTCGAATGGGGGGCAGTTCTTTATCTTTTAAGGCAGTTGAAGCCTGGAATTCCCTTCCATATGAACTGCGGAATACACAAGATCCCAGGCTGTTTAAGAAGCAGCTAAAGACCCTGCTTTTTAAATAATCCATAGTTCCTCTTTGCTCCGTTGCATTGGCAGTTGGCTCCCGTGCCGGGACACTCTTGAGTATCCGTGCGCGATATAAGTGTTAATAACATAACATAACTTATCTACCCCACTCCTCCGTTCTACTCCAATTTACTCCACTCCAATCTGGCCCACTCCAATCTACAATAATCTACCCACTCCACTCCACCACAATCTACCCCACTCCACTCCAATCTACCCCAATAATCTACCTCACTCCAATCCCCAATCTACCCCACTCCTCTCCAATCTACCCCACTCAACTGCATCCCATCCCAATTTACCCCACTCCACCCCTTCCACTCTACCCCAATCTACCCACTCCACTCCACCCCGATCTACCCCACTCTACTCCAATCGTCCCGACTCCACTCAAATGTACCCCACTCCAATCAAATCTAACCGACTCCACCCTAGTCTCCCCAAATCCACGCCACTCCACCCCACTGCAATCTATCCCACCACACTCCATCCCAATTTACCCCAGTCCAATCTTCCTCACCCCATTCCAATTTACCCTGCTGCAATCTACCCCAATCTACCCCACTCCACTCCAATCTACTCCACTTCACTCCAATCTATCACAGTCTATCCCAATCTACCCCACTCCACCCACCCCACTCCAATCTACCCACTCCAATCAACCCCACTTCAATTTATACCACCTCAATGTACCCTAATCTACCCCACTCCACTCAAATCTACCCTAGTTTACCCCACACTAATCTACCCAACTCCATCCATCTACCCCACTCCACTCCAATCTACCCCAATCCACCCCACTACCAGAGCCGGACTGGGAACCAAAACCGGCCCTGGCAAACTGCTCCGCCGCCCCCCCCTGGGGGTAGGGGAGGTACAGCCGAGCTGTTTGCGAGGGCCAGTTTCGGCCGATTTTGTTACAGGGGGCCGATATTGCCGACCCCCGGTAACAAAAACGGCCCCCCAGGGGCCCAAAACCGGCCCCCACCCTAGCGGCCCACCGGGGAAACGCCCGGTGCCCGCTACGGCCAGTCCGGCCCTGCCCACTACACTCTACCTCTCTCAAATCTCCCCAGTCTACTCCAATCTACCTCAATCTACCCCACTCCAATCTACCATACTCAACTCCACTGCAATCCACCCCACTCCAATATATCCCCCTCCACCCCAATCTACCCCTATCCAATCTACTCCACTTCATTCTATTTTACTACAATCTGCCCTACTCCACTCCACCCCACCCCAATCTACCCCTCGCAACTCCACTCCACCCTACTCTACTCCACTCCAATCTACTGCACTCTACTCCACTACAATCTACCCAATCTACCCCACTCTACAACCCTCTACTCTACCCCAATCTATCCCAATCTACCCCGCTCAACTCTACCCCAATCCAACCCGCTCCATTCTATCCCAATGTACCCACTCCACTCTACCCTAATCTACCCCAGTGCAATCTACCCAGCTCCACTCCACCCACCCGACCCCACCCCATGCCACTAACCTTTAGCCATGCTAAGCAGCAGCCACACTGGTGTACAACATGGCTAAAACACATTGCCAAAGCCTCTAGCTCTCGCATAGGCGAGACCTATTGAAGTTACAAATGCTTGTTCATGAAAGCAAGTATTTGACTGGACAGTCATTTTTTGCTGCTACTGAACGTATTTTGAGTTGTGAGCCTGTGTTCACCACCTATGTCTACCATTCCCCACCCCCACCCAAGAAGCCTTGAACTGCTCGATCTGCGCTAGAACTGAGTGTCTAGTGCTAAAGGGGTACATGGCCCAGTAGCTTAGGAGCCATAGTAAGGGGGCCCCGTGCCATCAGGAGTAAAAGGTTGCCCATGGTTGAGCCCAGTAGCTCCTGCTTGCGCCGCGGTCCTCTGAACGGGGTTCTGACAGAGGTGTAGCTATCATTGGTGCATCAGGTCCAGTGGTATCAAGGCACGGAGCCTCGAGGGGCCCATCTTACCCACATAACTACTTATGTTTCCCGCCCCAAAAGCAGTCAAAGGGTCCATTTTCCTTCCTTGCACCAGGGACCATGGCACCCTTACTATGTTAATGTTCTGATTACGAGAATAGTACCCGAGGAGTACCCTGCTGTAGTAATTGTGCATGAATTTGACCTGAATATTCTCATTTTATTCAATTTTGCTCCAATTGTAGATGTTTAAGAATTGGTTCACAAATGCATCCAAGAGATTTTCTAAATCGGCCCCACAGAGTTATTGGGTTAAAAGCCACGTTGGATGAAGCAAGCATCCGCGACACAATATGCATGATTCGTACAGTCAGTCTGCAATTCAAAGAGAAAATGGAATTGTGGTACTTCACATAAAGATGATGATATTCGTTAACATAATTGCGCCTATTAGATAAACCTGGGGCACACACACAAACACGCACGCACTGTGCCGCAGGCGCTGCGCCCACTGAGCTATCTCTGGTATCCTCTTCCCACCATCTCCCAGGCTGCCTGACCTGCCTCAACCCTCGGCGCGCCTGAGTGTCTGCTGGCCCACAATGACCCTTTAGATCCCAGGTCAGAACAGAGGTTACAGGATGCAGCAGGGCGCCTAAAAGCGCACCTGTCTGATTTTGAGGGTGGCCCACCTAAATGACTGCGGGATTTCTCTGATGCTGGCAGAGCTGGACTGGCACAGAAATGTTCAATGTTTTGTCGTTCTGAGACAGTTTCTTAGAAAGCTGCATCTCCCACGCGGTACCTGCTTGAACATAGTATTGATTTGTGTTTAATAATGGATGCTGTTATGGGCAAGGAAGGGAGTGTAATGGGATGGGAGTGCCGGAAGTACGACCCGCGGAGGATAGCGGGAAGGTAGGGTGCCGCCCGGTGAGTTAGTCCGCTTGTTGAATCCATACTGGCGACCTCGGATGGGGGGCCAGGGCTCCACGGGTACCTCCCCGGGCACGAGGCACTTGGTGCAAGGTGACCCACATGGGTCAAGGTCTGGGCATCGGTGGGGACCGGGCGCTGGACTCGGAACCTCGCATATCTCCAGTGTACACCCGAGCGCCTGGAAGGGGACCGAGCAGCCGAGGCACAGAGGGCAAAGTATCGAAAGAGATGGTCACCGAAGAAGCGTCCCTGGAATGTGGAAGATATGGACTCAGGCAGCAGGCAAGTGTGTGGCGCCGCTGTGGGAGTTTGTAGGTCTGTCTGTACACAGATGGCATGAGTCCTAAAAGATACACTTGGAGGTCAATTAGTACTTATCTTAAGCTTTGCGCGATTACATCACAGTAAGTGACGTCACAGCGCCCAATGGTATTGATTGTATTCGTTCTCTTCAATAGAATCAGGCGAGTGTGTGGGACAGCTGTGAGAGTTTGTACTTCTGTACACAGACGGCACAAATCCTAAACGAAGCTACATGTGGAGGGGGGCGTAAATTAGTAACTATTATAAATTGTGAGCAATTACATCACAGGAAGCGACGTCTCAACCTTTGATGGCCACTCAATGGTAATAATTTTATTTGCACTCTTAAAAAACCTCCGGACTGCACAAGAGCAGTTTAAAAACAACAAATACAATAGACGTTCTCTCATGCAAAACGTAAAAATAACGTTTAGAAGTAATTGTACTTATTGTGGTAGGTTAATGGCATTCGTGTAACTTCGTCTACAGGTAGAATAGTATTCCAGTGACTTCTTTCTCTGGACATCCTTTTCGTACCAATCTGGGATTTCAATTGAACGGTTGTAAATAGTTTGCATGTGTATCGGTAGGTAAAGAAAGGGCTTTGAGTGGAATGAGAAAACTGGGGGTCTCTCAAAGGGCGTGGTCGTTTTAATTAAGGGCGTGGCTTAAAAAAATTAAGCTTACAATCTGTGCTTAGCACAGTGTGCCGCCCAACTGGTATTTTGCTGCTTCTGTCATTGCGTCCAGATATATAATACAACAAGAAACCTTACACCTACAACACGCCAGGACTATTGGCTTTGTCAATGGTTGTAAGTTGCGTAAGATAAACAAGCATCAACTATGGCTTTGTTGTATATAATATTGAAAATGCTTCTGTTCTGAAAGGGTGAGAATGTGAAAGAACTATAACGAGTCTAAATGAAGTTACCTCAAAGGCAGTGAAGGGCGGTACTGCTGCAGAGTTAAGATTTTTTTTTTCACCCGGAGGGCAAAAATAGAGTGCCCAATAAGGACCCGTCTCAGCACCTGCTTTTTAGAACTGCCAGTGCTGAGTACCGGCAGGACCCGGCCCACTTAAACCCCTGAATAAAGATTAGTTACAGTTTTATTTTGGTAATACTTGGTATTATTAAATGTGAAAGTGTTTGATATTTTAATCATCTTTGTAGTGCTTTATGAGCACGGATGTGCTGTCTAAAAACGAAGCAATTTTCTTTAAGTGAGTGGTCGGTGGTCCATAGCCTTGTCTCACAGATTGTTCTCTAGGCAGTTTCGCTAGCCAGGTAAATAGCTATGACCAGGGCCACTGGAATTATGCAGCAGAGGAGGACCAAATTATTCAGAAGGATTTACAAAATTAAGTGAAAAGAAAAGGCAAATTATGCGTCGCAAACCCGTACATTTTGTGATCGTATTGCTTCATTATTTTGTCATTTTAGCACATGCTAACACTGTCTTGGCAAAAGGTTCACCTCATTAGTGCCAGTCTCACACCCAAATACAGCAATAAGCATCAGAAAGGTGACCACTCAACCGACAAAGAGGCTTCCCCCGCTCAGCAACACAGTTTCCAGGCCCCCCTCGCCGCCACTGATGACATCCGCTCCCTTCTCGACCGGGGAGGAACATCAGCCCTCATCCTCCTGGACCTCTCGGCAGCCTTCAACACTGTCTCCCACCGCACCCTAAGTATGAGACTCCACGACGCTGGCATCCGCAACATAGCCCTGGACTGGATCCATTCCTTCCTCACCGGTAGAACACAGCAAGTCATACTACCACTGTTCCTCTCAGAACCCACGGAGATTAGCTGCAGAGTCCCCCAGGGCTTCTTCCTGAGCCCTACCCTCTTCAAAGTCTACATGGCCCCGCTCCCAGCCATAGCCAGGAACCACAGACTCGACATCGTCTCCTATGCCGATGACACCCAGCTGATCCTCTCCCACACCAACAAGCCCACAATCGCCAGAAACAACTTCCACAACGGGATGAAGGCCGACGCTACCTGGATGAGAGACAGCTGCCTCAAGCTCAACTCCGACAGGACCAAAGTCGTCATCCTGGGGCCCAACACCTCCACTTGGGAAATCTCCTGGTGGCCCACCATGCTAGGAACCCCCCCACACCCACGGACCATGCACGAAACCTCATCATCATACTGGACTACTCGCTCATGATGAACTGCCAGATCAACACCGTCTCCACATCATGCTCCCACAATCTTCGCCTGCTTCGAAAGACCTTCAGATGGATCCCCACTGAGGCCAGAAAGACGGTCACCCACACACTCATCAGCAGCAGACTCAACTACAGCAACGCACTCTATGCAGGCGTCACCCAGAAACTCCTCAGGAAACTACAGAATGTACAGAACACCGTAGCCAACTGGTCCTCAACATCATCTGCCACAGCCACATCTCCGAACACCTGTGAGAACTCCACTGGCTCCCAGTCAACAAAAGAGTCACGTTCAAGATCCTAACACATGCCTACAAAGCGCTCCACGACGCCGGACCAGCATACCTGAAAAACCTCCTCTCATTCCACGTACCCAACAGACACCTCCGCTCCACCGAAGTGGCCCTTGCCACCATCCCTCGGGTCCACAAGACCAGGACCGGAGAAAGATCCTTTTCCTACCTCGCCGCCAAAATCTGGAACACTCTGCCTCTCCACCTCAGGCGATCCACGTATCTGACCCATTTCAGGAAGGATCTCAAGACCTGGCTCTTCGACTGAACATCAGCGCCCAGTAGGACCTGCAGCCCAGCGCCTTGAAACCCTCGCATGTGAGTAGTCACGCTTAACAAATACTGATTGATTGATTGATTGATTTAGTAACATTTGATTCATTTGACATAGAAGAAACACATTTTTTGTTAAAATATGCAGATTATGCAGTAGATGATATTATGTGGCAAACGCTGTAAATCCCAAACTATGTGAAAAATGCCACAGCAGAAAAATTGCATAATTCCAGTGACCCTGGCTATGAAATGATGTTATGTGTATGAGGTTATGCTATATTTAAGAATTTAAGAAAAATGTATCTGAATGCTACAAAAATGTATAGTGGTATGCTACGGGGAATTGCTGTTGAGTTGTCAGTGCTTTGTCAGCTACATGGTTTGGTGCCATGTTGTGCACACAGGAGTGTCAGGGGCTCTGTAGGAGAAAGGTGAATTATAATTGTAGTGCTGTAGTGTATGGGTGTATTGAGTGGAGGCTCCTATTTGTAGTTTGATGATAGCCAATGATGGCATTTCTGCAGTGAGTTGGTGTGTGTGTGGTGAGGTCTGTTTATTGTTCACTGGATGGGTATTTGTGTAGTCTTGTTTGGATTTGGATGATGTTAGTAGCACAGTTATTGCTGACCATATAGCAAATATAAGATGTTTGGTATGCTCGACAGGAATGTATGTACATGAATGTGGCAGTCAGTGAGTGTATGTCTCTCTGTCAATGTGATGAAACTAGGCAAGAGAGGGATTAAAAAATAAAGGTAGTATGTAGACGGAGACTTGGCCAAGGAGAAACCAAAGGGAATAAGAGGTTGACAACTGCTGCCTCAGTTGCAGTGTCTGCTGTCAGGCCACAGACAGCTGCCTCTTACTCACTGATATATTTAACTGCAGGGCTCACGAGTGGGGGATGGCAGGACTTAAAACTGGGACGGTGAGATAAATGTCCATTCTTTTCCTTCAATGTTCTACATTGTAGAAGAAGAGAGGTGCCAGGGTTCGAGGATGAATAATGTCAGGATGCTGAGGGCCAAGCCTTTCCACTCACCTAGCTTAAGCGTTGTTAGGCTACCAGATTGAGAAAACTCACCCGGTTGGACCAGATGGCTGCTATAGTGTAGTAGCCTTAGCATTTTTGGCCGATGCCCGGTGGAGCTACCTTGATAGCTATAGAGGAGATGAGCTGTGGACTTCCCCCTCGGCTGTCACCTACCCAGCCGGACATTGGGCAGACTTTCCTTCGTCTCTCCGCCGTATCTCCCTCCTCGTTACCCTTTTACTTTACCCCTTACCCTTCTACACGCCATGAACCAACTGATGTAACTTGTAACTGATGTATCTTTTGTAACAATGTGTAACTTGTAACTGATGTAACTTTCCTCATGTAAAGCGCTCTGATACCTCCGGGTCTAGCCAGCGCTATATAAAACTCAAATAAATAAATAAATAAATAAAATAGCCGGGGCTTAATCTGGGCTGGACCTGATGAGGGTGTGAGATCACATTTGGGCTCATTTGGGATGTGCAGGAGAACACAGAGCTAAGACCTCTTCCTGTCTAGGTCAATCCTAACAGACAGTGCAGCTGTCTGGTTGCATAAGACATATTGTGGGCTTACCAAGAACTGAGAGGGGCCCGCAGCCCACCATTGATTGCCATTGGTTAGCTTTATTATCATTCTCATTTGCCGCTTTTTATTCAATGTCTTGCCTTGTCCATCTTGTGTCTGTCCCTCCCTTGGAGCATTTCCAATTTACTTGTGACCTTCTATTGCTCACTTTTTGGGAACTGCTTTTTTTGTTTGTATTTAGTACACTATGAGAGGGCATGTGTTTTCCAGTTGTCTCCCTAGTGCACTTCTGCTCCCCTTCCACGTTCCATGTTGCTGTCTCTTGTCTGTGTACTTTGTCTCACCCCCTCCGTGATGTGCTTGCCTTTGCGCACTTCTCCCCCGCGTTGCTTTTATTCCCATTTGCTTTTCTTCCCCCTGCTCTACATTTCTCTCTTTCTCACCTGTTTGCTTTTCTCAGCATCATTGCGGCTCCTTCCCCAGCTTGTGCCTCTCGTGCTGCTTCTGTCTCCCTACCACCATTGTCGCTTCCACTCCCCTTCTGTCAAAGCAAAAAAGAAACGCCTTTGCACCCTCGTGGTGCGCACCTACAAAATGATGCTGATGAATGCATCATAGGCTTTTTAAAAATTTCTTCTTTAATCATGATGGACAGCCTTGGGGAAGTTGTGAAGGATCGCTAAAGAAAATTGTCAAAGCCAATAGATCCTAAGTCGAGACCTGTTGGCTTTGCAAATGCTTGTTTGCTTTGTGATTTCAGGATCTTGTACTGAGAGAGAAGAGTGAGTTACAGTATGCAGTGCATAGTGTCAGAGGAAGAGCAAGGGATGCCAGTGGTCGCAGTACACGAGCGAAATGCAGACGCCTGCATCCCCTGCAGTTCAGAGTGTCCACCACTCTTCAGGATCCCCCTAGTCACTACTGAGCCTATGGGTTTCTGAGAGATATAGGAGTCTCGGGGGACCCTCATCATATCCTGCATGGTAGGGAGACATTTTGTGTTATGCCACTATCGCAGGAGAGTGTAATTGGTCTTTGAACTGACTGACAGTGACAATACCTTAAAACAAAAGAGTGGTACGCTTGGTCGGTCATGCTTTCCATAGTGCCGATATAGGCAACCTCCCCCTGCAAGAAGAACATAGCATGCACAGTGATACAATAAACACACAAGACATGTTTGTTGGGAAACATTTTGCTGCAGGTTTATTTCATACAAGAAATATATGCCAACGTGGCGGGTTAACTTACGGGCGATCCGAGGGCAGGCTGCCCTGCCAGCCTGATGAGCCACCTGCACCGTGGCCAACCCAATTGGTGCTACCATCCCCGTGTGCTCCGGGTACATGTAATGCTAAGTCATTACACAGTAGTGTCCAAGTCTCTGCTGAGTCTTCCACAGTGCAATTCTTCTAAGTGTTTGTCGGGGCTCCGTCCAGTGTGCTGTGTGAACCTTTATACATGAAGCAATGCTGGTCTCTACAGGAACTGAGGAAGATGATGTGTACTCCCTGTAAAGATCAATATACTGTGTTCAGTGTGCTGTGTAACACTCAGAACAAAGTATTGTGCAGCTCTCTGTGCCATGCTGTGTGTTCAGGAGGTCACTTTTTGGAGATCAAAACTCAGTGCGTTATGAGTCTTTGTGACTAGTGGTGTGTTCCTGTTGTGGGGTTAATTAAAGGCACAGATCACACTTTGAGAAAGAATGAAAAATTCGAAATTTGTTGTCCAGCTCTGTGAATTGATTTACAGTGAAAAAATGTTTTAGCTTTCATAAACAATTCACACATTTTTTCTGAAGAAGAATGTATAGAAGTTCACACCGAAACACACCGAATTGTTAAAAGAATTGCAAATCGTCGTTTGAAACGAAGGACCTAATTACGATGGTAGTCGGTCAGATGACCAACCGCCATCGCAGCAGGAATGAGACCGCCCGACAAAGAGTCGGCAGTCCGACCCTCCATATTACGATAAGACCACTGTGTAGGTGGTCGGAAACGGCCTTTTCTACTGCAGCGTGTGCTGTGGCCCAGGAAAAGGGCTGCAGCACATGTTGCAGTAGAAAAAGGCAGTTTGTGCACATCCATGCACCATGTAGTACCTGGCACACCGTGCATGGATGTGTGATGGGGCACTACAAATGCCCATCAGGCTACTTGGCGGTGGCCCACGGGGGATGGGGATCCTGCCTGGGGTCCCCAAAGTCCCTTTCCGACAGCCTTTTCATGGCGGTGGGACCGCCATGAAAAGGCTGTCGGAAATGGACATCGTAATCCTGATGGCGGTGCCTGCGCAGGCACCGCCTCCATTCAGGATCACTATTCCAACCGCCGCCCCGTCAGGATCAGTAGATTCTGTCGGAGGTGGTGGTCTGTCCCCCGACAGTCAAGGATCTGACCGCCTGCATTGTAATGCGCAGTCAGCCCAAAGAGCTGTGTGTTGGGGGACCACCACCGACAGCCTATTGGTGGCCGTCCCACCAGAATCGTAATGATGCCCTAAATATTTGCAAATCACAAATAATATACAAAAAATAGTTATATGGGTTGTTCCAAATACATATGGATGCACATATATTCTTTACAAGGCAAACAACAATGTGCAGAGAGCAGTTTATTATATGGTGTGGTTGTGCAACCTCACTGTCTAATAAACTCACAAACCTGTTTTGGGTCCAGTCAGGCTTGTTTGCAAAACCTTAGCTCAACTCTGGGTTGCTATGGGTTTGAGCAGCCAGGCTTTGTCAAAGGAGCAAGTGCAAAGCATGTAGAAGTACCAAAACAGCTGGATAAGAAAGAAATAAAGCACAAAGGTAATCCAACACCAATTTATAAAAATAGCTCTTATTTTTATGAATTTTTAGACACCAGTATGATCAAAATCCACAAGAGGGTAGCAGAGATATAAATTATTACTTATATAATAAATCACTGCTTTTCATTCAAATCGCAAACAAGCATTGACAGCTAACCCAGTTAGCGCTTACTTTGAAAACTTTTGTAAAGTTGTAAACTACAACTCTGGCTCACTTTGGGCGACCAACTCCAGCATGGAGCAAGTCACAGGGGCCAATGAGGCTTACTTGGGCAGTTACCTTGCAGTCAAAGCAGTCTCCGGTCCAGTTTCAGGTTCTATGGGTGAACCTCCATAGACTTCAATGGAGTGGTCCTGATTCAAGGGATACAGGATGTTGAAGCTGCTGAAGGATGCTGAGAATGCTGCTCTGGTGACAGGGGTCTTCCTGGGGTTACTTCTCGGCCCACAGTAACATGGGGGTGACTTTGGCCACAGAGTCCGATGCCATTTGAAGTTTGGTTTAAGTCTAGCCAAAAATCAGTTGCCACTGGTCTGCTGCTCTCCGGTTACAGCAAAACAAGTGGTTCCCTTTAACTGGTTACAACCCCTGACTTGGGTGACCAAACGTCATTGCGATGACTCTCCAGGATCCAGCAGACTCTAATGCAACTTTTGAAGGGCTCTCAGGCTGCCCTTCGGCAGTCAGCGGCGGTCAGGCAATTGTGGCTACCAACTCACCACTACAGGCTTCTTCAGCTGTTGTGGCCCTATAGCTTTATCAGGAAGTTAGCCAACCTACTTTTGGAGTCACTTGTTTGGTGTGAGGCTTGGGGGTGACATTTCCTCATGTGGAACACCACAGGCACAGTCTTCTCTTTGCTAACCCTAGGAGCAGCAGGTGGAGTCCAGTCCTGGTGCAGCCTCTCTTTCTTGGGTCCAGGGAACAGCAGGGCAGGTCTTCTTCGGTCTAACCATCAGTACAGACATGATCTGAGGTCTGGGTGCTAGGGCTGCCACTTTTATGGTCAGAACATGCCCTGGAGGGATGCGGTGACTACTTTCCAATGGGCTACCAGGTCCTCTACCGTCTGATGATGACTTCCTGCAAAGTGTGGCATCTAGCTATCCCAGAATGCAGTATGCTGCCTACTTCCAAGATAGATTGACCTCTTTCTCGGTGTGTGCAGTTTGGTAGCCCACAATGGAGGTGTGGCTACCTGAGGGCTACACGCCGGCAGGAAAACTGGTTTGCAACTATTTCCCCCTCTCTGTCCCCAAAGCCAACCTGTCTACCAGAACAAAAGCCCCTCTGTGTGTGTTCACTATTTGTCCCTTAAAGGCGGCTTCCCCTTTGAAGCTCGCCTTTTGGGCTTACACCCAGTTTGGCCTTCCTGCCAGGGAGAGGTAACAACTCTTCCAATGGCAGGCCCTTAGTGTTCCTTCCTGAGAGCCATTCACACCTCCTGCAGGATGGCAGAAGGGTGTCTTGTGGCCAGCAACTGTAAACAATCAAAGGAAAATGTTGGGCAACAGGGTGGCAACGAAAGTTGCCATTTACTTAAAAGTTGCATTAAAATTGACTTGAGCATCAGGTCAGGTTTAAAGCACTGATTCTTTTCATACCTTGAAGTACCAATTTTAGTATTCCCATTCAGAAATTAGCACAGGTGAGTGGTCAGCGTGTAAGCATGAACTTGCTGAAGGGGCTTCTAGTCTTTCTACAGTAAAAAGAACAATTTGGTGTGTTTACTGTCAGGGCATGTAAAAGCACATGTAGTACTTTTAAATATAAAGCACTCTGCTTTAGGGTTTGTTATGCCTGCATTCGGGGTGACTTATGTATATTAAAAGGGAAGCTTGGGCTCTGCATTTACTTTAAATGTCAAAATTGAGTTAGCAGTTTAAAAATGCCATACCAATCTGCAGTGGGAGGCTGGGAGACATGATTTAATTTGTCATACATGTGGTGGCACAACCAGCGCTGCAGGGCCACTTAGCGTACAGGCCCTGGGTACCCCTGGTACCATATACTGAGGACTTATAGGTTAGTTATGCCAATTGGGTATAAACCAATTAAACATACATTTTTTGAGGGTCAGAGTCCTGATTAGCAGGGCCCAGTGTATTACAGAGTCATTCCACCAGTACACCAGTACCTAAGAGTCAAAAAGTGGGACAAGAAGTGGGGTTGAACCTGCAAAAAGACATTTCCTCACACACACCTATTGTATACAAATCACATCTTTATTCAACTGTGGAAAAAAAAATTGCACTTTAGAAGCTGCCATAATGCCCAGAATGCTTATTTCCAAAACTATACACGAAATTGGTGCAATTGCTTACGTGCAATCAGCAGCAGACAAACATTTCACTTCCGATGCTACACTCAGGAATCAATATTTTTTACAATGCCAAAATCCATTCGAAAACTTCACTTATAATGTCCTTAGATTCAAACCACACCGTGTTCTGTACAGACAGTTCTGCTCAGCACGCAGTACAGACACAATATAATTACTGTGTTGCTTGTGCTGCAGTTTAAAGCATTAAAGGAAATTTGAGAGTTTTGATTTAGTCGTTGCAGACTTATTATAAAATATTAGGTTACTAATGTATGATATTAACTGTATGTCCAGTGTGAGGTCACAAGCAGTCCTTTGGGGTACTATTATTAAGCTCACCGTCGCTTCAGAATTGGATTGCTTTTTACATTTTATATTGCAATTATAAAATGTCTTAAAATTAAGGTTTTTAGTGGCTTTTAATTTTTTTTTAACATATTATGTTGTTGCCCCTGAAAGCAGCTATAAAGTTCTATTTTAATAAAATTCTATCAACAACTTTTATAAAGTTCTATGAACAACATTTTTTTTCAGTGACATTATTTGGTTTTGTTATGAAATTGATTGGTCCTTTGCTAAGCGTGTTTTGGTGCCAGTGGGCACTGGCGCTTTTTGCCGTACTCTGTTTTTACTCCCTGCCAAAGCGTCCAATGTGCAGGCTTATTTAATGCCTCACTACCTCTGTTTGCAGATCATGGCCCTATGCCACGCCATTTATCAAGTTCTATTGCACCGCGATCCATGGGGGCCAGCCACCGACCTTACCTGGTGGGTACTGGGTGCAAGAAATGATATTTAGCCATGTCCCTTGTCAAACACCCTGTCCCCTTGCTTGTACTCCCCATGTTTCCAGAGTCCTTTGGGCACCCTCGCATAGTGGGATCTTGGTACAGTTTTGAGACAATCGCCAAACAGACCACCATGAAAATGTAGAGATATTCCGATTAGAATTTTCACTCAGGATATGATTTGACAGATATGAGCTCAGATTTTTCTCCAGCAAATAATGTCATACCAGTGGACCAAGATTAATTTCTTTACCAGTTCTTATTCGGTAATGCACTTTGGCTAAGCGCCAGGAGGTTGAGGAGTTACGCTTCACCCAGGTAGGACAAGGACACACTGCAGAAAAGTGTAAATGCCTTCCCTCAAACTCCCCCTAAAAAGTCACATTTTGCCTGCAGGATTCACTAGACTCAAACTGGCGTATTTGGATTTTGTGAGTGACATTATGCACATTTTTGGGCTCTCTTTAGGTACTAGGCAGGCCTACAACTTTTCTACTGATCTCATATTCGTTCTCCAGACTTTAACTGAAGTAACAGACTTGATTACATCAGCAAACATAAATAATTGAGGGAGGAATAGGGTGTGGCAGGCCAGCCAAGATGGCGGATGTGACTCTCTGAAGATCTGTCCATCAGCCGGCACATCACTTCAAATCCTAATCTAGAGTCCGGCATCGTGGCCAATGATGGGCACGAGTGACTCCTAAACCCTGCACCCTGCCCTCCCAGAGCCTCAAAAACTTGCCTTGACCCCTGCATGACCATGCAGCTGTGCTTTGCGGCCCCCAGCCCTCTGTCGGCAAGCCGCTCTGGCTGCCAAAGAGCCACAAACACCCCAGCTGCTTTGCCAGAGCTGATCATCTCCCCTCAGCCCCTTCCTGAGCTCTGGTCCAGCCTGCTCATGTCGGGGACCCAGTGACGAGGCACCACCGGGCGCTCCAATGCAATGCAACACGTCTGCTCAGAGGTGACGTAGAGGCCCGCGACAATAAAGGTGAGCCGCCGTGGGAGGACTCGATCACAGAGGATGCCCAAAGAACCTGACAGGGCACTCTCTGCCTCCTTGTTCAACCTGCGTTTGACCCCCTCACTTTGGTGCCAACATCAAGGCGCACAGGGGGGATCTTCTGCAAGGCCCAAATAAAGGGCCTACCGCTCTTCCTTTGCTGTGCTAGCTGCCCTGGACCCAGTGACCTCCCGTCCCCTGCAGCAGCCCCCGCATTGACTCCTGGGCACCCAAATGGAACTCCCTTTTTGCAATTTGAATGCCCCATTGGGCCCCTAGGAGCGTACCGCTGTTGATTGCTGTGCCCTGATGGGGCCCTTCCCTTTCTGGACTGGAAAACGCACCCTACGCCACCCAGTTGTCTCTGTGCAGGCCAGGCCCTGGGGACTAACTCCTTTGGAGAGCCAACCTTTGGGCAGCATCTTTCCCCCTTCATATCCTGCTTCGGTGCCATAATTGAGGTGTACGGACCCCCCGGACTCTCTCAGAGGTGGCCCTGAGATGTGCAACCAGCCTGCACTGCTGCACTGGCCATCCCCTCAGACGTCCCTCTCAAGCCTTGCCTTCATTGGACCTGAAGGCCACCGTGGGCCTTCACACCACTTGACTTCTTGTCCCTCTACGCAACCAGGACAGCTAGGACCTACTGAGGAGGCCCTGAACTCATTGTCCCCTCTCCTTCCAGGTTGGCGCATACTCCAAGAGATGTGGGGGCAGTGACTGTCGGTGGACACCCCCAGGGGGTCGCCCTGTGATGTTGTGGGTCTCTGCTCACCATTCTGTGGCCCCATTACTGAGGCATTTCTGTTTTCCTCTCCACCCTCTCTCCAGCACTTCCCTGCAGTCGCACTATGAGACGGGGAGACTCTTCAGCACTGGGGGGTGCTGCAGTGGTCCTCCAACCATCCTCTCACCCTGGTCCTCCTACCCCTTCTTGGCTGTCTTCTTGCAACCTTCACTGACCTGGTGACTTTACGTTCACGGTGCTACCAATCATGAGCACCACCACAGCCGCCCCACCACGGGCAACAGCAGATCCTTCCTCTGTTATTCCACACCCTCCTTTACTGGGACCTACCCCAATGGTATCCACATCGTTTAAGTTAGATAAGTTGTTGACTGCCATAGAACACTCCCGGGTCTCTATAGAGACAGGCTTGGTTCCCTAGCTTCTGAGCTGAGCTGAGCTTCCTGCGTGATGACCACCGCTAGCTCGCTGATAAGGTTTCGGATGGGGAAAATACCCTAGCTACTCTACAACCACTGGCGACTAACAACCAGTGTGCCATTCGAGATCTGCAGGAGCGAGTCCGTCACCTTGAGGATAGGACGGAAGACTTAGAGGGTCGCTCAGGGAGGAGTAACATATAAATTCTGGGACTGCCGGAAGAGGTAGAGTGTCAAGATACCCTCACATATTTGGAAACCTGGTTCAAGTCATTTACTCCATCATCGGATCTCACCCCTTCTTTTCCTTAGAGAGAGCTCTTCATGTACCTGCTCACCACTCCACTCCAGGGGCCCCTCCACGCCCCATGCCAGCTTAACTCTTACACTTTAAAGATTGTGACACTCTCCTACGTGCTGCCAGGCAAGTCAACCCTCTCCAAGTGGAGGACAAAGTGATCATGTTGTTTCTGGATTACATCCGCGCAGTCCAATGCCCGCATGTCTCCTTCCTTGAAGTAAAACGCCTACTTGGAGTACAATAGTCACTGTCATTCCTAGTCTGCCTCAAGATCATGGCCGACAGAGCCTCCACTTTTTTTCATGGATCTTAAGGATGCCTGGGACTGGGCAGATAACATTATCGAGCACCGGCGCCGGACCACACTAGACCCGCTCCAGGTACACCATAACCTGCGTCAGAGACGGCGGGGCAGGTCACAGACAGGAGCCGTTTCACGGTCATCACCAATGACACCCCCAAACTTTAAGCAAATTATTGAAAACCGAAGATGGGCCCTCAAGCTGCAGCCATCCGGGGGACCAGTGCCATTACCAATGATGAAGAGAAAGGCCTGCACATTCTAACAACAGATGATGACACCCTTCCCAGTGATGACTCTTTTCAGGGATCTCAAACTCCCCCGATTGTGACACCACATATGGCGCATACTCTCATTTGACTCTTCTCCCCCGATCCCTACTTTGCATGGGCTTTATCCATAATTGGGGATTGTTGTCTGGCCTGATACTTTATTCTTCCTTTAATGCATCTGTCATTCATTGCTTAACATTGCATTCCCCACACAATGCCCCCCGCCACGGAGACCACCACCCCCATTTATCTTTCACTGTCCCTCAGCATGGCTCTCTGCGCTCACACCTGATGCGCCCGTCATGCCTGTTCTTCTCATTAGTTACACATAGTGAGCCCTGGGCCCCTTGATGGGTCTGTAGTGACTCAGCCCTCTATTCTTAGGGCATATGGGACACTGTGCTCTAACCCAGAACCTAGCCACCCCCACGATACACTAGTGTTCTCCTGATCATGCTTCTTTCGAGTGTACTGCTGGTTGCGGTTGGCTCTTTTTGTTGTTTCCATTCCGTCTGTTACAGTTCTTTCCCTTTTTCTCTCCCTACACATACGGCAAGATGCGGCAGGCAAACACTATCCAAGCCCCACGATAGCGGCTTGGTGGGCCGGTGGACTGGTAATCACCCTGAGTAGCTCCTTCCGCCTGCATTACTCGTTGCTCCCTATCTATGCGATGGATACCAATACTAATATTCGTTTCCTTACACTAAGCATTCATGAAATGCACATTGCTAGGAAGCGGTATGCAGTCTACTCTTAGCGCAAATAGTTTCCCTACAAGAAACCCACACAATAAGGGAGGAACTGGGGCTTCTGCTTAAGTCCTGGAGGAGCCTTATTCATGCCACTACTTACTCTGCATACGCGTGCTGTGCCTTATTTTGGATCAGACTCGCAATCCCCTTCCAGGAGGTAGACACACTAGTGGACAAGGATGGTCAGTACATGTTTCTTGCGGGCCACCTAGACCATTCTCCTAGGGAGCATTTCTGCCCCCAACACGGACATGGGGACCTTCTGGGACATTCTCTCCACCGTACTGGGCCATAAAAGTGTGGTGACCTGGGTACTGGGGGGCGACTACAACTGCGTACTAGATCTCGATCTAGATAGATCCCACCCACCGTGCCACGCTCCCTCCCTTATATGCAGTATAGTCGTTAATGGACGCCTGGAGACCTCAACACCCTAGAACTAAGCTATACTCTTTTTACTCATGATCCCACAGTCTTTACGTGCACCTCAACTGCTTTCTCTGTTCTGCCACCTTAGTACCTCTTGTCCAGCACTTACCTGGGACGCATTGTCTCTGATCACGATGCCCACATGATGGATTTCCAATGAGCCCCCCCCCAAACCCTCTTGGAGACTACCGCAGGACTGCCTGGAGGACCTTGTCTTTCAGAAATACCAGGGAAATCATATTTGGTGTTATTTCACCGAGAATCATAACACTGCCTCTATTAGAATGCTAGAGTGGGACGACTTCAAGGTGGTGACACGGGCATCTGCATCCAAAAGGTAGTGGGAGTCTGCAGGACCTTGGACAGAGAAATAACAGAAGCCGAGAAGCGCCTTGTCGGACTGGGAAAGGCAGCAGATCGAGACCCCTCGCTTACCTCACAACTCACAACTCGCAAATGCAAAATCATTCTACTCACCATACTAGAGCTTCTCCTAAGCTTTAGCTTCATGGTGCACGTGGCGAAGGTGCACAGAGAGGGCGATAAGTTGGGCCGACTCTTGACCTGGATGATCAGGCAAGACCTCTCAGTCACCCCCATTACAGAGGTGGTTACACCATCAATTGTTTTTTTTACCCGAGTGGGACGGGTATGCCCAGACATGGGTACCATGCTCTCCATGCCACTGGAGTCAAGCTAGCCTGGCTGATGACGGGTGTTATCCCGAAACTGGTCCCAAAATGCTTGTTTCTGGTCCAGGGAGGACCTTGCCTGGCAGTTTGGGCTGGAGTGTTCCCATGAGGAACAGGGTCAAGACTGATTTGCATATGACTGGGTTCAAACTGGAATGGCATGGGAAGCAAAAAAAAGATGGATTTAGGCCCAGATCTCTGTACTGGGGTGAATGTTTGACATTGTTCAACATTCTGTCCATCAATTGGTCTCACCATCCATGCAGAGGGTGAGTTACTACAGGCCGTTTATGCCTGCTATTCCTCCATTTACCAGGCACTACCGGACGCCTTGGAGGAGCACACCCAACCATTCATAGCGAATATTGCACTACCGCACATTCCCACTCCCACTAGACTTTCTCTAGATATCAAAATAACACCCGATGACGTAGCACAAGCTTTCCGATATCTAGCCCAGAACAAAACACCCGGGCTCTACAGCCTGCCACTGGAATACTACAGTACCTTCTCCTCGCTCCTGGTGCCCTGCCTAGTGGGGATGCATGAAGTGGCGTTATACACTGGCAAGCTCCCTCACTCACTTCAATAGTCCCTTCTTGTCTCTATTCCCACACCGGACAGATATTTTACACAAATGACATCTTATAGTCCCATTGCCATGCTTGGAGCGGACTATTAGATTTTGGGGGAAATCCTTGCCGATAGATATGCCCGAATCCTCCCGGAACTTGTACATTCTGGCCAGAATGGGTTTGTCCCCGGGCGAAGTACCTCCCAGAAAATCTGTCCACTCTTTCAGGTACAAGACCTTGTCCAGGGACGGTCCCCTCACACTGCCTGTCTCATAATAGATCTGGAGAAGGCATTCGACACGCTGACATGGTATAATGGGGGCTTTCTCCTTCCGAATGTTTTGCCTTCCTCCCCTGGCCTTTGCAATTAGCGTAGCCCATACATGCATGGTCCATATCAATTGTCTTAAATGTGGGACTCCGACATACACCCCTGAATTGCCCCTGATCGGCCTCCCCAGCTTCCCGGGTTTTCCTTGCGCAGGGACATGTCGGCCTGGACAAAACATTTGCTGTTTACATTGGGGGCCACTTTACAGATTGTCAGTTTCTCACATTCAAGCAGTTGACCAGAGACCATGGCCTCCCACCTGGGCAGTTTCTTCTCCATAGACAGCTTAGAATAACATGCAGTACCCTGTGGAACCTGCCACACATCCAGTACTACAAACCATACATACGATGATTGACAGCCCCCACCTTATCACCTGGCTGTATAAAGCTATTCGCAAACTAACAGAGGTAGGAGGATGATTTTGGATGAGTGCTGCACGACAGGGAATGGGAACAAGTGTTAGAAATCCCCCAACAGGTCTCCCGTAACTCCTGATATACAAACATTCCATTTTATACACTCCATAGAGCGTACCTTACCCCGGCCCAATTGAAACGCTACTTCCCTGATGCACAGGTGGATTGTCTGCTCTGTCATACATCTGACGCAGACCGTAACCACATGCTATTGTCCTGCCCATCTCGACATTGTTACTGGAGATCAGAGCACACTAGCCTGCACGAAGTCACGGAATTACCAGATATACACACTTGTGAGGCGTGCTCCTTGGGCATTTTCAAGTGTCGCAAACAACACAGCGTACGCACCCGATCGCGTCCCTAGCGCTCCTCCTTGCTCAGCACGTGCTCACTCTCCAATGGCCCTCTCCAACGGCCCCACCAGTGGCAGCATGGCACGGGGTGGTACGCAAATGGGGCGCTGCTGAGGAGACGCCCTCCGCTATGAAGAGGTTCGACACGTAACCAACCTATTTCCCCCCAATGGGCTACCCTCCTCTTGCAGTTCCTACAGTGGGTGGAGATTGATGACCTTCCCCCATGACTTCAACATGCCATCCCTGTGCTCCACCACCTCCATGATGGGGATCCTGCGCTTGCCCGCTGTTTCTACCCCCACACACTCAATCACCACAGTACCACCGACCTATCTACCCATACACATCCATTTCTCCTTTGCAAAGACATGGCCTGCCATTGGCTCCCAGATCATCAGCCCTACCCACCACCCCAGTTCATGGTTATATCCCCAGTTCATACTATTGCAGCTGTGCGCTCCTGACATTTATAGTGACCCGCTGGCTGATTTTACATGTTTGTTGCTGTTTCACGTGCAATTGCCCATCTCCTGTTTTGTGTTTTCTTACACAATGCAATGCTCATGGTATAGACTGCTGTGTTTATCATTTTGATGGACTCTGCCAATTGCAACAGTTGTTTATAAAGAAAAACCCAATAAAAATATATTTTTTAAAGTGAGGGACTAAAAAAAAACACAAAAAATGTACACAATTTATCAATTAATTTGTTTATTAATTAAGAATTCAGCATGAGTGTAGGAAAGTAGGATCTGCTTCTTATGGTTACCCCCACTTTTTGCTTCATGTGATACTGTTTTTGACTAGTCTGACTGGGATCCTGCTAATCAGGACCCCAGTCTATCTGCTTTCTCCCTAAACTGTTATGTCATGTACTTGGGTACACTCCAGATTGGATACTGGGGTACCCTTGTCAGTCCCTAGTATATGGTACCCATGTACCCAGGGCATAGGTACCCCAGAGGCCTCCCATGGGCTGAAGCATGTATTATGCCACCCATGAGAGGCCATGCAAAATGGAACCTACAGGCTTGCCATTGCAGCCTGTAAGTTGGTGCATGCACCACTTACTTAAGATATAGGTTTACTATATCTAAGGGTCACTACACTTAAAACCTATAAGTCAACCCCTATAGCAGGCCTTAACAATCCTGAAGGCAGGGTGCTTGGTTCTAAGTGAGAGGGTGCCACTGCATGAGCAGGACACCCCTGCAGCCTACGGAGGCCATTCTCCCGGGTTGTTAGTGCTGCAGCCATTTACGACATATAGAGTGGTATTATGCACCGTGTGATGACCAACGGCTGAAAGTAACCCTATCGTGTTTGGTGTCAAACATCGTCGAATCATACCCCCACACCGGTAGCCGATGTGGGAGGTATGATTCCACCCCTCAGAAGTGAGCTTCGTGGGGTCCCCGGTGTTCCCGGTACCAGCCTTCTAGTCCCGGACAGCAGAAAATGGTTGCTGCCGACCAGAGACACATTTCTGCCCTCCTGCTGCTGAGCCAAGCTCGAGCAGGGGAAGACAGAACAATAGGCATCCTGTCACAGGGAGGTGTGACCACCTCCCAGACAGGATTTAGTGTATTAGGGCTGGGTGGGTGCGCTTGTCAGCGACTGAAAGTCTGCCTGAGGGGCACATTTGGTGTCCGTGTGCATAGTCCAGTTCAAACCAGTCCTGGGAGCCGTTGGCTCCCGCTCTGGTGCAAAACTGGACAAAGGACATGGGAGTAACCTGCCCACTGTCCAGACCCTCCCCTGGGAGGGTCCCCTGAATCTGTCCAACCCTATCCTGTGGGTACTTAAGGGCTTACCTGGCTGTTGGACCCTAGATTTGACGTGGACAAGATTCTGAACCAGAAACCACCAAACTTCGACCGTCTGGACACGCTGGACTTCGTTTGGGCCCAATTTCGTCTCCCTCTCAGTCCAAAGCATCGTCTGTGCCCGTGCACCATACAGGCTCCGTGCAGGACCTGTGGAGCATCAAGGACAACTGAAGATATCTCCCTTGGAGTGAAGGAGTCACTCCCCTGCAACCGCAGGCACCTCATCTTGACTGACTGGTCTGTTGCTCCTGAGCTCCTATGAACTCCTTAGGCTCCAGCAACACAGGGGGTGGGTTTCCAAGTCCCACCAGTTCCGAGCTGCCCTCTCACCAAGCTTGAGGTCAGAATCCCTCATGGGGGCTGCAATACCCATACCCCTATGCACTGTGTTCATTTGCAAGTGCATATGCTTGTTGGCATTTCCAGAACAAGTGCACTGGGCTTCAAGTAGCCCCAACCTCTGGCACCATTTCCTACAAAGAACTCCGGCCTCCTCGCAGCGAGTGCTCCGTGGGCTGCTGCTTTGTGAAACTGCTTGAGGTCCCCTCGGGACTCCTGTGCCTCTAGCCTGGGGGTCCTCTTGAGGGTCAATACTACTTTCCTTG
Organism: Calotriton arnoldi; assembly: GCA_963921515.1. Lineage (NCBI taxonomy): Eukaryota > Metazoa > Chordata > Amphibia > Caudata > Salamandridae > Calotriton > Calotriton arnoldi. The sequence continues at coordinate 2,938,069 of CAWUFW010001286.1, forward strand.
GGCTCCTCTGGTAGCTCCAGGCTTGCCCTGACTCCTCTGTGTTTGGTGAGTCTACTGGACCTTGCTCGTTTGAACCGTAACCTTTCTTGACCTTCTACATGGGTTGCTGCTGCCAAGGCTTGTTGGTGCTCCCGCCAGACACCGACCCCTCAGCACTCAACATCCTTTGTGGGACAGCTTGTATCCGGCACCTGGTTGTCCTTGACATCTCCTGGTCCCTGTGGCTGCAGAGTCAAGAACCCCCTCAACGCACCTGAAGCACCCAAAATCGGTGGGCATTCGTCTACCGACACCCTGGTCACTCCTGAGTGACCCAGACTCTGTCCCCTCTGCTTTCAGGTACTCTTCAACAAGAATCCACCTTTGGATTCCAACGGACACTTTTCTTTCTTCCAGCAGCAGCTCTTCTTCGAAGTCCTCCATTGGGTTCGACTGCGTTTTCCGACGCCATTTCAGACCTATGCACCTGGCTTCCTTGGGATAGGTAACTCTGGTACTATGGTAACCATGGGTGGGGTGGCTCTCCAACCTCCTAAGTTCCATGGGGTTTCTTCGAAGTTCACTGGGAAGGCTCCTTAAACTTTAAAACTTCAACCGCGACTTCCCCATAGAATTGTACAGAGCACGCGGTCATGTTCCCACACTGCACCCGTCCTCCGTGGGGTCCCTACTTACTCACCTTGGGTGGTTCCTTGGGGTCCCAGAAATTCTACGTCCTCTAGACATTGTCTTGTCTTGAGTCGTGGTTCTTATACCACTATTTTAGTATATGGTTTGTTCTCCCCCTGGAGCCTCTGTGTATTCGTGCTACTTATGATTGTTTCTGTGCTACAGTATTGTGTGCTTTGTGATTATCTTTGTGTAGAAGATACTTTATCGTACTAGAGAGTGTTATATTATAGCCTTATAGCTCGCAGTAGCCGGCTATACCGGCCATTAAAGGCCCGCTCCAGCGTTAAAGGCCCGAGCCGAAGGCGAGGGTCTTTAACAAGGGAGCGGAACTTTAATAGCCGCTATAGCCCAGCTACGAAGGGCTATAAGGCTATTAGAACATTCTGCCACTAGAGGGCAGAATGTTCTAACAAATAAAACAAAGGCCTCTCAGAGCCCGAGGGGTTTAAATCCCCTCGAGCTCCGAGAGGCCTTTGTTCACAGCAATAGCTGTGAATAAAAGCAACATTGGAATGTTGCTCTGCGGGACTTTACCAGCCCGTAGAAGCTCGGAGCACTCCATTGTATTCAATGGAGTGCTCCACATTCCAATGTTCTAATAATAAATACATATTTTTATAACTACTGTGTGGTTCTCCTTTCATTTAACCAATACTATAAGGTTGCATTCTGGTAAAACAAGCTGCTTAACGTTCCTTCAAGACTAAGCCTGAAGGCTGCTCTCCACAGCTACCACTTGGATAGCTTTCTAAGGTCATCTTCGACCTCTTAAATCACCATAAGGGTTGTTTGGACTGGTGCAAGGTGCTCACTTTAATTAGTGGACATCATATACCAGGCCAACTTCTCACAATGAGAACATCAGTTTTAAAAAGTAACTTTTCAAGGTCTGTCAAAATGCTACACAATATGAGTGTCTTTTGAAAAGAATTCTGCAAATGTACACCAGTTTTCTAAGTTGCTTATTGGGAAATCAACACTTTGAAATTAGACAACAAAAAACTTTACTCTTAGTTTCTCCAGAGCCTCTGAGAAATTTAACTTAGCAGCAGTGGGAATAGACAGACCAACAGTCAGCTCTTTGAATGTTTTGAAGAACAGTTATAACTCAGTTCTAAAGTGCAAGGGCAATCAGTGAAAATGAAATACTACTGGAGGTACTGTGATCCACTCTGCTAGTGCTTTGAATTAGACAAACGGCAATATGGGAAATAGAATTTAATGGGGAAAGAGGCAGAGCAACAGTAGGTAAACCAATCAAAATATAATTTCCGCAGCCTAGATGCAAAGATTTAGGGCCTGGCCCTGAGTTCGGAAATCTGGAGTGTCTTTAAATGTCTTCTTTTTATCAGAAAAAAGGCTGTCAGGGAAATGATTTTGAGATCTTATTTGTCATTATCATTTAACTCAGTTTGATTTATTATTTATCATTGTGTGGCTTAAGCAGCAGTTTAGAATCAAGAGTAAATTAAATATTTAAAAAAGTGTTGGCCTAATTTCCAGTGAAGAAAGTGCATTAAGCAGGATTTGAACGTTGCTGTAAACCCTAGCAGCAGCTGTGAACAAAATGAGTTCAGTTTTTGAGGGATGGATTTTTATGCGAAATTAAGGGCGCAGTTCCTCCAAGACCGTTTCGCACATAAGGAACCTCCTCCAGAGTTGCCAGCCTAAAATAGAGTTGGGTTTCATAGGTAACTAGAGTGAAATCAAGTGCACAAACCTAACACTACTAATGAACAACATGATAAATAGTTGGCAGAAAGAAGCCTGGTACCCATACTTGGATACATTACCAAATCGCTGGATCCAATGCGTAGTATTAAGATTGAGAATTGGTATTAATTAACCCCTGGATGATAAATGAGAGAATAAAAATAGAGATGATGCAACCCAATGGCAAATGTACATGAACGATAGGCATAAAATGTGATATTTTGCATATATTAGTAGATTGCTCAAAAGTATTAGTTATGCAGAAACTGGATCCCATGCACAAGCTGTAGAACTTCTCGTAGATATGCCAAACCTTGACATCGCAATAGCTATTGGGAGATATATGAACGCCGTAAAAAGGTTTTTTATGGAAAATGAATTTGAAGGTTGAAAGTCATGATGGAATTGGATTTTAGATAGTTTTATCTGATGTAAATTTTTTAGTAAGGATAATTCTTAATAGGAATTATTTTTAAAAGTATTTATCTATTTTATTACGGGTGTGACTATGATCTATATATTGAGTAATTGTGTAATCGAGTAATGAAGTGTACGGAAATCAGCCCTGCTTTCTTCTTCTTACAGGATATTTATTTTAATGGTAACTGTTGATGAAATTGTGATGATTTTAGAATACTTATAAAAATGTTATGTTTTTATGTTGTTTAAAGACCTGTGGTCTAAATAAACGTTACTTTGAGTGACAAAAAAATAAACAATAATGAACAACAACAAAAATTGTACTAACCTACTAAGTACTAATCTTGGGTTTCGGAGTAGCGTGCCACTCACAGAAAAAGAGCTTCACCTCCTCATCAGGGGTCTTAAGTGCTGTATAAATTAATTTATAATCAGCATACTGCAGGATAGAACCAAACACCCCCCCACCCCCAGCATCTCCATATAGATGCTATACATCAACCCACAGGCAACTCCACAACACAGGGAGAGGGGCTGAACCTGGAGGCACCCAACCGGATGAACTGGCTGTCCCCAGAAAAGTAGCTTATTAATCAGCCCAGGACACAGCTGCCCAACCCAGGTGTCATTGGTCAAGGTCAACCAGCAAACAGGCATATCCTTTAGATCCAGCGCACGGAGGCCACCTAAAATCAGTAAAAGTAATAATTAGTTGTTCTTAGATACCACTTTGCTGTGGTCTTGTTTGATTGGGGAGAACTGTATGATGAGTGAGGGTTCCATTCTAGAATGTAGTGGGGAGTTGAGAGAGGCATACGCCTGTGTATCGGTGATCCCAGCGTACTCAATACGACAGCTGCTGCGGCGCTCAAGTCAGATCCCAAAGGGGTGAGAGAGCACTAGGTCCCGTCTGCCACCACCACATCTCCCGAGACCGCCCCTCTTACAAATGCAGCTGCTGGATTTATTGTGCCCTGATTTTCAGCTAGCACCAAAAAATCACTCTCCAGCCAAGTGGTCGGGGTCCCCGGGCCTACGCTAAGAGAGCAATGGAGAAACCCCAGGAGCCGCACTGCTCCAGGTGTCTGGGGTCAGCCGCCCTGCCACCCCGGTGCAGACCGTCTTCTCGAACGGCAGCTTGTGCCATGAACCCCAACTGACTGCAGGGGCTTATCAATGCTCCCCCATCCCGCCCCTGCACACTTTGCAACTCGCCTGAGGAGATGGAGAGAGCGAGGCAGGCATGGTATTCCCACCGCCGCCCCTCTCCGCTGTCAGCCTCCTTTGGCCCACGGCTCTAGATCGGCCATTGGGGGCCATAATCCGCTCACGCCAACGCAGTGGCGGTGGGTCAGAGTGAGAGCTAGTGGGGAGGATTTCTAGCCAAGTAAATGTGCTTGGATCGGCAAATTTATAAAAAAAAAGGGAAAGACAGGAAAGTGGAGAGAAAGAAGTGGGGGGAAGCCATGATAAAGAGAATGAGGCAGCCATGATGTCCCCACCCCTGCACTCCTCAGCTACCAACCTCCTGTGGCGCGGAGCTGGCCCTGGCGTTATAACTGCTCTGAAGGTCCCAGGAGCGTTGAGGCAACCGGGTTAACAAGCATGGAGGACATCTGGCCACCATCAGCTCGGGGATCCCTCCAGGCCCTAGATCACCGCCCGTGAGTGCAACAACACCATGAAGGCGTGGCTGAACAGGCACCACAAGAACCCTATCAGTGGCAAGAAGCTCATGCTCTGTATATATGTAATATATATTTTTCCAACCATAATTGCTTCAACTTTTCTTAAAATGTAATCTTGAGTGACTTTGCAACTTGTTTATATGCAACTCTAACCACTAGTATCTATAGTAGACATATGTACTTACTACCATTCTTTGTGAGCTTAGAGTTTATCTGTTTTGTGTCTTTTATGTAATTCATGTACTCTGAAGTCCTTATATAATGTAACTGGTTCTACTGTAAAGCTCTCTGACACCCTCAGGCAAAGTTTGCACTATATAAAAACAAATAAACAAATAAGTAAATAAATAAGTGAATGTGACTATAGAGGTGAGAGGAGACTCTATAAACACTATTTTAAAAATTTAAGGAGACTGTAATATTCATATTGATAATGAATATATGTAAAGCGGTCACAAACACTGAATGTTGTGTCACAAGCCTCACTCAATGCTGTGTTTTCCACATTTGCACATGTGAAGAAGTTGAGGTTTAGAATACCGAAGTCATTGGATGAACAGCAGCAGCGTCGCAACGAGAACTGTTTAAATTTGTGCACCTGACCAGATTATCTACTTTGTACACCATGTTTGTTGTGCTAGCCTATTGTGTTAGCCTATTAATTAATTTACTTATTTTAATTTATTGTGTCAGTTAATTATTTTATGGAAACAATGGCTGCAGGAAGTATGTTGAAACCTCCAGCTTTCTTGTCGGAAGGAGGGGAACCATTATTGACTTGGAAAAGATGGAAGAAACTGTTTGATTCTTATTTGATTGCAATTTGTGGTGAGAACTTTTATCCTGCAAGAAAGCAAGGTATACTATTACATAATTAAGGAACTGAATAGAGGAACGTTTATGAAATACTGCATGAGATCCCTATTGGTCAAGGAGATAGTGTGCTAACAGATGTCTTTGAGATGTCAGTGAAAATGCTAGAGCTACATTTTTGGACTTAAATCAACATAGTTATGGAAAGCCACAGGTTTTACTCACATAATCAAGGGAAAAGATATCCAATTATGTAGCCTTGTTAAACAATCTACCGAGAAGTTGTGAATTTGGAGAACTCACCTACTCGCTTATCAGATACCAGTTGGTACGAGAAACAAATAACCCGAAGGTGCAGGAGAAGCTTCTGGCTAAAAATCCTAATTTGAGAGAAGCTATCTCCATAATAGACAGCATTAAACATACCACTAGTTGGGTTAAGGAGATGAGAAATGATGAACTGAAGGTGGCAGAAATAGCTAGAGTGGGTGATAAAGCTCATGATGATGTGTCCAAAAGTAAGAAACTGAATTACGAAGGGCAAAAACAAGTGGCAGGAAAGTTCAAGTGCTACCGTTGTAAAAGTCCCTTTCATAACTCTAATAGTCCTAACTATTTTGCTAGGTTATCTACCTGCAGGAAATGTTGTAAGAAGGGACATTATGCCCGGGTGTGTATGGGTCTGAAAGCAATAGGGATGAGGTATTCAGATGCTGTTCAACAGGTACAAGAACTACAGGAGTGTTGAAACTAAGTTATTTTTAGAGTGACAGATACTCCTGCAATGGATTCAAAGTGTGATAAAGACGTGATAAAAATTCCAGAGTGCAAAGTTACCATTGGTCGAAAGGCAGCAAGTGTTTTTTCCGATTCTGGTTCTCCCTACACATTAATAGGAGACAAGAATTGGGATGCCACTTTTAGGAAAGAAGGCATCACTTTTCTTGAACCTGACATAAGCTCAGTGGGTTATGGGGGTGTAAGGGTAGATCTATTGGGTTATGTCCCAGTGATCACTGTGTTCAAGGTTAGGGAAACTGTTGGAAAGATCTACGTGGCAACAAGAGGGGACAATCTTTTGGGTTGGCGCCATAAATGTGATTTGGGGATTATCCTAAATCCGAATTCCCCTGATTAAGCTATGATGGGCATGTGGGTGAAAATGCTGATACAATCAATCATTATTCAGGATTGTTCACCAGCAAGCTTAGATTACTCGGAGGATTCAAACATAAGATCAATTTGAAAAAGGGGCGAAGGTGGTAGTTCACAAAGTGTGCAAGGTTTCCCACATGATGATGCAACCATTGAAGGAAGAACTAGAGTGATTGAAAATGTTAGGAGTCATAGAAGAGTTCTGAATGGTTGGCGCCAGTTGTGTTGGCATCCAAGTTTGGGGCAAGGACATTCATAGGTGTGTTGACCTACGTGATCTAAATAAAAATATTTGGGTGGACAGATAGCCCTTCCCAACATTGCATAAGAATTATCATTATTGAAGGGAGCGCAAGTGTTCAGTGTGTTGGACTTATCTTCTGCTTACCACCAGGCGTTGTTGCATGAAGATTCAAGGCATCTAACCTCTTTTGTTACTCCACTGGGTGCTTTCTGTTTTATACAAATGCCTTTTGGGTTGGCGTCAGCGTGTTTCCAGAAGGTGATGAGAAAGGTGCTTGAGGGAGTGGAGCAGATTCTATTCTTTCAGGATGACATCTTGGTCTATGGCAAAGATGGATAAGGCCATGACAGGATTTTGGAACAGGTGATGGCAAGGTTACAGGAATCTGGACTAACTGTCAAGAGAGAGAGAAATGTCAATTCAGAGTGGGAACAGTTACTTATCTAGGTCACACCATTTCTGGTAAAGGCATTAGCACTACGTTGGGTTTGATGCAATTGGTGGTAAAGTCAGCTGTGCCAGAGAACAAGGAGCAGTTAAGATAATTTCTTGGGCTTACAGAATATTATTCTAAGTTTGTGGAGTATTTGCTTGATTAGTACACCCCAGGAGGCAGCTCCTTAAAAAATGAGAAAAGTTTCAGTGGAATAAGGATTGCAGATTTGCTTTTGAATCGATCAAAAGTCAATTGTGTAAAATGGTGACCATGGGACATATTGATGTAAGGAGGAAAACAATCATGATGGTGGATGCAAGCCTAAATTGCTTAGGAGCAGTTCTAGCCTGACTGGTTGATGGTGAGGAAAGGGTGATGGCATTTCCCTCAAGAACTTTGAGAGGTTCAGGGAGTCATTACTCAGTGATAAAAAAATGAGGCTTTGGCTTGCACATGGATGATTCAACACTTCAAATTCTATTTGTGGGGAATACTTTTTGTGGCAAGGAGTGTCCACAAGCCTTTGGTTTTGTCGTGTAGCTCCTTTATATAACCTATACAGAATCTGCGCGTTTGGATAACATGAACTGTGGGCTTGGTGGCAGACTGACTCTGAGCACCCCCACTGAAAATGTTAGCCTGTTTGCATTAGCTAGCTCACAGTGCCACTAGTGTCTCCTCTTATCGGGGAGAGAATAGTTTCTGGCAACCTTAGAACATGACAAACCTGATCCCTCAGGATCGTGGAAACAATGTACTACTTTTTGCATAGTCACTCATGCTCACTTATTCGGTCTCAGAGAGTTACACAGAAGAAGCAGTCGGGCGTGTTACAATAAGTATTTATTGTACATTTGTTCTTCTAGTGTAAGATAGATGTGCTGCAATAATTGTTAGACAGTAGCAGATATATATAATCAGCAGTATGGTGAATATAAATGGATAGTACAGTTCTACCATTTTGCAATAATCATAAATGCATACATGGATATAAAATGCATGATAAAAGAAAGCGCGTACTCCTACGATGCCTATCTAGATGTACCTAAGTGTACCTAGCATGTGAGTAGGTGTGAAGCCAAGAATCCCTCTAGGATTTGGTCGAACTCCATTACCTGAAGAGAGAGAGTGTGGGACCCCGGCCCGGTCTCGGGTTGGACACCCCGCAAGGGATGTGCTAGACCACTGTCAGCTGGAGCGTCTGCATGCAGGAGCCTCAGCGTCTCTGGTCAGTGTGTCGGCCTGGAAGTCTCGGTTCCCTCTAAGTAACACTAGCAAGAGGTGCTGTATTTATACAGAAAGTGTCTCAGGTTCCTTTGTCCCTTGTTGCTTGTATTAGCCATTGTTGGATTTGAGGATGACGTATGGGATGAACGGTGTACGTAGATATGGGGAGGAAGGTGGTGTAGCCCCAGCTTGGTTTCTAAGAACCCTTATGAATATTCATTCAGACTGTGTGAGTCTATTGATGAAGTTATAAGACACTATTGTTCACGGAGAAACCCTCCTTCTGGGCCCAGGACTAGAACTAGGTAAAAGGTTCAATCCTAAAAGGTCCGTTACTGTGTAGTATTGGGGGGTGAATTGTAGCTGAAGGTGTAAGACATTACCCGGGCCTACATTAGGGTACCTATATGAAACATAGCACCCACTCCTCTTCCGAATAGTCAACAATGATAAAAATGCCATCGAACTATTCACTTTACAAGGTAAAAGCGCATAAAATTTATAAAAACATTTTTCGTAAAATCATTTAAAAACAGTCTTAAGAGGTGAAAAAAAGATGGAGATAAAAACTTTTAACTTTGAAAATCAGTTTTTTTTTGTTTGGGATTGCTACTTAAGCCGAAGTCCTAATTGAGATTGTTTATATCAATCGAACCACTACAAGCGTCTGAAGGCCATGCTTTTCAGCGAAAGTGTCAATTTTAAAAGAAATGTTCCAAATTTAGTTGAGTTTTTGAAAAAAATGAACAATCTGAATTCCTTCCCAGCACACGATGAGCCAATTTTAGATTAAGTGTCCTGGCTGGGAGAAGCAACATCATCGTTGCTTGCTGCTGCAGGGGGCGGTCCTTGTAAAACCTCGCAAAGTACGTCAATGGAGCACAGATGATATTCAGTACTGCCAACAGCTGGTGTAGAGGCAGCCGGTGCTTTAGTCGATACCTGGGTGCTAGTGGTGGAGCTGATGCTCAACCCAGTTGTAAAAGGCACCTGCGGATTCTCGAGGAATGCAGCCATCAAGATGGAAATACACTGGGGACATTGCCGAGCATGGGCCCTCAGGGGTTCCAGCCTGGTATTAAAGTCCGCAGGCGTGTCCTTTGCAAGTGTCAGACAAAGATCCAACACGCATTCTTCACTGCAAAACAGGCATCGAAGAACAGGTAAGATGCAGTCCATCCAGACTGGTCTAAACGATAGGAACCAAGAGGCACTTAGTTCCCGTAGGCGGGGTGTGCCCAGATGCTGTACCATGCGCTCACGGTATTTGCGCTCCAGGAGCGCTTTTGCCATCTCGTTGGTAATTGGGTCGTCCATTGTGGATCAGGAAAATGACAATCAGGATTCCTGCGATAGAAAGCAGGATCAGCGGAAGACCTCGAAAAACGCTTCCCAATACGGAGTGTATAAAATTTGGAATAACTCCGAGGATTGTCTGAAAGGTGCTTAGAAATCCTGACCCTTAAATAGGTGTACAATACCACTCGTATCAGACATGTTAAAGATACGACCCACCATTTCTATGAAATGAAAGGGGCAGTTTGTACGTATAAGTGCCTGTATCTCAGTCGAGGTCCTTGTGATCTGAAGATCAAAGGTCTCTCGAGCGGGGGTTAAGGGTACGGTTTGTTGTAAAAGCATGGCTTTCAGTCTGCTCAAAGTATCAAACTGTATAAAGGAAACATTCAACGAAGGCCATAACGGCGCCTCCCTGACTGTACTTGTTGGGGGAAACAATACTTGCATACAGCAAGTGACCCTGGAGTTCACAGTGACCAGATAGGCAATGCCCGGAAGCATCCCACAGCAACCTTGATCGTTCAGCATCAAGTAACTCCCATTCGAGAGCAACTCGAATACCGGTGTAATCACGGCTGCTGGAGTTCCTTTCATATGGCAGGACAAGTTTGCTATTGAACCATTGCAAGCTCCGTGCCATTCCGTTGATGGTGATTCTGCTACCGTAAATGGTAGCCTATCCAGCTTTTCAATGCGCAACATTGTATATTTAGCTCCCCTTTGTGCCATTTCTATCTGTTAGATTGTATTCAGAAAACAGAGTCGCACTGTTGATAAAACGCCAAGGCACATAGCCTTCACGCAAAGATTGCAGTGTCCAGCTTAACGATATAATAGAACGTAACTGAGATTGCCCGTGTTGTAACATGGCCAAATCTTGTTCCAGTATGTCTATTGCAGAAGATACAATGTTGCCCAAGGAATATATCCTGGAGGTCAAAGTTGTTAACCCATTATTCACTACTGCTAATGTCTTTTCTAAGTTAATACGGTCTATTTCCCGTATCCTCTCTGCGGCCTCTTGTTGGGATATTTTCCAGTTTTCATTGTAGGCAGCATAAATGCCAGCATATATGAAACGTTTTTGACGGGGTTTCCTGGGACCTATTAAAAAATCCCTAAGATCCATGTCTTGTGTGAGTACTGATAAGTGCTGTTTCACTTCGGTGAGTGTTGAGGTCTCCAGCCAATGAAGGCACAACTTCCCAACACTGTAGGATGTCACTACCCCTGGATGTTCTCTTTGTACATAGCGTGGGTCCGGCCTGTGGATATGAAACCCTTCCGTTATAAACCCGAATCTTCTCTGACAAGTGTTTGTGTCTAAAGGCCAAACTACCCATTTCTTCCAATCAGGGTCTGTTCTATTGTACTGTAAAATGTCATCCAGTGTTGCCCCATCTTGTGTTGTTAAATTTTGCCACCCCTCCATCTGTGACGGTGTTGGAAACCGAGGTGTGTTCATGTCCTTGTTTTTGGCTAATCCAAGACAGGACGTTTGTTGCACAGTGTCATTTAAAAATATCATCTGCTGTGGGATGAGGCATGCTCTAAATAGTGCTTCTGTTCCCTGGACTTGCCAGTCCCTAGAACCCCAGACTGATTTGAAGTCTATTGTGTCCTTCCATAGGTCAAAACCCTGTTCAGACAATTGGGTGATAAAGGAAGCAGAGTATATCTGTTTGGTGTTCGTTAACATAATTTTCAGTGCTGATGTTGGTGTAACCTTATAATAATATGAGGTCGGGTCAGTGGTATTAAACCCTGAAAAATATGAAAATTTCTGTGCAAATGTGTGCAAACTACTTTTAGGTGGTGTAGGGCAATGTTCCCACTGGTGGTATTCAAAAACAATTCTAGGTGATGTAGATTTGTGTAGGAAATGATGACCATAATGTTGATAACAGTACAATGTGTCGTAGTCTGAAGTACCTTCTAACATTTCATTATTTGGAAATGCGGCAGTTTTCTCTAAGTCAGACAACATATCATTAACAGTTTCAGAGTCCCAATCATCAGAAAATGTACTGGAGGTAATGATATCACTTAATGAAATTTTAAATCCATGAGAAATTTTTAAAAGTTCAGTAGGACCGAATATTTCGAAATCAACCTTGTCCCACACTATACTGTCTGGTATAGGAACTGCTGTAATGTTCACTGATGACAAGTCTCTCTGTTCACGATAGGACGATTGATGTGGCTTCAGAATCAAATTAACTTTCTGTGTCGCGGAGCTTTGTTGCAGATAACGTCCGTTAATAAGCATGCTAAAAGTTATAACTAAACCTAGCCAGAAAAGAAAAAATAGTATCCCTGAAATCGCCCATAGTTCTACCCAAGGCGATACCAGGTAAGTCTTTTTGAGAAAGTTCATGAAGTCTTTAGCTTGCTGTTTACGTGATGTTTGGGCTGGCATCGTTTCTGGTTCACTTGGATCCAAAGAAAACGTATCAAAGTTCATGAAGTAGCCAGAAGCAGTTCGATCAATTGTAGGAATTGCATCGGGATTTGTTGAAATCGCATTTTGCTCTTGTCGAGGCATGTTGACGTAGACGTCTGTATTTGGTCTGATTGCAACTTGTGTGTTATTTTTTATTGAATTTTGAAGATGTACTTCTGGTTCAAGGGGAACGAGTTCCATAGCATTGTTGCTTAGTCCTTCATTCCATACAGGAGGCTCTTCAAACGTGATGAGTCTTTCTGTTTGAACTTCTTGGATGGTAGCTAGAGGAGAGCGTCTGCTACTGTGGCGTCCACGAGGCCTACTGTTCAGTATCGGCCATATAGTGTGGTTTGATTAAGTCGATTGACGCAAATCTTTTCTCCTTTTTTCCGGCAAGAGGTGGCAAAAGTACAGTTCTTGTTCCGTGAACTGCTAGGACAGATACAGGCTTTCTGTATGATGTTCCAAATTATTTTTTGTCCGCTATTTTTTCTCTGACCAGATCCCCAACCTTTGGGATCCAGACAGGTCTTCCTGTGTTTGCCTTGACTTCCCCAGTGGCGGTCTGTTTCTGGAGCACGTTACTTTGTTGTGTCCTGGAATCATTTAGATCCTGTAAAACAGCCAAACGATCATGGATATCAAATGGTTTTTTATCCGCCACTGCGCCTTCACAATAAAGATCAGGTACCCACATTCTTGTCCCAAATAGGACCTCATATGGAATGACACCCCCTAGAGAATTTCTTGGCTGGTTATTGAGTGCTCGCTGTACCCCGTAGAGATGATTGACCCAACTACCGCCCTTGCCTAATACCCTAGCTGTTAAAGATTGCTTTAAGTCCCGGTTTTTCCTCTCCACAACCGAATTTCCCTCAGGAAGGTACGGAGAGGAGTACCGCAATGCTACGCCCATACTTTCCATGGCCTCTTTGTAAGCCCGAGAGCTAAACGCCGGGCCACGGTCAGAATGTAACGTGCCAACTGCGTATGTCCCGATAAAGACTCGCAAATCTTTTATAACAGTTTGGGCGTCAGCCGAACGCTGAGGCCAAACCCATAGGAATCTTGAGCAGGAATCCACTGCAACCATGATATACTTGTAAGCCCCATCAGATTGTAAGGGGCCACAGTGGTCCAGATACACACATGCGAGGGGTTTGTCTGATTTTCGTAACTGTGTCTGTGCCGGGCGTTTTATGGTGGAGCCTTTCATCTGTTGGCAGATGTCACATTTCAAGACATAGTCTTTAGTTTGTTTTGTTAGACCTGGACACCAGTAGCGCTGTTTCAACAATGAAATAGTCGCTGTAACGCCTGTATGAGCAGAGCCCAAACCCTTGTGTGCTGCTAGAATTAAACCTTGCCTACGATCCATATTTGGTATTACTCTGTCCCCCACTCCAGGAATATGAGCAAATGGAATGTTGTTTGCATCTAACTTGTAGGAGTACTTGAGTGGAAATTTCTTTGGTACTGCTCCGCTGTTTTTGCTTGAAGCAATAACAGCCACCATAATCTCACCGTCTATCCTCGTTTTTGAACGAGTGATTGCAGCTACGGAAGCTGTGCGTACAGCCCCCTGTGCAGCTTCATCAGCCAATGAATTCCCTTCAACGTGAACGCCATCACGCTGATGACTCAGTGTATGAATCACGTGAGCCCTCTGTAGTTCGTTCTTTAACTCAACTACCTGTTCCCATAGCATTTTATGCTTAATTGTGCCACCTTTTGCGTCTTTGAACCCGTTTTGTTCCCAATTATGTAAATAGTCATTGTATGATTGTACACAGTAAAAGGAATCACACACTATAAGTGTGGGGAATTCGTGATCAGTATTCACCAGTGCTAGTATTAGTGCTTTTAATTCTGCCAACTGAGCCGTGCAGTCTCCTAGAGATTGCGTTTTGGTGTAATTTGGATAGAATTTTCCATCCCGCATGCGACCTTTAACGATTGCACATGCTTCGCTGTATTGTTGCTTACTCCCTACGGCTGGTTGAGCAGATCCATCAGTGTAAATAATATATTCATACTGATCTAGAGGCAAAATTTCGTTTGGTAGAGGATATTCTTGTTCGTATTGCAGGAATGCTTGTGTTTTTAGACTTGGATCAAATCTGTATTCAACATCCGTTGCAGTAAGGGAATTAGCCCATTGTATCCATCTTGGATGTAAGACTTTAGCATTTGGAATGCTAGCCTTTGTAACCGCTTCTAAAGCTGGTACTGAGGTCACAACTATTATGCGTTTTCCCTGAGCCAGGGCTCTTTCTCTTGCTACAGCGGTCTGAACTGCTGTCAGGATTTTTTCTGTTGAAGTGAAACGCATTTCTGTGTTTGTGTACAGGTGAGATTTGTAAGTGATTGGTACTGTTTCTCCTTCATTGAAGGTTAAATAAGTGTACCCGCATTGACCCGCTATTACACGGATCACTAAATTGCATATGTTTACTCTCGTCTGTAGGTGTTTTGAAGCTATCATGTCTTCTTGTAGTGAACGTAGGATGTTTGTGTGTTCCTGTGTCCATTGTTTAACTGAAAAGTCAGGTTTTATTAAGTCATAGAAAGGTTTTACCTTTTCTGCGTAATCTAAAATGTATGGTCTGCCAAAATTTAGGAATCCCAGTATCGATTGTAGATTTTTTAATGATCTTGGAGGCTGGAGCAGCGCACACTTTTCTAAAAAGTTAGCTGCCAGGCTCTTCCCTTCACTTGAAAGCTCGTATCCTAAAAACAGGACATTGAGGTGGGCTATTTTAGATTTCTTAAAATTAAATTTGTAGCCCTCAGAGGCGAATCCCATTATAATGGTGCTCACCCTGGTCAAGTGCCTTTTTAAGTCATCGTCCGTCAGATAAATATCATCCACATAGGACAATGCTTCCTCATCAAAATTTTGGAGTAACTCTGTTACTCTTGCTGAGAATTCCCCCGGGCTGTTCTTATACCCCTGGGGGAGACAACAAAATTGCCCCTGGGACCCCAACGCTGAGAATGCGGTCAAATACCTGCTTTCAGGCGCTATATTTTGGCAGAAAAATCCATTTGAGATATCAAGTGTGGTTTTGTATTTTTTTGGCAAAATGTTATTCATTAATGCGGCACTGTGTGCGTTTTGGACAGCTAATGTCTTTGTGCATGTGTTTAAATGTCTGTAATCTAAGACCAGACAATATGAGTTGTCCGGTTTGGATACGGGAAACAAAGGATTGTTCATTGGTGAGGTGCATGTTTCAATCACCCCTTGGTATTCAAGTTGATCTGAGATCTCCCTGGCCTGTTTTTTAGCTTCTTGCTTTATTGGATATTGTCTCTGTGCATTTGGTGAAACTTTTAACGGGATCACGTGGTGGGTTGAATCTTCATCCCAACCGGCATGATTTTTGTACAATGCTGGAGCTAGGGCAACTGCCCACTCCTGTGCATATGCATGTTTAAGATGAATGGGAACAAGGCCGGAAAATGCTGGAAAAATTACAGTTTCTCCCCTAGGGCACTCCATAACGAATGCTGGCGGCCAATCTTGTTCAGCTAATAGGATGTTATAACCCGATGATAGGTTTTCCAAAAATAGCCCTTTAACTTTCCTGGGCTTGTCCCCCTCCGTTTGGAGTGTTATTTCGTGTAACTTATGTGGGACACTCACCCTTGTATCTGGTGTCTCCACCGTGACGTAATCATTCAAGTCCGCTGTCAACAGAAATTCCATCAGGTTCTGGCGAGCTATTGTTACTTCTGCCGCACTGTCTAGCATCGTCAGAGCCCATTCCCCGTTCAAAAGTTGCGTCCTCAGAATTCTGGGCATGCCTGATCTTTATGCCTGCAACTTTCTTCTTCTTAAACTGAGGTTTTGATTTTGGCTTTTCTTCTTTCTTGGAAGTATAGTCTTGAGCGTGCTGCTTGTCTCTGGACTTTGTACGCTCTTCTTTGTGTTCTGACCGTCCTTCTCTCTCTGTGTTTTCCGTCGAGCCCTAAAAGGAACGAGAGGAACGTGTATCAGTATCCTGATACCTGTCAGGTTTCCTAATATTATCCCTATTCCTGAGGTTATACCTCTTTTCAGAGGGCTCCTGTGGGGGAGATCTGCCCCTGGATTGAGATCTATTTTCTTTAAAGTTTTGTTGTTTTTTATTGTCCCACTTCTTTTTAGAAGAAGCAGGTGTCTGCTTGGTAGTGTCCTTTTCAGAACTGCCCATCAGCTGTGGTTTTAATGCTTTCCCACCTAAACTGTCTCTGCCTAATTCTGCATATGCAGTTTCAATTATTTTGGGTAGTTCGTGTTGTTGGTCTAACGGACTGAACTCCCTTAGGCGTTGGCGGATGGCCACTGAAGCTGCTTTTCCCTTTATGTTAGCTAGTATTATGGCTGATACCTGGTCATAGTTACCTAGTAACTTCATCCCTACGTTTAGGGCAGGCTCTGCTCTGTACTCATTTTGTATTTGTCTTAATACATCAGGTACTACTGCTAATGACGGGATACCATGAGTTCTGGTATAAATGGCAGCAAAGACTGTACCCCAAGTGGTACAGTCCTCTAATTGTGCTGTTATCCCCATGGGCAAGCAGATTGTTAGCATTCTGTGTTTTTCATACGTGGTAGTATTCAGAATACTGCCTCTAGCTGAGTTATTTTCTGTGCTACCCAGAATGGTATTTGTTCACGTTTTGTGGGCATTTTACCCATTACCGCGTGTAATGTTTGTGGTGTGATCTTAGTTGCTGTACCCTGAGACTGGGTACCATTTGCTGCAACTGTTGCTGGTTGGACTGTGAAAGTCCTCATGACAAATTGTGTCAAATTTCTGTAGATTTTAATTAAATCCTTGTGTTGTAAGAGTAAGTCTGGCTGTTGCATTGTTTCAATGTCAGGATGTGGTGTGTAGGCCGCTAATATTGGCCATGTTGCCCCGTCTCCTCTGAGCGGGCCTAATCTTACTCTGTTTCTTATATGGGATTGGGCACCTTTAAACCAGTATATGTGTTCCTGGTACGTGAGTGGAACTTCTATGTCCTCGCAAGGACCATATTCCAGTGGTGCATCTCCTTCTGTATAGTAGTGAAATGTCTGTGTTCGTGCATCTGCTTCTGGGAATGTAACCCACGAATAGAATACCTCTGTTTTATTTGATTTGTGTGCCTCAATTACGAAAGCTACTATGCCACCCCTAGCTGGTAAACCATTTTCTAGTAATTTCAGGGTGATAGTGCGTCTAAATTTAGGTGGAATGAGAATTCCATCCACCTTTTCCTCTCCTCTTGAGAGGCGTCGAGCCACCACCGGGTTATCTTCGCTCTCAGTCATTTTGTACAGGAGAAGCTTTGTTCAAGGGAACTAAGATAAGGTGTTATGCACAATTTTAGGAACACTGTGTCCTTTCAAGCTTGATTAACCAGCAGCTAATAAATAGGTTTTTTTGCCTACTTAGCTGTGGCGGAATTTGTGCCCACCCACTCCAGACGTCTCTGGCGTTTTGTGAGTAGGGGTCTCTGAGAATTAACACAACTGAACTACTCAGATTCTACTGTTAAATAAGTACCCAACCATCATTGGTGGCGCCATGTTGTGTAGTTCCTATATATAACCTATACAGAATCTGCGCGTTTGGATAACATGAACTGTGGGCTTGGTGGCAGACTGACTCTGAGCACCCCCACCGAAAATGTTAGCCTGTTTGCATTAGCTAGCTCACAGTGCCACTAGTGTCTCCTCTTATCGGGGAGAGAATAGTTTCTGGCAACTTTATAACATGACAACCCTGATCCCTCAGGATCGTGGAAACAATGTACTACTTTTCGCTCAGTCACTCGTGCTCACTTATTCGGTCTCAGAGAGTTACACAGAAGAAGCAGTCGGGCGTGTTACAATAAGTATTTATTGTACATTTGTTCTTCTAGTGTAAGATAGATGTGCTGCAATAATTGTTAGACAGTAGCAGATATATATAATCAACAGTATGGTGAATATAAATGGATAGTACAGTTCTACCATTTTGCAATAATCATAAATGCATACATGGATATAAAATGCATGATAAAAGAAAGCGCGTACTCCTACGATGCCTATCTAGATGTACCTAAGTGTACCTAGCATGTGAGTAGGTGTGAAGCCAAGAATCCCTCTAGGACTTGGTCGAACCCCATTACCTGAAGAGAGAGAGTGTGGGACCCCGTCCCGCTCTCGGGTTGGACACCCCGCAAGGGATGTGCTAGACCACTGTCAGCTGGAGCGTCTGCATGCAGGAGCCTCAGCGTCTCTGGTCAGTGTGTCGGCCTGGAAGTCTCGGTTCCCTCTAAGTAACACTAGGAAGAGGTGCTGTATTTATACAGAAAGTATCTAGGGTTCCTTTGTCCCTTGTTGCTTGTATTATCCATTGTTGGATTTGAGGATGACGTATGGGATGAACCGTGTACGTAGATATGGGGAGGAAGGTAGTGTAGCCCCAGCTTGGCTTCTAAGAACCCTTATGAATATTCAGTCAGACTGTGTGAGTCTATTGATGAAGTTATAAGACACTATTGTTCACGGAGAAACACTCCTTCTGTGCCCAGGACTAGAACTAGGTAAAAGGTTCAATCCTAAAAGGTCCGTTACTGTGTAGTATAGGGGGGGGGGAAATGTAGCTGAAGGTGTAAGATATTACCCGTGTCTATATTAGGGTACCTATATGAAACATAACAGTTTATGTGTTCTCATGTAAGGGTAGTGAACATGTCACACCCACAATAAGCAGATGGATGTAAAGAGTAGATATGTTTGATTTTCAAGTGAGGTATGTTAAGGGAGTCAGGAACAAGGTAGCCGACTGCGCCTCGAGGTTACCAGTAGAACAAGAAGTTTAAGAGATGTGTGAAGAACAGGAAGTGGTGTCTTGGGTTGGTCAAGAGGTAATAAAGAAAGATGATTGGCACTGTGGGAAGACATGTTGTATGGTAAGATCAGTGAGTTTGTCGTCAAAGGCTAGCCAGATTTAACAAATTTGAGTAAAGATGAAAAACATTTTGAGGCTGTTAGGAGGAGTTGTATTTGGAAAAGCGGATGTTGTGCAGGCATAGCAAGAGAATTCAAATGGATGGTGTGAGGAGTAAATTAGTGTGTTTGGCACATAAAGGTCTCCTATGCAGGAATGTAACCAACACCAGAGTGATGAACAGACTGGTTGAAGAAATTATCAGAAATTTTGTATGATGTGCCAACGAGCTGACAAGACCAAGATTGTGAGGCAGACACCACTCGCGTATGTGAGTGTACCTAGTAAACCTTGGCAGAAGCTTGGGAGAGATATTGTAGGGCCATTGGAATGCTTGAAGCGTGCATAGAGGTTTGTACTTGTTTTGGTTCATTACACCAGCAAGTGGGTGCCAGCCAGATGCTATAGTTCGGTGACCTCAAGGATAATGATAGAGTTTTTGAAAGATAAATTTTACCGGGAAGTGATTCCCCGATATATTGTAAGTGACAATGGGGCTCCGTTCATGTCATAGGAATTGAGTGAGCTTTTGTGTGCAATGGGAATTGAACACCAACGTACGGTGCTTTATCGTCCCCAAGCCAATGGTTTTACTGAGGTCATGAACAAAATGTTTAAGGGGTGTGCACAGAGAGCATTGCATAATGGCAGATCTGTGGTGGATACACTCAGGGAGAAATTGTGGGCTCACAGACCACGCAGCCCCTCCATTTGAGGGGTCACGAGGTAGATTGGCTAGGACTAAATTGTCTTCTGATGGATGGGATTCCGTAAAGCACGGTCTCGGAGCACCAGCAAAAGTACAAAAGACGTCATGATAATCTGCATGGTGTGAAGAGATGTGTATAGAGTGTGGGTGATATGGTATACCTGAAGAAGCCAAGGTTTGTGAGGAAAGGAAAGTCCAACTTTAAGTGTCCTTTTAAGATCACGTAGGTCAGAAGGAATGTGGGTGTTTTGTAGTCAGGCGAAGTGTGGAGTATGTCCAGCCTGGTTAGACCTTTGGGAACATTAACTAGAGGTTTTAGGGACGATCATGCCGGTGCCCATTCCACCAAGAGAAGATTAAGGTGCGGGGAGAAATACCATGACAACAGACGAGAGTACCAAGACAAAAGACAACGAAAGAGGCCTGGTTGGTTGAAGGATTTTGTTTAATGCACTGTACATCCTTCCCTTCTATCCCTCCACTATCCTTATTCAATCCAAATAACAGACTAACATGTCCACCACTCATATTAATCACATATTTCAGTCTATTAATTCACCACTAATCCTTTATGGGTTCCGGAGTCGCGTGCTACTCGCCAAAAAAGCACTTCAACACCTCATCAGGGGGTCACAAGCGCTATATAAATGCAAACCTTTTTACCTCTTCTGCCCCTTCACCTATGCTTCTCAATCCAAATAACTGACTAACATATCCACCACTCAAATTACTTTCATATTTTCACTATACTAATTCACCACTAATTCTTTATGGGTTCCGGAGTAGCGTGATACTCGCCGAAAAAAGCGCTTCAATGCCTTGTCAGGGGTATTAAGCGCTATATAAATGCAATTACAATACAATACAATACAATACAATACTATGATATATATATATATATATATATATATATATATATATATATAACTACCTTATCTCGATTTTTTATAGCTTTAGAACTGTACAGTGGCATTTTCCCTACACTGTAAATATCTGTCAGGTGTCATCGTTTGATCTATAGTTTCATTTAGTATTGTCAAAATTAAAAAGAAAGGGGTCCAACTCAGCCAAAGGGACAGGACACCAACAGTGGACACTATAGTCAAGCAAAATGATCCCTTTGGGCTCCTTTTGAAACATACAACAAAGTCACATTATCTTCAATCATAAACCATTCACCAGCACCAAATAGTAACCCAAGACATAATATAAAAAATTCATATATTTTAGTCACATGAGAATAGAAACAGGAGCAAGCCAGGAGACGAGTCAGTCCCAGTTGAATTTGTGAGACCTGAACCATTTGAATAAGCTTTGATGGTGTGAGGTCCATAGCTCCGGTGGTCGAGATATTCTGGACCTATAATACAGTATAACCAATGAGGCAGTGGTCCCTGGTTTTCTTAGTTGCCGGTCTAAGATTTGAATAAGACTTAGAAAGAGGCCATCAAGGCAGGTCAGTTTGGCCCCTTTAATGAATGCCAGATTTGCGGTTCATCTAAGAAGGCAACCGGCTTAGTGAATAGGAGAGACGTATATCCTCCTTTAACTCACCAATTAATGGATCAATAAATTGGGGAGATTATTTAAAGTATTCTTGTTAGCCTGAAGAAGGTGGTGAATCGTTGGATACCACCGAAACGCGTCGCTTCTGTGTTTTAAGGAATACCCAAACAACACCTGGTCTGATTACAGCTGGTCTGGTTAAAAACACTTGAAATAACATTTAGTTTGGACAAAAGAAAAAATTGTACATCCAATGTGATACATTGATATTCAATTATATGTATCCTAAGTGTTTTTTAATGTGAAATAGGTTGTTGGTTTTGGGGCCTACAGAATAATTTTTAGTTCTCCCTCTTTTCTATGGATGAAATGTATTTTTTATATGTTTTTAATATATGTGCATTGGGTAAATACGTGTGATTTTTTAAGAAATATATACCATTGTGATACACGGCTAATAAAAATATATGAATTTTTTATATTATGTCTTGGGTTACTATTTGGTGCTGGTGAATGGTTTATGATTGAAGATAGTGTGACTTTGTTGTATGTTTCAAAAGGATCCCAAAGGGATCATTTTGCTTGACTATAGTGTTCATTTAGTATTGTACATACTTTTTTATCAATATTTTCATTGATCTAATTCGCTTGGCTGAAGTTATAGTTTGAGTTGTCAATAGTTAAATTGGGTGGGGCATAGTTTTCTGTTTATTTATAATCATTGCACAGGAATGGGCTTTATTCTATTGTTTGGTAGTAAGGGGTGTGTGTTGTGGTCTTGGGGAGAACTGTATGATGAGTGAGGGGTTCAATTCTAGAATTTGGAGGGGAGTTGAGAGAGGCATATGCGGGCGGCTCGGACGTGAGGCAGTTGGTGATGCACATTAATGCTCAACAAAATTAGATTTAACGCAACTCAACTTACATGAGTATTCTTGTTAATTGACTTGCATTACACTTCATGCCACAGTGTTATGTTGGCATTGCTAAGAGTGGTACATAACAGGTGCTGCTATTACCTAGTTGAAGTATACCAAATGTATCAACTTTAGAGGAGTGAATGCCCGATCCAAATGCAGAGGGTGTAGATTAAGCCAGATGCCAGCAGGCTTTGCTGGGCGATCCTGCCAGCCTGAATCGTCATATTCATCAGTTATGGTTACCTAGGCAACCATATCCCCACTCCCCCATGCATACACTGGTCATGACCTCACCCATGGCACCATAAGCCGGCACTTATGTCGGGATAAAAAAATTAAAAATGCACTTACCTGCAGGCTGGTCGCCGCCTCCCGGTCGTCTTCAGTCGTCGACACGCAGGAAGCAGGAAACACAAGGCTCCCCTAGCCAATCATGACATGCTGTCACCAGCATGACATAGCGTTGTGATTGGTCCTGAGCATTGTGGTTTGGCGCTCAAACGGGGACTATGAGCCTTTGCATGTTCTCCACCCAGGCTGTGCAATACAGCCAGTGGAGAACATGCAAAGTGCACACGACTGTTCGGCCAGCCCAAGACGGCCTGTCAAACTGTCATGCGCACTCAGAGTGTGCTCACCATTCCTCCCCCTGGCCCCTGCTCTGGCCAGCCCAGCCCCACCCAGCACCTATGCAGGTACGGAAAAATAAAATGATAATAGCATTGCATTATTATCATTTTATTTTTCCGTTTTGAACTGCTCACAGAGCAGTGGGGAGACGCTCTTCCG
The DNA here is from genome assembly GCA_963921515.1 of Calotriton arnoldi. Lineage (NCBI taxonomy): Eukaryota > Metazoa > Chordata > Amphibia > Caudata > Salamandridae > Calotriton > Calotriton arnoldi. The sequence continues at coordinate 2,961,080 of CAWUFW010001286.1, forward strand.
CCTTAGCGGAGGAGTCGCCGCTGATGAAGAGTCGCTGAATATATACATTTTGCAGGGCTTAATTTGTAAATGATAAAGTGTCTGGCCAAAAAATAAGTGCCCATGGACCGCACCTGCAACCATCAGCTCAAATTCGGCCCTGCATTTAAAATGCTTTTGGGCCTATCCACCAAGGAATGTGAGAGCACGTAAAAAAGTACTTACTGTAGGAGTACAACTTTGCCTGCTCCAACGTGCCTTAGTTAATAGGCCACTGTGTTATGAGCATCTAGCTACCTTAAGTGTGTTTTGTACTGCTTACATGTTCTGTGATGTGTGCTTCATAGCGCTATGAGATACTGTAAGCAGTCGCCAATGGAACAAAGCAACAGAACTGGGACAGTTGCAGCAATCTGAGTCTAACACATGTGAGGCAGAAGCTTTGAAAGTTTTGTTTCTCTGCTGCCCATCCCCTTTGAATGAATTATGCCTCATTCACTGAATGCCTATTGCCAGGAAAAGGTCAGTTTTAATCAGAGATTTGGACAAGGCGCTATGTCAGCTCCAAAATGTACCCAAGTGGGTTGAAAGTGTGCTGATCCAATACTGCATATGGGGCGAGATGTACAAACATTAGGAATACCGATTTCCTAATTGCAATTCTCTCCATATTCTCTCCGTATTCCTAATGTATAAAACTCATTGTGTTTTATTTAGGGATTCCTTGTGGATCTCAATTCGACCACGCTCATGAGTGTTAATGAGATAGTAGCAGTTTGAGACCCATTAGGAATCATAGTCTTCACAGCGATGGTGGCTTGCTGAGGTCAGCAGACCACCATGTCTGTGATTGTTTTTTAATAAAGCAATCTTTTTTTTAATTTTTTTTTTAAATGCAGCCTGTTTTTCTTAAAGGAAAAATAAAAAAAATGAAACCATAGGACCATTGCAAAAAATAATAATAAAAACAGACTATGATGCATCCAGCGCTAATTCACTTTAACAACAAAAAGTGCTGCATCAAAGCACTTTCTTAAATTAGATTCAGCCACCCTGCAAAGCATAGGCGCTGCTGTACAGCATGGCTACAAAAGTTGCCAAAGCACAATAGCTCTCACAGGTGATGCCTAGTTGCTTTGCCAGTTCTTTTCTCTCTTTCATTTTCTCTTTTTCTCTTTCTCTTTATCTGTCGCGCGCTCTTTCTCTTTGTTGGTTTCATAGCCTCTTTAGGCGCTAGGCTAACTATTTTATGGAAAAAGAAAGTAAGTAGATGCGTTATGGGCCAAGGCTAAGATATATTCTTTAACAAATAAAACGAACATTAGGGCACTTAAAATATTGGAACCCCATTTAAAAGTGTGGTGTAAAATCCGTTCTTTATTTTTCTCTTTTAATGAGTCAAGACTTAAGGACTCCTTAAATCTTCTCCTATTTAAAACTGCAATTTGGTTCCCTTATATTAAATCATCTTTGATATTCCATATTATTATCATTTCTTTGGATAATATTTGTTGTAAGCCCCTTTTTAATGACTACTGGCCCAATTCTCAGACAAATTTGTTGATCTGCCACTATGAGTTTATGTCTATGTTTGGAGTAGACTTCAGTTTTTTTTTTTTAGAATTCTCCAAATATACAAGGAGAACTCTCGGGAATCTATGACTGTTACATTTTACAAGAGTACTCATCTCAGTAATTATTTACACATGCAAATATACACTGTAAGCATGTGTGCATGTGGAAATTCTTAGTAAATGTACATTTGTAGGTTTTTTTTTCTCCAGTGGTAACTATTTAATGGAAAAATACTTTCACCCACAATCAAACCACATTCTTTCTTTAAACAGTAATTTACTCCTGATCTTCACAGGAGTAATTCTTACATCTTATGGAGATGGGCCATAACAAGTTTGTGAATACCTGCTAAATCACAGTTCCACTGGTCTGGAGGACATTCCATAGTGACAAATCCCCTTTGTAAAAATACAGTTCAACTAATCCTAATTCTCTAAAATGCGATTGGGAATTTACTCTCACATCTACATTAAATTGCGATTCTAAATTGAACTTAGGTATGTAAACAGTTTTCTAAGTCAATCTGAGGGTGGTGTGTGCAGTTTCACACAACTTGGGCAAGTGGAAAAGTTTGGATTAGATGTTAGATCTCTTGGTCAAGAACCAATAAATGACTATCACACCTTTGGTGGCTGCCTTTTCAGGTCGAAGCCGACCAGACAACACAGCTGTCTGGTTTGTTAACAACATCGTGGGGACATTCTGAAAGCTTCATTGAGAATGCAATCCACCCATTGCTTGGCTTTGAGTTTTGTAACTCACATTTGCTTGCTTTCTATTTGCTGGCTTGATTTGTTTTAGGCTGTCCAGCTTGAGTTTGTACCTCCGGTGGAGCATAGCCTATTTACTAGGCCTGAGTAATGAACTACGCTCTGCGTAGTTTTCTGCACTCCGCGCTCAGCGGAGCTTGCGGAGTGCAGAAAACTCTGCTCTGCGTAGTGCAGGGGATTTTTTTCGTTTATCACGCTCGCCAATGGTAAGTTGGCGAGCGCGAGCTGCGGCTCGGGTAGAATTTCTACTCGAGTGGCAGGAAGATCAGCGTGAACGACAGTTCGCGCTTCACTCCGCCACTTCCAGACCTCCGCAGAGTTTTTTTGTTACGCGGAACTCCGTGAACTCTGCCCAGGCCTACTATTTACTGCATTCTTCCACAAATGCTCTCTTTCTGTAAACAGACCTTTATATCTTGCTCTTATCTTGTCACATTTGCTGTGCATTTAAAGACAGGGGTCTTTGGAGCTTGGTGTTTACTTTTTTTCTCTGACTTCATAGTGAGAGGATTTATGTGGCAATCGTGCTGTGAAATCAAGGCTTTTACTAGCACACAGCAAAATTTAAATGTCTGTTAATGAACTGTGCAGATATTTCAGAATATACTATAATTAGGAAAGCTCAATTGAAACACTTTTTTGGTAGTTCTGAAGTGTGGTGGAAACAAATATTTTAATACAATCAAAACAAATCAATACACTAGTTGATGACATCTCCACACATTACCGTTTGTGCTCTGTATACTTCTATCAGTAAAACTGCATGTCTCTGCAAATGTAATGATCCTTTCAATTGAAAATGTGTTGTCTGTAATGACAGTACGCTACCACACCACCCATACTTCACACTATGCCACTCCACTCTACACTACTCCACTCTACAACACTCTACTCTATGCCCCTCCACTTTACGCCACTCTGACATACCATTCCATTCTACAACACTCCACTCCATTCTACGACATGCCACTCCACTCTACGACACTCCACTCCATGATACTCCACTCCACGTCACTCTGCTTCACACCACTCCACTCTGCATCACTCCACGACACGTCACCCCACTCTACAACATGCCACTACACACTATGACATGCCACATCAGCTCTATGACATGTCACTCTACAACACGTCACTTCACTCTACGACATGCCACTCCACTCTGTTCCCCTCCACTCTAAGACACTCTATGACACGCCACTTTAAAATGAGTCACCTCACTCTATGACACACTACTCTGTGCCACTTCACTCTATGCCATTCCACTCTATACCACTCCACTCTTTGTCACTCCACTCTGTGCCACTCTACGACACACGCCTCCACTCTACCCCCTCCATTCCATCTCCCTCCACCATACAACACTCCACTCTGTAACACTCTACGACACAAGACTCTACTTCACTCCACTCTACAACACTTTACTCCACACTACGCCACTCCACTGTATGACACTTCACTCCACTCTCCGTTACGCCATTCCACTCTACTCCACCCCACTCTATTCCACTGTATGACACTTTACTTGACTTTATGCCACTCTGCAACGCTCTGCTCTATGCCACTCCACTCTAGGCCAATCCACTCTACTCAACTCTACAACACTCTACAACCCTCCACTCTGTGACACTCTACTCCACTGTATGACACTGCATGCAACTCCCTCTACACCACTCCTCACCACTTTACTCCACTCAATGACACACTACTCCACTCTAATCGACTACACCACTCTACGCCACTCTGCTCTATGCCACTCTATGACAATCCACTCTACAACACTCTACTCCACTCTACGCCACTCCACTCTACAACACTCTACTCCACTCCACTGTACTCTAATGACACAACACTCCACTCCATTCCATGTCACTTCAATCCAGGACACTCCACTCTACGACACTCCACTCCACAACATTCCACTCAATGACACTCCACGCCACTCCACTCTACAACACTTTAGTGCACTCTATGCCACTCCACTCTACAACAATCGACTCCACTCTACACCACTCTACTGTACAACTCTCTACTCCACTCTTCACAACTCCCTCTACCCCACTCCATGCCACTTTACTCCACTCTATGCCACTTCACTTCACTTCACTCGACTCAACTCCACTCTACAACACTCCACTCTATGCTACTTCACTCTATGACACTCTATGCCGATCCACAATACTCTACTCCACTCTACACCCCTTCACTCTATGCCTCTCCACTCTAGGACTCTCTACTCTCTCCAGGACCCTCCAGAAATCTGTAGGCCACTCCACTTTACGACACTCTCCTCCACTCCACACCACTCTGCTCTACGACACTCTATGCACTCCACTCTACGACATGCTACTCCAGTCTATGATACCCTACTCCACTCTATGCCATGACACTCTATGCTACTCCACAACACTCCACTCTAAGCTACTCCACAACACTACACCAATCCACGCCACTCTATGCCACTCTATTCCACTCTGTGCCACTCCACTCTGTGACAATCTACTACACTCTAAGCCACAACACTCTACTCTATGACACTCTACTCCACCCTATGCCACTCCACTGTGTGACACTCTATTCCACTCCACTCTACGACACTCTTCTTATTGTACGCCACTCCACCGTACGACACCATCTCCACACTACACCCTTCCCATCTACTCCACTCTACTCCTCTCCACTCTACACCCCCATGCAACTCCTCGCTGCACCACTTCACGACACTCCACTCTATGCCACTCCACGCTACTCTACACCACTCCACGACACTCCACTCTATGACACTCCACTCTGCAACACTCCACTGTAAGACAATCTACTCCATGCCACTCTCCTCAATGCCACTAACTTTTAGCCATGCTGAACAGCAGCCACACTGGTGTACAACATGGCTAATGCATGTAGGCAAATACAACAGCTCTTGCATGGGCAAGACCTATTGGCTTTGCCAGTGCTTCTTTTAACACTCAACAACCTGCTGCACTAATGAGGGCAGTAAAGTTTCAAAGATCTTCTGCTTCTAGCTGCTTCATGAGCCACAGTCTATCCTCCACTGTGCCGAGCACCCAAGCAGGATTATTAACAGCACCAGATGGGATCACTAGCACAGAAACAACATTTATTGCTGTGTTGGTGTTTTCATTTATAATGCCTCACAAGAGACCTCTAGGGTCAGGATACACTGAACCAGGAAGCAGAAGCATGCTCAGCTCATAACTCTGACACTCAGGCAGGGCCGGCCTTTAGCATGGGCAAGCAGGGCCCAGGGCGCCAATTTTCTGAGGAGCGCAAGGAGCTGTGTGCGTTAAGGTTATGCCCATAGCAGAGCCCTTCTCTTCTTACTCCAGCCTTGTCCTTGTCCCTGCCTGTTCAATTCTGTGTGATTTGCCAGTTTAAAGTGCTTTTAGTCCTTCATTATCATGTGACGGGCTATGTTTTTAACTTCTTTAGCCCCCTTCCTTGCCCTCCTTTCACCCGTTGACCCCTGCTGGCACACCTTAACAAAACCATCATCTGCGTGAGGCAGCCAAGCAATCGGTGATTCAGGTGAGGTCTAGGGATGTTTGTATTGAGGGGCCAGTCCCTGCTCATCCAGGTACTGTCCAGTGAACACAAAAGGGACCCCCTGCTGCCTCATTTAATTCACTATCATCAGAAAGGGTGCCAAATTTCTCTCCACCCACCGCTAGGGCGCTATCTTAGCAAAGGTCGGCACTCAGGCCACTTGCTCTTAGACTGGCCAGTCAAACACCTCGAACGCTTGAGAGTATAAGTTGCAGTTTAATCATATTTTTAAAAGGCCCGTTCGCAGGCAGCCGGTCATAAATCAATCACATTATTAATCAAACCATAATTAATAATGTCTTAAATCAATCACCTTTAAAACAAACATGGTCCTGTTTATGGAAAGACGATCAAAAAATGAAGTCGTAGATACTGGAGTCTTTGTGGAGGGGATCGCAACCCTTCCCTGGGGTAGGCTGAACTCGCTACCTCCTGTGTTTAGGTACGGCCGGTCATTAGGCTTGGGCCACAAGTGCCGGGTACCATATCAAGAGATCCCCTTCCTGCTAGCTGGCTCTGCAGTCAAGCATCCCAAGGAGAGCAGCATAAGTCTGCCACAACAGGCCGGAAATGGGCTGGCCCATACTTTCGGCTCCAGATCATGAATGTCACGCCTTTGGCTTCCTACGTCATTGTTCCATCTGATGCGGCATGGGTGGGTCTGCTTGAAGCATCCACCAGCCACCGCTTTGACTTCTCTCTCACCTTCAGTTGGGCTTTTAATGCCCTTTGCCCATTTGAGTCAACTGGTCTGTTTGATTGGAGCTTTTGTCATTCATTGGCCGGTGCTTTACATGCTTTTCCCCCTTCCTTGCCCTTTGCCTTTGTTTCTAGGTTGGGTTTCCATTAGCTGGTAAAGGGGCAACTGCATATCTTCCTTATGTGACCCCATTTTGCCTCCACAGTCGCCGCGCTCTATCTTGTTGCATGGATCTCTGCGGGCCTTTGACTAGGCTAACACATAGGCCCCCTCAACCAACTGCACAGGCTGGCCTCCGCCACACTTCTTCCATCAACATGCTACTGAAATTACCTGTATGTGCTCTGCGCCCAAAGAGGGGTTCTCTCATGTGCAATAAAACTGTTTACCATACAAACATAAAATAAAGTTTTCTTAAAATATTGTGTTTATTATACATTAGCTGCCCTTGTGGAATCGGAAACACTTCAAGAACGGAAAATGTGGGTAAAACATGCAGTGCACACAACCATATTTAAAGAAGTGTGTCTGACATATTTTACTATTCCTGCTCTCAAACAACAAATTTGGGGCCAGATGTACGACCATTTGATTTTGCGAGTCTTTATTTGTGATTTTTTTGCGACTCGTAATTAGAGACTCACAAAATCAAATGTACTAATGTGTCTGGGACACATTTAGTGAGTCCCAAATGGGTCACAAATGAACCTGGTCACAATTTGCGACCCATTGAGAATGGCTACAATCACAGGGATGGTAGCTTGCTGGGGTCAGCAGACAACCATGTCTGTGATTGCTTTTTAAATAAAGTAATATTTTGTTTTGTAATGCAGCCCATTTTCCTTAAAGGAAAACGGGCAGCATTACAAAAATAATAATGAAAAGATTTCTTTTCATTTTTTAAGAGAAGGCAGTGGTCTGTGGAACCACTGCCAGCTCTTAAACAATGTTTTTACCCACATTCACAAAGGGGAAGGGGTTCCTTGGGGAACCCTTCCCGTTTGCGAATGGGTTACCGCTGCCTCTACGGAGGTGGCATATTATTAATGTTTTGCAACCTCATGCTGGTTGCAAAACATTCATACATACCAGTCCTTTTTGGTCTTAGAAAGGGATGCCCTAAACACGCCGTTTCCTAATACCAAACCGCAAAAGCAAAATGCAATTCAGTAACAAGTTACCGAGTCACATCTTGCCTTTTATACATGGCAAAATGCATTTTACTGGTCGCCGTTTGCGACTGATAAAATGCTTTGTAGATCTGGCACTGAATGTCTCTTGGCATTTTGCAACATGAAGAAAAAGAAAATGTTCATCATATGTTGGAATTCTTTTATTACGCAAAACATACATTTAGGGCCATATGTATCATTATTGGAAATATCGATTACCTAATTGCGATTCTGAGTGAATTGTAATTAGGTAATCGGTATTCCTACTGTATGAAACTCAATGAGTTTCATTTAGCGATTCCAGTGGCTCGCAATTGACCTACCTCATTAATATTCATGAGGTAGCTCGCAATTTGTGAGCCATTTAGGAATCGCTAAGAACACAGGGTGGTGACCTGCTGGGGACAGCAGACCCCCATGCCTGTGTTCGCTTTTAAATAAAGCAACGTTTTAAAAAAATTCCTTAAAGGAAAATGGGATGCATGTAAAAAAGAAATATGAAAAGTTTTCTTTTCATTTTTTAGGAGCAGGCAGTGGTCAATAGGACCACTGCCTGCTCTGAAAAAATGTTTTCGCTACTATTACCTTAAAACCTGTGCCCTAAGTCTTTCCGCCTCTTTTCTGTGTTTACAAAGTATTTGTCTGTTTAAAGCGCTTCAGTTTTGTGCAGTACAGCAACTACTCCATTTCTCCTTAAAACCTATGTCCTCATTCTCATATGTATTCCACTGAAAGCAATTTTAGGCACCCTTTTCATATGCACTTAGGTGCAAGAGATGTAGCCTAACGGTCACAGCTACATTCCACTCCACTTCACTCCACTCCAATCTACCCCACTCCACTCTACTCCACTCCAATCTACCCCACTATACCCTAGTCTAACCACGAAACTCCAATCTAACCCACTCCACTTCAATCTACCCCACTCCACCCCACCCTTCCCCATTCCCATCTACCCCATCCCAATCTACCCCTCTCCACTCCATTCCACCCCAGTCTACCCCAATCTACTCTACTCCACTCCACTCCACTCTCATCTAACCCAGTCCACTCCAATCTATCCCACTCCACCCCAATCTGCCCCACTCCACCCAAATCTACTCCAATCCACCAAAATCCATCCTAATCCATCCCACTTTCCCCTACTCCAATCTTACCCTCCCAACTCTGCCCTACTCCAATATACCTCACTTCAATCTACCCCACTCCAATCTACCCCACTCCAGTGCAATCTACCTCACTCCACTCCAACCTACCCCAATCTACCTCTTTCCACTCCAATTTATCCCAATCTAACCAACTCCACTCCAGTCTACCTCATGCCACTTCAGTCTACCTCAATGTACCCAACTCCACTCTACCCCACTGCACTCCACCCCAATCTACCTCACTCCACCTCATTTTACCACACTTCAATCTGCCCCACACCAAACTACCCCAATAAAACCCACTCCACTCCACCCCACCCCGCTAACTTTTGGCTATGCTGAACAGCAGTCATACTGGTGTACAACATGGCTAAAACACATTGCCAAGGCTAAAAGCTCTCGCATAGGCGAGACCTATTGGCTTGGCCAATGCTTTTTATTTCTTAGATGTGTGCCCCAGTATACATCCCCTATGTAGTATTCATATTGTGGCCATAAATGTGCAAACACTATTACTCAAAAATGATAAATAAAGATAAAAGAATTCTATAATTGCTTGCCTCGAAGTGAACAGAGTCAGAATGTACGCATACAAACTCAGCATTGTCTTCAAGGCCTTTTCGAAAGTACATTCTGATGAAGGTCCCCTGGGTCTGTGTCTCGTTAGAAATAGTGCTTTTATTCCTGAAGTGACTTTTTCAATTGAATTTCTGAATATTTTATAAAGCAGTCTTCGGCTGTGTGCTGAGAGGGCAGTTAAATTTCCTGATGCCCTTCGCCTCCCCAAGTCTCTAGGGGCCAGGCTACATAGATTAGGCCGCTAATAGTATTTTGTGTCCTGTATGCTGCAAGTTAAAAATGTCGCTAAGCCAAGGTCTCCATTAAGTATGGTGCATAAATTGCACTGCTCCCAGCTCTACAGTAGAAATACACAAAATGTCTACATTCTTTTAGAATGGTATGTCTATTAATTCATAAAAAGAGTCACACTGAAGCTGACCATTTATTTTCATGCCAAATTGTGACTCTTATTAACAAGCATTGTCAAGGCCAATAGGGCTCGCCTATTCGGGACCTATTGGTTTTGGTGGAGTGGTGTGTAGTGGCGTGATGTCAAGTGGAGTTGAGAGACGTGACGTGGAGTGGAGCTGCATTGTGTGGCATGAAGTGGAGTGTCATTGCCCAGCATGCAGTGGAGTGGAATTGTGCGGCGTGGTGTTGAAAGGTGTGGCATAGTGTGGCGTGGAGTGTTATTGTGTGGTGTCGAGTGGCATTGTGTGACATTGGGTGGCACTGTGTGGCATAGAATGGAGTGATATTGTGTAGCAGCACTTTGTGGGATGGAGTGGAGGGGAGTGGCATTGAGTGGAGTGGTGTGGCATTCTGTGCAGTGGAATTGTGTGGCATTGTGTGACAAGGAGTGGCGTGGAGTGGCATGGAATTGTGGGCATTGTGTGGAGTGGATTGGAATTTTGTGTCATTGTGTAGAGTGGAGTAGAGTGGAATTGTGTGGCATGGAGTGGAATGGAATTGTGTGGCACTGTTTGACGTGGAGTGGAGTGAAGTGGAGTGGAGGCACTGTGAAGCAATGTGTGGCATGGAGTGGAGTGGAATTGTTTGGCATTGTGTGGTGTGGTGTGGAGTGGAGGACATGGAATTGTATTGAATTGTGTGGCTTAGAATGAAGTGAAAGTTTGGGGCATTATGTAGCCTGGAGCAGAATTGTGTAGCATTGTGTCGAGTGGAGTAAAGTGCAGTGGATTGGAGAGGAGAGGAGTTGTATGGCATTGTGTGGTGTGCACACAAATCTCTGTCACCCTCTCTCTCTCCTGTCTAAATTGTACTACGCTGTCAAATTTCACTAGAGCTGCTCAGATGGCTGTATTAAACTTGTTGCGATGCTCCGGACAGGCAGATCAGTTGAATTTTTTATAATGCATTTTTTTACTTTGCGATAAGACGTGCGGTTCTGCTGAAGAAAGGTTCAAAATATGCATATAGCACTAGTAATTAAAATTCAAGGAGCTTGCAGTTTTTACAGATGTTAGTGCACCTCATCAAAGACGTAGGATGTTTGCACACAGATTAAATTACAGCAATGAAATGTAACGTGCCAAACGTGCCAGTTGCACACTGCAGATGTTAAGGATACAGCAGTATCTGCTGATTAATGATACGCCATACCGGTTTCAGGAGAAGGCAGAGCATGAGCATAGCAGCAAGTATGTGAATAGACAAAACAGGCGAGTTCATAAGGGCGTTTTAAGAACAGTAGCTGAATTCTGTAAACTGAATGAGAAAACATGAAGGAGTGGTTGGGCGAGAGGGGGAAGAAACACCATGGACAAGTAGAAGTTGGAGGGGAAGAAGAAAGTCCCTTAATCACAGTGCAAGCAGCGGAAGGACACTAATTAAGATGAATCAATCTGTGCTTAGTCCATGATCCACAGAAGGAACAGGAAGTGATTCCAGACACATGCTGGCCAATCATGAGGCAGCGAAGAAGAGTGACAATGAAGCCAAGAATTGGTAAGCAATGGGCAGGCTTCAAGCCCTATATTGCAATCAATACCCCTCGCAGCGACAGAGCCTGTGTTGTAAGCAGGGGCAACCTAAAAAGGACTCATAGTTCGTTAGTTCAACATTTTTGGTGATCAAATAGTCAAAAGCAGACTTGGTGAAAGGTCACCTGGCCAGACTATGATAAATGTTCTTAAATATAATTTCTCGCTGCAACTGAGAGAGAAAGGTAATGAAAAGAGATAGGAAGCGAGTGGGATGTTGAACCCAGACCACACCTATCCACTGATTTAGCAGGGAAAATAATCTCCCTCATCACAAAAAAACATCTTTCTTGTCTGGGTTGGTGGCCTGGTAGAAGAAACCTTGTCTAGCCATATGGCAGATTTGTGCCAGTGTTTTGGATTGCACACTAGACTGCCTAGAGTTCTTGAACAGCTCAATGGAACGGAGGTCATGTGATACCTCTACAACCCCAAGAGGGTGGGTTATGCAAAGTAGGGATGGGTGTAACTGGTGTAATTCTCTCTAGCGTAATTAATTGTAATTACCACAATATTACTCGAAATTATGCGTAATTGTGTGCGAAGCGTAATCCAGCATTTAGCACTGTTTTCATAATGCAAAATACACCCTTGTGTCCAAAATATACCAGAGGATGTATTTTGCGCTAAAGAAAATAGCTCTAAATGCTACAGGACATAAACAGTATTATCCGGCAGCCACTCGCTCTCTCTTAATTCGTTGTTCCTGTGCCCCTGCAGTAGGATTTTTGCCCCAAATGGCTCTTAATTACTCATGCTGGAGTAATCGAGTAGTTTCGCATCATATTACTGACATTACTCTAATATCTCCAGTGTAATTAAAATTTCGTCCTGGACTAATTTTAGACCCCTGCCCAACTGTTGGTGGGATATACACGCAGTTCACAATACCCGGCAGGGGGTTGTATGTCTGAATGGTTTATACTTGATATGTAATCTGACATAAATATTGCGTCCTAATTGTAGTTTAATATTGTTCTTTCCGGTGTGGACTTTCTATTAATAACTCAAATTACTCAATTGAAAATGATATTTAGGACAAGATCACATTCTGACAGGGATAATCTGGTACCACACCCTGGACTTCAACTTTCAATAGACCTGCCTCCTTGGTGTTCTCAGGTAGTCATGGTAGGAAAGTACCAAAGTTTCTGCTCCAGTTCAATGTAAAAGCAGAAGCTCTCACGGATGTTGGGTGAATAGAGAAACAAGCACTGGCCAAGCCAATTATTTTACATTTTTTTACAGTAAAAAGTGTGTTTTCAGGCTTTAGGAACACACAGAGTACAGGCTCGGTGTGGGCAGCAGCAGTGAATGCACCTCTCATGCCCAGAACAAGCACAATGTAGTTAGTTCCAATTTTTTTTTGTTTAAAGGGAGCAACTAGAAAGTTCCAGAGATGAGATCGAACCTTCCTTTCGCTAGCCCACATACTACTTCTGAAACGGTCAGTTTCCATGCCGCCCCACTGGTAGCTGTGGACGAGCAGTTAAGGCCTAACTCATGAAGGCTGGTAACAAACACAGTGTAGCAATGGTGCTGGAATGTAAGAGTGAGGGTGTTGCCCCTTACACAAGCCCTCTAAAATCATGGGGGTTATACGCGTTCTTACACTTCCAAGCACTTTTAATTCAATATAAATGATACCAGTCATATGCAATCTAGTGAGCGTCAGAAAGTGCTTTACATTTTCCCAATTTCAAACGGACATTTGGAAATAGAAGACTTTTAATTGAAAATATTTTTTTATCAGAAAATATATAAACAAAATGTTTTGAGTTATTAATCACCAAATTATAACATATTTAGAAAGAATATTAGAAAATTATTTTCCATTAAAAGTCTTTTCTTAAGCCCAAATTCCCATCACACATCAATTATTCCTGGTACAATTAGATGTAAATTTAGAAGAGTGGGGAAGGCATTGGAAATGTTTGTGAATATCCACAAAGTTTTCATTTTATGAATATTGACCTAATTTTCAAGAGGAGCTTACTCGGCACTGTCCTTGGAACACCCACAAGGTGCTGTTTATGGCTGTGGCATTTCTACACAAGGCAGAAATTCCACAATTGCAACTGGCCTCTTCATCTATACAATTGCATGTAATCAGTCTGGCCTTTTCATCTACACAATTGTACGTAATCAGTCCTTATGAAAGCACAAAGGCCAGACTACTAATTAGCGGTCAAGTGGCAATTAATGGAATACTAGCTTAGAGGGGTCAAATGCCTGTCACAGTGATCAAAGAATAACTTACCCAGAAAAACATCAGTGGACTAGATGAAAGTCTGAAATTCCAGAATAACATAGGCATAGATGGATCTATGATGTAACAGAACAAATACACTGATGCGTAAGTTTGCAAATGTGTCATGTTTGACTAAAAATTTAATTTTAAAAACATAGAGCAATAATTCATTAAAGTAGCTTCAGTCTTGTGTCCATCAGAAAAATGAAAGTTAATATAACACTTTTTTTAACTGCAATCAAAATATTGTTTTATCACACCCAGCATTAAAAGTCGTGTGCCTTATTTGTACATCCAATGTCGTTGAGAATTGTACATTTTTGAAAAAGTATGAAAGATTGCTAGCAAGTTGTTTGCATATGCTATTAGCTTTATTTTTTTCACTCAATTCCAGTAAAGTATTATATAAGTTTAAATTATAAAAGAATCCTCAATTTTCAAATAGACACATCTAAACTAAAATATGCATTGATTTGTAAAACAAAAAACAAAAAAAAGAACATCGTCTGGTTTAATGACATCTAACGTTCGACTCTCTGAAGACACATGAAAGGCTGCAAGAGAAAACAGTTCAAAGCAGGGCCTCCTTATTGCCCATTCTCCTCCTGATCCTCTCCACGTCGTCTGGGTGGGTTGCAGCACCTGCCGCACACCTACTTCCAGCATCACCAAAGTGTAGCACAAAATGGTCACACCTGCTGATCGGCGCACACATCAAAAGTGTTATTTGTCCCCACATTTTGCCCATTGTTTGCAATCAGACCTACATTTTATGCAGGCACAGCACAGTATTATTCGCAAAGAGTATGGCTCTATATAAAAGAAATGACCAAAAAGTCCTCTATGGTTCTGAACTCATATAGCCTACATCTATATATTATGGAAAACTATCTGTGGTCATAATTCAGCTAGAGAACATTATGTTCCATTACAGACTAGCATTTTTACAGTCTCTTAATAACTGTATGCTATTTTCAGGCGCGGCCAGTGCAGGTAAGAGCGGTGAGGCGGGGGGAGTCGACAGATGACGGAATAGGGAAAATAAAATAAAGAAATAAAACCACCTACCTTGCGCTCGCCGCATCGCCGAGTTAGCGATGCGGTGAGCGCAAGGTAAGTGTTTTTATTTATTTTTTTATTTTATTTTCCCTAGTCCGTCGCCTGTCGACTCCCCCCGCCCCACTGCTCTTACCTGTACCGGCCACACATGGTTATTTTTCAAAGCAAGACCTTTGATTGGACATTGGACTTTTTGTGTGTGAGCAAGGCACCTTGCTGCACTGCCCTATGCCAAAGTAAAGGGGCAGGAATGCACCATATTTAAGCAATACAGTGCAAGCCTGTCCTTTCTCCCTGCGCTGGTGCCTTTATGGCACCCAAGCGGCAACGTAGGTACCCTTGCACCATGGTGCAAGGGTGCCTCTGTTGCAGGCAGGATTGTTTTTGTACAGGAAGGGACACCTTCCTGCACAAAATCAATCCTACGAGTCATTTTCCTCTTCGTATGTGTGCTGCAGAATGCAACATACATGGAAAAAGGCAAAAAACTAGGAGAAATTAACATATTTCTCCTCGTTACGCCTCGCCTCAGGAGGCGTATGAATTTGACGCTTCCCCAGGTTTACATCACTTTGTAAATCTGGGGCAGCGTCAAATTCCATGGGTGTTGCATGGGAAAACGCACCGCCACGCCCATGGAACGCCTCCCGGGCGCAGACTAAGGTGACGCATTGATTTGAGCTGCGTCACCTTACTCATGATTTATGAGGCCACTCAAATCTTTATGAGAGCCCAGCGTCACACGTGTACCACTTTACGTGGTGCAAAAGTGACGCAGGGCTCTCATAAATAAGGCCCGAGGGATCTAAATACTCTCCTAAAAAGGAGCAGCTCAAACTATTCAACTGTTTAGTCATTTACTCTGTTTCTTACATACATCCTCCTTGTCAGATATCATAAAAATGTTCCTGTGATTGTGTAGTGTGTTCAACATATCAACTTGGCAATAGCATGCAGCTTGCATTTGCTAATTCCCAGAAAACTATATATACACCCATTAATAGTATCCAGACGTTACATTGTCACTAAATTATGTTACATATCTGTGCTAAATCTAAACAGCAATTTATTAATGGTGAGACTGTGTTTATCAGGTAACTACTAACCGTTCACTATTTCACTGGTCTAACTTATTTACCAAAGTCTTATTAAAGGCATTTGAAAGAGAGCATGGAACATTATAAATAGTGGCCTAACGAGCAATAATGCAACAAGTGCATTGCCCCGGTGCTTGGGTGAACGCTGTCTCTTATTTACCTGGACAATCCATGGCTTAGGACGAGTGTCTGAAATGGTCGTTATGTAGAGTTTGTCTATAGTTTTAAAGCTTGTGTAAGGAACTGAGAGCAGCTTGCTCACAGCCAATCAGCTTTCCATTTCCAGCACTGCAGCCAAGCATGTCTGTGTATAAACCATGTACAGACAGGGTCTGTACATGGTCAGTGTGCTTGGTCAGTAAGATTGGTGGGGAGGTATGAGGTTTGGATTGCCCAACAATCACACTGGAATACAATATTAAAATACGTACTACGACAAGCAAGGTGCATGAGAGGGGCTAAAAAGGAAGTGGAAAGGGAGACAAATGACAATTGGTACCGGTGAGAAAAAACAATATTTTGTAAAATAACCAACATTTTTTAAGACTTTTAGAACAGAGAGGGAGAGATTGTGTGTGCGTTTTTATCTGTGTGTATGGAACAATTCCTGATGAAATCCGACATACACCTCACCATCCCCTACTGAGAGCACCTGGACCCAACTATTTACAAGAAAATACATTTACTAGGGGGGTGTAACACCCCAAGCACCCTCAGTGAAGCCTCGCCCCCATGTAATTGCACTCTGGAATAAGCCACACTCTGTGAGCCAACCTATGTTTGGCTTATAAGCTGCCCAGCCAGTCATAGCCCTCTCCACAAAGCTTCCCCATTTGATGGCACATTTGGACTTGCGGATCTTTATGGCCTCTGAGCAGGGGCGGCTCCTCCGTAATGCCGGAGGAGCGTCGCCCCCCTGCTAAAAGAGGAAAAATAAATTGATAATAAAAGCATTTTATTATCATTTTATTTTTGCCCAAACAGCTGACGACGTGTGTCTTCAGCGGGGGCAGGGCCAGGCAAACCTGTTGGACAGGCATGGCAAGGGGAGGAGTGGTTGGCACTTTTAAGTGCACATGTGTGTTAGGCCGGCCGTCCTAGGCCGGCCAAACACACATGCACACTTAAGTTTCTCCAACCCGTCTGTGTTGCACAGCCAGGTTGGGAAAAAACCCCAGTCTCCAATGCACTGTCTGAGCGGCAAACAAAGCCACTCATACCAATCCCAGTCCTTCTCTCATGCTGAGAATAGTATTCCCGGCATGAGAGAAGTACTGGGATTTTGCATCCAGGAGCCTGCGCAGTCGGGGTCCAGGATTGGAGGAGCGAAGGAAGGAAGGCGGCCGTCGGAGCGGCAGGTAAGTGTTATTTTAATTATCTTTGATAGTGCGTTTGGTTTTTGACTGTATTCCCCCTCCCCCCTTTGTATTCCCCCGCCTCCTGTGCCCCACCACTCAGCAATAATAGCATCCACCACTGCTTCTGATGCCCCTTTTGGTCTCTCTTTGTTTTTTGGCTAAGGCGTTAATTAACACTGGACCCTGCCTCGTATGCAACGGACATTCACAATAATGGGGCGCGTTTTCCTGGATTGCGCTGGGCGCATCTTTAGAAATGTGAGCCCAGTGTAATCCAGGAAAATGTGCCCCATGTCTAATATGGCCCCAGTAGTGCTCCACCACTTCACTACAAGCACAACCATTGGTGGGCTGACGCCGCCGCTTCAGGAGTACCCTTAGCAGCATTATCTTAGACCCTTGACCTGCAGTGCCAGCACTAGGCCATCATCAGATTGTCCTACCGCTGAGCCCTCAGCTTGGAGGGTTAGAACAGTGCTATAATCCTGCAGTATAAGACCAGAGCCTTTAGCATTCATTGCCAGGTGCTGGACCTTCACTGTACAGTAACAGTCATGGCTCTCACAGCACTGGTTCAGGGCTCTCCGTAACATAGTAGGGCCCTAGGGATCTAAGTTGTCGTCACACCATGAGTCCCTCGCCTCACGGTGCCGACACCCAGGAGTGCCAGCCTAGGGCACTCAGCTTGCAGTGTCAGTGCTGGACCTTTCCCTTGCAGTGCCAGTTTTGGGTCTCACTCTCCAGTACCAGCCGTGGCCCTCACACTGCATTGGTTTGTTCTTCTATTTCCACGCTATACGAGGCTCCTAGGGACCTAAATTCTGTTTTGGGCAGGAGTCTCAACAACACACAAATATTTCAAGCCCCTTTAAGGTTGCGACTCAATCCTTATGGCCCTCAAGGCTCTTGATCTCAGCAGTGCTGCTTACGCTGCTGAATGCCACCTGCATTTGTCTTGTAAAAGTTATTAATAAAGAATCCACCCAACTTGACTTCAAGAGGGCTTCATGTTCCTTTTTTAATATTAAGTTGACCAATCAATCTTTTCATTCTGCTTTACATTTTAAAATTCGACTTTTCGTTCCAATTTCTTTCTCTTGTATCTCGCTCACTGCAGCAGTGGTGAGTCTGAGCAGGGAACATGGGTGCAAGAGCTGTTGGGAAGAGGAAGTTACCTAGAAGATGAGTAGGCAATAGCTAAATAAATGAAAACAAGTATACATCATGGCTCTGTGAATGGCACTGCCTCACTACATTACTGGAGCTGTGTTTGGAATAGATGGATTAAAAAACAAGTTTGGAAACTTTGTCTGAGGATGATGTCCTTGGATTTTGTAGAAGGCTGTGAACATTATTACATGGTGGCCATCTTTGCTGTATGGTGAATTGCTTTGTGGCATGGTGACTGTCTACTGTGTGGTGCATGTTATTGCTGTGAGATTACTGGTCTTCCTGCAAGATCATTGACCTGGTTTTATGGTTGTCAGCTTTGTTGTGAGATTATCAGCTTTGTAGTGAGGGTGTAGGGTTGCTGGTTACCAGGTGGTTGGCTTGGTTGCATAGTGGCTACAGCAGCAGCTCCTCCGCTAAGGCGGAGGAGCCTCGCCCCACAGGAAAAATAAAATGATAATAACACCATGTTATTATCATTTTATTTTTCCCTACTGGCTTTGTTTAGGTGTGTGGCGGGGATGGGCTGCCCACAGAGCAGGAGGAGAAGTGGTGGGCACTTTCTAACTGCGCATGACGGTTTGGCCAGCTGCCTTGGGCCAGCCAAACAGTCATGCGCATTTAGCATTTCTCCACCCGGCTGTATTGCACAACCGGGTGGAGAACATGCACAGCCTCCCACTCCCTGTCTGAGCACCGAACAAGGCCGCCAGACCAATGACGATGCTGATGTCATGCTGGTGTCATGCTGGTGATAGCAGCATCGTAATTGGCTTAGGGGAGTCTGGAAGCCTGTGTGCTTCCTGTTTCCTGCGTCAACCGAAGAGGACGGAGGAGAAGCGGCGGCCTGGAGGTAAGTGGATTTTTATTTTTTTCCTTTTATTTTTTTTGACCCCCCCCCCCCTTCCCCCTCTCTCCCTGCCTCACCACTACTGCCCTGTAGCAGCCGCTACTGGTGGTTGATTTTCCTGCAAGATGGGGGCTTGGTTGTGGGGTGGGAACTTTTGCTTTGAAGTTGATGATGTTGTTGAATATGTTAATTAAAGTGTATTGCATTAAAAAAGCCTCTTGACCCGCAAATTATCAGTCTCTAACTGTGGGTGTATGGGATCTCGAGAAGATTATTGGCAGAGGAGCATATGACAAACCCTGGACTGTGTTGCACTGTAATTTGGTATTTTTGAGGTAGCTCAGGTGTTAGCAGGCGGCTAGATCAGAGATTTCATTGTCAGTGAGATTGTGTCCTGGTGCCTCTTGCCCACTACAAGTCCTGTAGCATTGTTCTGGATCACTCAGACATGGGAGTTTGGCCTGTTTGGACAGTCCAGGGTAGAGTGAGTTAAATTATGTGAGAGTAAAGTGTGGGCTACTGTACTGAAGTGGCTTCAGGAGAGCAGGTGTCCAAGTTGACAAAAGTAGTGGTAGACTTCAGAGGATATCTGTGTGTCAAGGTTGAATTTGGGGTCAGGTAAGATATCTGATTTTTTCAAGTTGATGCAGTGGTACAGAAGTGGGTATGATTGACTGACCAATGTTTGGTGCATGGACTTGAGTGAGATGGAGGATGATGGTGTGCTTGGTGTGAAGCAGCAGATTTTACAATTTGCTTCTAATGACTTTTAGGAAACTCCCTGCCAAACAGGGGCCTGTGGCAGTTTTCCTGGCAAAATTAAAACAATAGGGAGGGGAAAGGGGTCAGCTTTAACTAGTTCCCTTAATCTATACATATCACATAAAGGTGAGATCCTAAATGGGGTAACATTATCTGGTGGTCACCAAGATTCAATTTTAATAATGGTGCCCTCAATAGGATTAAAAATAATATGTGTAGGTCTCCAGCTAGTAACTAGTCATATAATCTATCTGGAGTCAACATGTTTCGGCAATACGTTGAAGTCCAAATGGGTCAGTGTCTTCTATCAGGACTTAGCTCCCGAATGAATGCATGCCCTACTTATTGTGTTTAACCCCTTCCATGCTCATGACGAGCTGGACTCGTCATGGCACACAGTGCTCGTGTGCTCATGACGAGTCCAGCTCGTCATGGAACCCAGTCAGGAAATCCCTCTGGTGCGGGCACCAGAGGGATTCCCTTTCATCCCCTAAAGCCTCGGGAGCTGGGGAAGAGCTTCCCCAGCTCCCGAGGCCCCCTGGTTTCCCTGAAATGACGATCGGCGCGCACGTCGCGCTGATCTCATTTTCAGTGAAACTGAAACTGAAATGAGCCAAGAGGCTCATTTCAGTTTCAGTTTCTACGTGCTCAGGGGGCTATCTCAGCCCCTGAGCACGTAGAAACTCAGGAGAGGTATCGTTGGAAAGGGAGAATCTCCCTTTCCAATGGTACCCTCACTAGTGGATCCCTGCTTGGGGATCGCCCCAGGAGGGCGATCCCCAAGCAGGGATCCACCCACTAGGCACCAGGGAGGGGGAGCGGCCCCTTGGGCAAGGCCTTTGCTCCCCATACCATTTTTGGCATAATTAGTCTTTCTGCCCCCTGGGGGGTAGATGGGGGCAGTAGCCCCAATCTGCACCCCGGGGGTAGAAAGCCCACTAGACACCAGGGATTTCTATTTAAATTATATTTAGGGTGGGGGCTGCCCAAAGCGGGCATGCCGATGCCCCCATCCCCCCGGCCACAAAATTAGTCTTTCTGCCCCCCTGGGGGCAGATGGGGCAGTAGCCCCCAATCTGCCCCGGGGGGCAGAAAGCCCACTAGATACCAGGGATTTTTTTAAAATTATAGTTAGGGGTGGGGGCTGCCCAATATGGGCATGCCAATGCCCTCACCCCACCCCGCCGCAAAGGTACAGTCTTTCTGCCCTCCTGGGGGCAGATGGGGGCAGTAGCCCCCAATCTGCCCCCGGGGGCAGAAAGCCCACTAGATACCAGGGATTTGTTATAAATTATAATTTGGGGTGGGGGCTGCCCAATATGGGCATGCCAATGCCCCCACCCCACCCCGCCGCAAAGGTACAGTCTTTCTGCCCCTCCTGGGGGGCAGATGGGGGCAGTAGCCCCAATCTGCCCCAGGGGAGCAGAAAGCCCACTAGACACCAGGTTTTTTTCCCTCAATACATTTAGGGGTGGGGGTTGCCCAAGATGGGCATGCCAATGCCCCCACCCCTCCCCCACGAAATTCCAGTCTTTCTGCCCCCCGGGGGCAGATGGTGGCAGCGGCCACCAATCTGCACCCACCCGGGGGTTCAGAAATACCCTAGATGCCAGGGATTATTTTTTTATAGGCCCGGGGTGGGGGCTGCCCAGAATGGGCATGCAAATGCCCCCACCCTACCCCCAAAGAAAAAAAAACTTTCTGCCCCCCAGGAGGGCAGATGGGGGCAATAGCCCCTGATCTGCCCCCCGGGAGGGGGCAGAAAGCCCACTATGCGCCAGGGATTTTTTTTTATATAGGTAGGGGTGGGGCTGCCCAGAATGGGCATGTCAATGCCCCCAACCCAAAAAAAATGCTACAGTCTTTCTGCCCCCCTGGGAGGCAGATGGGGCAATAGCACCTTATCTGCCCCGGGGGCAGAAAGCCCACTAGCCACCAGGGATTTTTTTTTACAAAGTTCGGGTGGGGGCTGCCAAGAATGGACATGCCAATGCCCCCACCCACCCCAAAAAAGATGTCACTGTCTTTCTGCCCCTCCCAGGAGGCAGATGGGGGCAGTAGCCCCTGATCTGCCCCCGGGGGCAGAAAGCCCACTATGTGCCAGCGATTATGCTGGCTTTTATACGGAGGGGTGGGGGCTGACCAGCATAGGCATCCCAATGCCCCCGACCCCCAAAAGAATAGCCACAGTCTTTCTGCCCCCTCGGGGGCATATTGGGGCAATAGCCCTGATTTCCCCTCCCCAGGGCGGCAGAAAGCCCACTAGGCACTGACTTTTTTCGGAATGTGCCTACCTGTTGAATTTGGTTCCTAGCTCTGCCGGCACCCAGGGAAACCTAGCAAACCTATACATTTTTTAAAACTAGACACCCAGGGGAATCCAGGATGGGCTGACTTGACTGGCTCTCACCAGGTTCTGTTACCCAGAATCCCTTGCAAACCTAAAAATTTGTCCCAAAAAACACATTTTCCTCACATTTTTGTGGTGGAAAGTTCTGGAATCTGCGTGGATCCACAAAATTCCACCCACCCGCGTTCCCCAAAGTCTTTCGCGAAAAATGGTACCTCACTTGTGTGGGTAGGGCTAGTGGCCGCGACAGGAAACGGCCCAAAACGCAACATGGACACACCACATTTTCACAGTGAAAACGGACCCTTTTTTGCAAAGTGCCTAGCTGTAGATTTTGAACCCTAACTCTGCCGGCACCTAGGGAAACCTAGCAAACCTATACATTTTTGAAGACTAGATACCCAGGGGAATCCAGGATTGGGTCACTTGACTGGCTCTCACCAGGTTCTGTTACCCAGAATCCCTTGCAAACCGAAACATTTGTCAAAAAAAACAAATTTTCCTCACATTTCTGTGGTGGAAAGTTCTGGAATCTGCGTGGATTCACAAATTTCCACCCATCCCGCGTTCCCCAAAGTCTTCCGAGAAAATGGCACCTCACATGTGTGGGTAGGCCTAGTGCCCGCGACAGGAAACGGCCCAAACGCAACGTGGACACACCACATTTTCACAGTGAAAACGGACCCTTTTTTTGCAAAGTGCCTAGCTGTAGATTTTGAACCCTAACACTGCCAGCACCTAGGGAAACCTAGCAAACCTATACATTTTTGAAAACTAGACACCCAGGGGAATCCAGGATGGGGTGACTTGACTGGCTCTCACCAGGATCTGTTACCCAGAATCCCTTGCAAACCTAAAAATATGTCCAAAAAACACATTTTCCTCACATTTCTGTGGTGGAAAGTTCTGGAATCTGCGTGGATCCACAAATTTCCTACCACCCTGCGTTCCCCCAGGGCTCCTGATAAAAATGGTACCTCACTTGTGTGGGTAGGCATAGTGGCTGAAACAGGAAATGGCCCAAATCGTATTGTGGAGACTTCAAAACTACCTATAACAAAACTACCTGGTTTTGGGGGGGCACCTGGTTTTTGGCCCCGGGCTCGCCGCCATCTAGGGAAACCTACCAATCCACACATTTCTGAAAACTAGACACCCTGGGGAGTCCAATGAGGTATGGCTTGCGTGGATCCCCCAACGTTTCCCTACCCAGAATCCCTGCAACCCTCAAATTTAGCTGAAAAAACCATATTTTCCACATATTTTTGTGTGGAATCACCGTGCTGGCACAAATGTCCTACCACCCAGCGTTGCCCTTGTTCCCCGAGTAAAATGATACCTCACTTGTGTGGGTGTCCAAAGCAGAACTGGCTAAAAACGTATTTTTAAAAAATATAGCGCTTAGAATTCTCGGTGCTATACCCTAAATCCCTATGTTTTGGGCTCTTCCCAGTCACAGGCCTTTGGCCCACCCAAACAAGTGAGGTATCATTTTACTCGGGAGAACAAGGGGAACGCTGGGTGGTAGGACATTTGTGCCGGCACGGTGATCCCACGCAAAAATGTATGGAAAAAGTGATTTTTTCAGCTAAATTTGAGGTTTGCAGGGATTCTGGGTAGGAAAACGTTGTGGGACCCACGCAAGCCATACCTCGCTGGACTCCCGGGTGTCTGGCTTTCAGAAATGTTTGAGTTTGGTAGTTTCCCAAGATGGCCGCCGAGCCCAGGGCCAAAAACTCCTGGGACCCCCTTGCAAAACCAGGTTGTTTTGTGATAAGTAATTTTGATGTCGCCTCAATAGGTTTTGGGCCCTTTCCTGTCGTGGGTACTTGACCCACCCATGCGAGTGAGGTATCATTTTTATCGGGAGACATGGGGGAACACTGTGTGGTAGGAAATTTGTGGATCCACGTAGATTCCATAACTTTCCCACACAGAAATTGGAGAGAAAGTGATTTTTCAGCTAAATTTGAGGTTTGCAGGGCATTCTGGGTAGGAAAACGTTGGGGATCCACGCAAGCCATACCTCGTTGGACTCCCCGGGTGTCTAGTTTTCAGAAATGTGTGGGTTTGGTAGGTTTCCCAAGATGGCCGCCGAGCCCGGGGCCAAAAACCCAGGTGACTCCACTTGCAAAACCAGCTTGTTTTGTGATAGATCATTTTGATGTCTCCTCAATACGTTTTGGGCCCTTGCCTGTTGCGGGTACTTGAACCACCCACACCAGTGAGGTTTTTGGCCCTGGGCTCGGTGGCCATCTTAGGAAACCTACCAAACCCACACATTTCTGAAAACTAGACACTCTGGGGAGTCCAGCGAGGTATGGCTTGCGTGGGTCCCCCAATGTTTTCCTACCCAGAATCCCCTGCAAACCTGAAATTTTGCTGAAAAAATTCACTTTTTTCGCACATTTTTGTGTGGTAAAGTTGTGGAATCATGGGATTGACACACATTTCCTACCACCCAGCGTTCCCCGAGGTCTCCCAATAAAAATGGTGCCTCACTCGGGTGGGAGGCCCAAGTACCCGCGACAGGCAAGGGCCCACAACGTATTGAGGCGACCTCAAAATGGCCTATCACAAAACGACCTGGTTTTGCAAGGGGGTCCCATGACGTTTTGGCCCGGGGCTCGGCGGCCACCTATGGAAACCTACCAAACCTACACATTTCTGAAAAGTAGACACCCGGGGCATTCCAGGGAGGTATGACTTGCGTGGATCCACCAACGTTTTCTTACCCAGAATCCCCTGCAAACCTGATATTTTGCTCAAAAAATCACCTTTTCCGCACATTTTTGTGTGGTAAAGTTGTGGAATCATGGGGCTGACACAAATTTCCTACCACCCAGCAATCCCCCAGGTCTCCCGATAAAAATGGTGCCTCACTCGGGTGGGAGGCCCAAGTACCCGCGACAGGCAAGGGCCCACAACGTATTGAGGCGACCTCAAAATGGCCTATCACAAAGCGACCTGGTTTTGCAAGGGGGTCCCATGACATTTTGGCCCGGGGCTCGGCGGCCACCTACGGAAACCTACCAAACCTACAAATTTCTGAAAAGTAGACACCCGGGGCATTCCAGGGAGGTATGACTTGCGTGGATCCACCAACGTTTTCTTACCCAGAATCCCCTGCAAACCTGATATTTTGCTGAAAAAATCACTTTTTTCGCACATTTTTGTGTGGTAAAGTTGTGGAATCATGGGATTGACACAAATTTCCTACCACCCAGCGTTCCCCCAGGTCTCCCAATAAAAATGGTGCCTCACTCGGGTGGGAGGCCCAAGTACTCGCGACAGGCAAGGGCCCACAACGTATTGAGGCGACCTCAAAATGGCCTATCACAAAACGACCTGGTTTTGCAAGGGGGTCCCATGACGTTTTGGCCCGGGGCTCGGCGGCCACCTACGGAAACCTACCAAACCTACACATTTCTGAAAAGTAGACACCCGGGGCATTCCAGGGAGGTATGACTTGCGTGGATCCACCAACGTTTTCTTACCCAGAATCCCCTGCAAACCTGATATTTTGCTGAAAAAATCACTTTTTCGCACATTTTTGTGTGGTAAAGTTGTGGAATCATGGGATTGACACAAATTTCCTACACCCAGCGTTCCCCCAGGTCTCCCAATAAAAATGGTGCCTCACTGGGTGGGAGGCCCAGTACCCACGACAGGCAAGGACCCACAACGTATTGAGGCGACCTCAAATGGCCTATCACAAAACTACCTGGTTTTGCAAGGGGGTCCCATGACGTTTTGGCCCGGGCTCGGCGTCCACCTAGGGAAACCTACCAAACCTACACATTTCTGAAAAGTAGACACCCGGGGGATTCCAGGGAGGTATGGCTTGCGTGGATCCCCCAACGGTTTCTTACCCAGAATCCCCTGCAAACCTGAAATTTGGCTGAAAAATCACTTTTTCACACATTTTTGTGTGGTAAAGTTGTGGCATCACTGGGCTGACACAAATTCCCTACCACCCAGCGTTCCCCAGGTCTCCCGATAAAATGGTGCCTCACTCGGGTGGGAGGCCCAAGTACCCGCGACAGGCAAGGGCCCACAACGTATTGAGGCGACCTCAAAATGGCCTATCACAAACGACCTGGTTTTGCAAGGGGGTCCCATGACGTTTTGGCCCGGGGCTCAGCGGCCACCTAGGGAAACCTACCAAACCCACATATTTCTGAAAAGTAGACACCCGGGGATTCCAGGAGGTATGGCTTGCGTGGATCCCCCAACGGTTTCTTACCCAGAATCTCCTGCAAACCTGAAATTTGGCTGAAAAAATCTCTTTTCACACATTTTTGTGTGGTAAAGTTGTGGCATCACGGGGCTGACACAAATTTCCTACCACCCAGCGTTCCCCCAGGTCTCCCGATAAAAATGGTGCCTCACTCGGGTGGGAGGCCCAAGTACCCGCGACAGGCAAGGGCCCAAAACATTTTGTGATAGGCAATTTTGATGTCGCCTCAATACGTTGTGGGCCCTTGCCTGTCGCTGGTACTTGGGCCTCCCACACAAGTGAGGCACCATTTTTATCGGGAGACCTGGGGAACGCTGGGTGGTAGGAAATTTGTGTGAGGCCAGTGATGCCACACTTTCCCACACAAAATGTGTGAAAAAGTGATTTCTTTCAGCTAAAATTGAGGTTTGCAGGGGATTCTGGGTAAGGAAACGTTGGGGGATCCACGCAAGCCATACCTCCCTGGAAGCCCCCGGGTGTCTACTTTTCAGAAATGTGTGGGTTTGGTAGGTTTCCTTGATGGCTACCGAGCACGGGGCCAAAAACCCAGGTGACCCCCGTGCAAAACCAGGTCGTTTTGTGAAAGGCCATTTTGAGGTCGCCTCACTACGTTGTGGGCCCTTGCCTGTCGCGGGTACTTGGGCCTCCCACACGAGTGAGGCACCATTTTTATCGGGAGACCTGGGGGAACGCTGGGTGGCAGGGAAATTTGTGTCAGCCCCATGATTCCACAACTTTACCACACAACAATGTGCGAAAAAAGTGATTTTTGAGCAAAATATCAGGTTTGCAGGGGATTCTGGGTAAGAAAACTTTGGTGGATCCACGCAAGCCATACCTCCCTGGAATCCCCGGGTGTCTACTTTTCAGAAATGTGTAGGTTTGGTAGGTTTCCTAGGTGGCCGCCGAGCCCCGGGCCAAAACGTCATGGGACCCCCTTGCAAAACCAGGTAGTTTTGTGATAGGCCATTTTGAGGTCGCCTCAATACGTTGTGGGCCCTTGCCTGTCGCGGTACTTGGGCCTCCCACCCGAGTGAGGCAACTCATTTTTATCGGGAGACCTGGGGGAACGCTGGGTGGTAGGAAATTTGTTTGAGGCCAGTGATGCCACACTTTCCCACACAAAAATGTGTGAAAAAGTGATTTTTCCAGCTAAAATTGAGGTTTGCAGGGGATTCTGGGTAAGGAAACGTTGGGGGATCCACGCAAGCCATACCTCCCTGGAAGCCCCTGGGTGTCTACTTTTCAGAAATGTGTGGGTTTGGTA
>CAWUFW010001288.1:0-25743 GCA_963921515.1 Calotriton arnoldi
GTGGTTTGAGATAGGCAATTTTGAGGTCGCCTCACTACGTTGTGGGCCCTTGCCTGTCGCGAGTACTTGGGCCTCCCACACAAGTGAGGCACCATTTTTATCGGGAGACCTGGGGGAACGCTGGGTGGTAGGAAATTTGTGTGAGGCCAGTGATGCCACACTTTCCCACACACAAATGTGTGAAAAAAGTGATTTTTTCAGCTAAAATTGAGGTTTGCAAGGGATTCTGGGTAAGGAAACGTTGGGGGATCCACGCAAGCCATACCTCCCTGGAAGCCCCCGGGTGTCTACTTTTCAGAAATGTGTGTGTTTGGTAGGTTTCCCTAGATGGCCGCCGAGCACGGGGCCAAAACCCAGGTGACCCCCTTGCAAAACCAGGTGGTTTTGAGATAGGCAATTTTGAGGTCGCCTCACTACGTTGTGGGCCCTTGCCTGTCGCGGGTACTTGGGCCTCCCACACAAGTGAGGCACCATTTTTATCGGGAGACCTGGGGGAACGCTGGGTGGTAGGAAATTTGTGTGAGGCCAGTGATGCCACACTTTCCCACACACAAATGTGTGAAAAAGTGATTTTTTCAGCTAATATTGAGGTTTGCAAGGGATTCTAGGTAAGGAAACGTTGGGGGATCCACGCAAGCCATACCTCCTTGGAAGCCCCGGGTGTCTACTTTTCAGAAATGTGTGTGTTTGGTAGGTTTCCCTAGGTGCCGGCAGAGCTAGGGTTCACAAACTACAGCTAGGCATTTTGCCAAAAAGGGTCATTTTTCACTGCGAAATTGAGGTGTGACCACGTTGCGTTTTGCGCCGTTTCCTGTCGCAGGCACTAGGCCGACCCACACAAGTGAGGTACCATTTTTCTCGTTAGACTTTGGGGAACGCGGGGTAGGTGGAAATTTGTGGATCCACGCAGATTCCAGAACTTTCCACCACAGAAATGTGGGGAAAATGTGTTTTTTTGACAATTTTTTATGTTTGCAAGGGATTCTGGGTAACAGAACCTGGTGGGAGGCAGTCAAGTCACCCCATCCTGGATTCCCTGGGTGTCTAGTTTTCAAAAATGTATAGGTTTGCTAGGTTTCCCTAGGTGCCGGCAGAGGTAGGGTTCAAAAACTACAGCTAGGCACTTTGCAAAAAAAAGGTCATTTTTCACTGCGAAATTGAGGTGTGACCGCGTTGCGTTTTGCGCCGTTTCCTGTCGCAGGCACTAGGCCGACCCACACAAGTGAGGTACCATTTTTCTCGTAAGACTTTGGGGAACGCGGGGTGGGTGGAAATTTGTGGATCCACGCAGATTCCAGAACTTTCCACCACAGAAATGTGGGGGAAATGTGGTTTTTTGACAATTTTTTATGTTTGCAAGGGATTCTGGGTAACAGAACCTGGTGGGAGGCAGTCAAGTCACCCCATCCTGGATTCCCCTGGGTGTCTAGTTTTCAAAAATGTATAGGTTTGCTAGGTTTCCCTAGGTGCCGGCAGAGGTAGGGTTCAAAAACTACAGCTAGGCACTTTGCCAAAAAAGGGTCATTTTTCACTGCGAAATTGAGGTGTGACCACGTTGCGTTTTGCGCCGTTTCCTGTCGCAGGCACTAGGCCGACCCACACAAGTGAGGTACCATTTTTCTCGTAAGACTTTGGGGAACGCGGGGTGGGTGGAAATTTGTGGATCCACGCAGATTCCAGAACTTTCCACCACAGAAATGTGGGGAAAATGTGTTTTTTGGACAATTTTTTATGTTTGCAAGGGATTCTGGGTAACAGAACCTGGTGGGAGGCAGTCAAGTCACCCCATCCTGGATTCCCCTGGGTGTCTAGTTTTCAAAAATGTATAGGTTTGCTAGGTTTCCCTAGGTGCCGGCAGAGGTAGGGTTCAAAAACTACAGCTAGGCACTTTGCAAAAAAAGGTCATTTTTCACTGCGAAATTGAGGTGTGACCGCGTTGCGTTTTGCGCCGTTTCCGTCGCAGGCACTAGGCCGACCCACACAAGTGAGGTACCATTTTTCTCGTAAGACTTTGGGGAACGCGGGGTGGGTGGAAATTTGTGGATCCACGCAGATTCCAGAACTTTCCACCACAGAAATGTGGGGAAAATGTGGTTTTTTTGACAATTTTTTATGTTTGCAAGGGATTCTGGGTAACAGAACCTGGTGGGAGGCAGTCAAGTCACCCCATCCTGGATTCCCCTGGGTGTCTAGTTTTCAAAAATGTATAGGTTTGCTAGGTTTCCCTAGGTGCCGGCAGAGGTAGGGTTCAAAAACTACAGCTAGGCACTTTGCCAAAAAGGGTCATTTTTCACTGCGAAATTGAGGTGTGACCACGTTGCGTTTTGCGCCGTTTCCTGTCGCAGGCACTAGGCCGACCCACACAAGTGAGGTACCATTTTTCTCGTAAGACTTTGGGGAACGCGGGGTGGGTGGAAATTTGTGGATCCACGCAGATTCCAGAATTTCCACCACAGAAATGTGGGGAAAATGTGTTTTTTTTGACAATTTTTTATGTTTGCAAGGGATTCTGGGTAACAGAACCTGGTGGGAGGCAGTCAAGTCACCCCATCCTAGATTCCCCTGGGTGTCTAGTTTTCAAAAATGTATAGGTTTGCTAGGTTTCCCTAGGTGCCGGCAGAGGTAGGGTTCAAAACTACAGCTAGGCACTTTGCCAAAAAGGGTCATTTTTCACTGCGAAATTGAGGTGGGACCGCGTTGCGTTTTGCGCCGTTTCCTGTCACAGGCACTAGGCCGACCCACACAAGTGAGGTACCATTTTTCTCGTAAGACTTTGGGGAACGCGGGGTGGGTGGAAATTTGTGGATCCACGCAGATTCCAGAACTTTCCACCACAGAAATGTGGGGAAAATGTGTTTTTTTGACAATTTTTTATGTTTGCAAGGGATTCTGGGTAACAGAACCTGGTGGGAGGCAGTCAAGTCACCCCATCCTGGATTCCCCTGGGTGTCTAGTTTTCAAAAATGTATAGGTTTGCTAGGTTTCCCTAGGTGCCGGCAGAGGTAGGGTTCAAAAACTACAGCTAAGCACTTTGCCAAAAAAGGGTCATTTTTCACTGCAAAATTTAGGTGGGACCGCGTTGCGTTTTGCGCCGTTTCCTGTCGCAGGCACTAGGCCGACCCACACAAGTGAGGTACCATTTTTCTCGTAAGACTTTGGGGAACGCGGGGTGGGTGGAAATTTGTGGATCCACGCAGATTCCAGAACTTTCCACCACAGAAATGTGGGGAAAATGTGTTTTGTTTGACAATTTTTTATGTTTGCAAGGGATTCTGGGTAACAGAACCTGGTGGGAGGCAGTCAAGTCACCCCATCCTGGATTCCCCTGGGTGTCTAGTTTTCAAAAATGTATAGGTTTGCTAGGTTTCCCTAGGTGCCGGCAGAGGTAGGGTTCAAAAACTACAGCTAGGCACTTTGCCAAAAAGGGTCATTTTTCACTGCAAAATTGAGGTGGGACCGCGTTGCGTTTTGCGCCGTTTCCTGTCGCAGGCACTAGGCCGACCCACACAAGTGAGGTACCATTTTTCTCGTAAGACTTTGGGGAACGCGGGGTGGGTGGAAATTTGTGGATCCACGCAGATTCCAGAACTTTCCACCACAGAAATGTGGGGAAAATGTGTTTTTTTGACAATTTTTTATGTTTGCAAGGGATTCTGGGTAACAGAACCTGGTGGGAGGCAGTCAAGTCACCCCATCCTGGATTCCCCTGGGTGTCTAGTTTTCAAAAATGTATAGGTTTGCTAGGTTTCCCTAGGTGCCGGCAGAGGTAGGGTTCAAAAACTACAGCTAGGCACTTTGCCAAAAAAGGGTCATTTTTCACTGCGAAATTGAGGTGGGACCGCGTTGCGTTTTGCGCCGTTTCCTGTCGCAGGCACTAGGCCGACCCACACAAGTGAGGTACCATTTTTCTCGTAAGACTTTGGGGAACGCGGGGTGGGTGGAAATTTGTGGATCCACGCAGATTCCAGAACTTTCCACCACAGAAATGTGGGGAAAATGTGTTTTTTTTGACAATTTTTTATGTTTGCAAGGGATTCTGGGTAACAGAACCTGGTGGGAGGCAGTCAAGTCACCCCATCCTGGATTCCCCTGGGTGTCTAGTTTTCAAAAATGTATAGGTTTGCTAGGTTTCCCTAGGTGCCGGCAGAGGTAGGGTTAAAAACTACAGCTAGGCACTTTGCCAAAAAAGGGTCATTTTTCACTGCGAAATTGAGGTGGGACCGCGTTGCGTTTTGCGCCGTTTCCTGTCGCAGGCACTAGGCCGACCCACACAAGTGAGGTACCATTTTTCTCGTAAGACTTTGGGGAACGCGGGGTGGGTGGAAATTTGTGGATCCACGCAGATTCCAGAACTTACCACCACAGAAATGTGGGGAAAATGTGTTTTTTTGACAATTTTTTATGTTTGCAAGGGATTCTGGGTAACAGAACCTGGTGGGAGGCAGTCAAGTCACCCCATCCTGGATTCCGCTGGGTGTCTAGTTTTCAAAAATGTATAGGTTTGCTAGGTTTCCCTAGGTGCCGGCAGAGGTAGGGTTCAAAAACTAAAGCTAGGCACTTTGCCAAAAAAGGGTCATTTTTCACTGCGAAATTGAGGTGGGACCGCGTTGCGTTTTGCGCCGTTTCCTGTCGCAGGCACTAGGCCGACCCACACAAGTGAGGTACCATTTTTCTCGTAAGACTTTGGGGAACGCGGGGTGGGTGGAAATTTGTGGATCCACGCAGATTCCAGAACTTTCCACCACAGAAATGTGGGGAAAATGTGTTTTTTTGACAATTTTTTATGTTTGCAAGGGATTCTGGGTAACAGAACCTGGTGGGAGGCAGTCAAGTCACCCCATCCTGGATTCCCCTGGGTGTCTAGTTTTCAAAAATGTATAGGTTTGCTAGGTTTCCTAGGTGCCGGCAGAGGTAGGGTTCAAAAACTACAGCTAGGCACTTTGCCAAAAAAGGGTCATTTTTCACTGCGAAATTTAGGTGGGACCGCGTTGCGTTTTGCGCCGTTTCCTGTCGCAGGCACTAGGCCGACCCACACAAGTGAGGTACCATTTTTCTCGTAAGACTTTGGGGAACGCGGGGTGGGTGGAAATTTGTGGATCCACGCAGATTCCAGAACTTTCCACCACAGAAATGTGGGGAAAATGTGTTTTGTTTGACAATTTTTATGTTTGCAAGGGATTCTGGGTAACAGAACCTGGTGGGAGGCAGTCAAGTCACCCCATCCTGGATTCCCCTGGGTGTCTAGTTTTCAAAAATGTATAGGTTTGCTAGGTTTCCCTAGGTGCCGGCAGAGGTAGGGTTCAAAAACTACAGCTAGGCACTTTGCCAAAAAAGGGTCATTTTTCACTGCAAAATTGAGGTGGGACCGCGTTGCGTTTTGCGCCGTTTCCTGTCGCAGGCACTAGGCCGACCCACACAAGTGAGGTACCATTTTTCTCGTAAGACTTTGGGGAACGCGGGGTGGGTGGAAATTTGTGGATCCACGCAGATTCCAGAACTTTCCACCACAGAAATGTGGGGAAAATGTGTTTTTTTTGACAATTTTTTATGTTTGCAAGGGATTCTGGGTAACAGAACCTGGTGGGAGGCAGTCAAGTCACCCCATCCTGGATTCCCCTGGGTGTCTAGTTTTCAAAAATGTATAGGTTTGCTAGGTTTCCCTAGGTGCCGGCAGAGGTAGGGTTAAAAAACTACAGCTAGGCACTTTGCCAAAAAAGGGTCATTTTTCACTGCGAAATTGAGGTGGGACCGCGTTGCGTTTTGCGCCGTTTCCTGTCGCAGGCACTAGGCCGACCCACACAAGTGAGGTACCATTTTTCTCGTAAGACTTTGGGGAACGCGGGGTGGGTGGAAATTTGTGGATCCACGCAGATTCCAGAACTTACCACCACAGAAATGTGGGGAAAATGTGTTTTTTTTGACAATTTTTTATGTTTGCAAGGGATTCTGGGTAACAGAACCTGGTGGGAGGCAGTCAAGTCACCCCATCCTGGATTCCCCTGGGTGTCTAGTTTTCAAAAATGTATAGGTTTGCTAGGTTTCCCTAGGTGCCGGCAGAGGTAGGGTTCAAAACTACAGCTAGGCACTTTGCCAAAAAAGTGTCATTTTTCACTGCGAAATTGAGGTGGGACCGCGTTGCGTTTTGCGCCGTTTCCTGTCGCAGGCACTAGGCTGACCCACACAAGTGAGGTACCATTTTTCTCGTAAGACTTTGGGGAACGCGGGGTGGGTGGAAATTTGTGGATCCACGCAGATTCCAGAACTTTCCACCACAGAAATATGGGGAAAATGTGTTTTTTTTGACATTTTTTATGTTTGCAAGGGATTCTGGGTAACAGAACCTGGTGGGAGGCAGTCAAGTCACCCCATCCTGGATTCCCCTGGGTGTCTAGTTTTCAAAAATGTATAGGTTTGCTAGGTTTCCCTAGGTGCCGGCAGAGGTAGGGTCCAAAAACTACAGCTAGGCACTTTGCCAAAAAAGGGTCATTTTTCACTGCGAAATTGAGGTGGGACCGCGTTGCGTTTTGAGCCGTTTCCTGTCGCAGGCACTAGGCCGACCCACACAAGTGAGGTACCATTTTTCTCGTAAGACTTTGGGGAACGCGGGGTGGGTGGAAATTTGTGGATCCACGCAGATTCCAGAACTTTCCACCACAGAAATGTGGGGAAAATGTGGTTTTTTTGACAATTTTTTATGTTTGCAAGGGATTCTGGGTAACAGAACCTGGTGGGAGGCAGTCAAGTCACCCCATCCTGGATTCCCCTGGGTGTCTAGTTTTCAAAAATGTATAGGTTTGCTAGGTTTCCCTAGGTGCCGGCAGAGCTAGGGTTCAGAAACTACAGCTAGGCACTTTGCCAAAAAGGGTCATTTTTCACTGCGAAATTGAGGTGTGACCACGTTGCGTTTGCGCCGTTTCCTGTCGCAGGCACTAGGCCGACCCACACAAGTGAGGTACCATTTTTCTCGTAAGACTTTGGGGGAACGCGGGGTGGGTGGAAATTTGTGGATCCACGCAGATTCCAGAACTTTCCACCACAGAAATGTGGGGAAAATGTGGTTTTTTGACAATTGTTTATGTTTGCAAGGGATTCTGGGTAACAGAACCTGGTGGGAGGCAGTCAAGTCACCCCATCCTGGATTCCCCTGGGTGTCTAGTTTTCAAAAATGTATAGGTTTGCTAGGTTTCCCTAGGTGCCGGCAGAGGTAGGGTTCAAAAACTACAGCTAGGCACTTTGCAAAAAAAAGGTCATTTTTCACTGCGAAATTGAGGTGTGACCGCGTTGCGTTTTGCGCCGTTTCCTGTCGCAGGCACTAGGCCGACCCACACAAGTGAGGTACCATTTTTCTCGTAAGACTTTGGGAAACGCGGGGTGGGTGGAAATTTGTGGATCCACGCAGATTCCAGAACTTTCCACCACAGAAATGTGGGGAAAATGTGTTTTTTTTGACAATTGTTTATGTTTGCAAGGGATTCTGGGTAACAGAACCTGGTGGGAGGCAGTCAAGTCACCCCATCCTGGATTCCCCTGGGTGTCTAGTTTTCAAAAATGTATAGGTTTGCTAGGTTTCCCTAGGTGCCTGCAGAGGTAGGGTTCAAAAACTACAGCTAGGCACTTTGCCAAAAAGGGTCATTTTTCACTGCGAAATTGAGGTGTGACCACGTTGCGTTTTGTGCCGTTTCCTGTCGCAGGCACTAGGCCGACCCACACAAGTGAGGTACCATTTTTCTCGTAAGACTTTGGGGAACGCGGGGTGGGTGGAAATTTGTGGATCCACGCAGATTCCAGAACTTTCCACCACAGAAATGTGGGGGAAATGTGTTTTTTTGACAATTTTTATGTTTGCAAGGGATTCTGGGTAACAGAACCTGGTGGGAGGCAGTCAAGTCACCCCATCCTGGATTCCCCTGGGTGTCTAGTTTTCAAAAATGTATAGGTTTGCTAGGTTTCCCTAGGTGCCGGCAGAGGTAGGTTTCAAAACTACAGCTAGGCACTTTGCAAAAAAAGGTCATTTTTCACTGCGAAATTGAGGTGGGACCGCGTTGCGTTTTGCGCCGTTTCCTGTCGCAGGCACTAGGCCGACCCACACAAGTGAGGTACCATTTTTCTCGTAAGACTTTGGGGAACGCGGGGTGGGTGGAAATTTGTGGATCCACGCAGATTCCAGAACTTTCCACCACAGAAATGTGGGGAAAATGTGGTTTTTTTGACAATTTTTTATGTTTGCAAGGGATTCTGGGTAACAGAACCTGGTGGGAGGCAGTCAAGTCACCCCATCCTGGATTCCCCTGGGTGTCTAGTTTTCAAAAATGTATAGGTTTGCTAGGTTTCCCTAGGTGCCGGCAGAGGTAGGGTTCAAAACTACAGCCAGGCACTTTGCCAAAAAGGGTCATTTTTCACTGCGAAATTGAGGTGTGACCACGTTGCGTTTTGCGCCGTTTCCTGTCGCAGGCACTAGGCCGACCCACACAAGTGAGGTACCATTTTTCTCGTTAGACTTTGGGGAACGCGGGGTGGGTGGAAATTTGTGGATCCACGCAGATTCCAGAACTTTCCACCACAGAAATGTGGGGAAAATGTGATTTTTTTGACAATTTTTTATGTTTGCAAGGGATTCTGGGTAACAGAACCTGGTGGGAGGCAGTCAAGTCACCCCATCCTGGATTCCCCTGGGTGTCTAGTTTTCAAAAATGTATAGGTTTGCTAGGTTTCCCTAGGTGCCGGCAGAGCTAGGGTTCAAAAACTACACCTAGGCACTTTGCAAAAAAAGGGTAATTTTTCATTGTGAAAATGTGGTACGTCCACGTTGCATTTTGAGCCATTTCCTGTTGTGGGCACAAGGGCTACCCACACAAGTGAGGTACCATTTTTATCGGGAGAATTAGGGTAACACAGAATTGTAGAGCAACTGTTATTACCTATTGACTTTCGATGCATTTCTGCCTTCCAAATGAAAGACAATGTGTAAAAAATAAGTCATTTTGAAAAATGACCTATAATTCTCATGCTAGTATGGGTACTCCCAATTTCGGAAATGTGCAAATATCTACTGTTTCTAAAATCTACATTTTGTTCCCATTTCAGAAATACATAGGTGTCTTTCATAACAATTTTTCCATGTATACATTTTCCCAAAATAATTGCTATATACCCGGTACTTAAAAAAAATCATTGCAAGATGTTGCTCAATTATTGGCTCTGGGTTCGTCGGGTTCTTGGTGAACCTACAAGTCCTATATATCCCCACAACCAGAAAGGTCCAGCGGATATAACGGTATATTGCCTTCAAATAGCTGTCATAATTAGAAGAAGTTACAGGTGAAAACGTTGACACAAATGGCTGTTTTTTTCAACTAATTTTCAATTTTTCCTTTATTTAACTGTTAGTTTCTATAAGGAAAACTTTAAGGATCTACACAAATGACCCCTTGCTGAATTCAGAATTTTGTCTACTTTTCACAAATGTATGGCTTTCCAGGATCCATTATTGGTTTCATTCCCATTTCTACCATTAACTGGAAGGAGGTTGAAAGCACAAAAAATAGCAAAAATAGGCTATGTCCCAGAAAAATGCCAATTCTGTGTAAAATTTTTTGGTTTTCTGACAAAAGTCTGTCATTCCCTAAAATCTGGGAAAATGGAGATTTCAGCCCCACAAACCTTTTTTTGATACCATTTGCAGGGAAAAACCCAGACGCTTTTATATGCGGGACTTTTTTCCCATTTTTCCCCAAAAAACCAAAATATAGCTGTATTTTGGCTAAAATCTGGGACCCCTCCAGGTGAATCCACAAACCCTGGGTACCTTTAGAATCCCCATGATGTTGGAAGAAAAGGACGCAAATTTGGCGTGGATACCTTATGTGGTCCAAAAGTTACAGAGGCCTAATCGCGAACTACTACAAATAGCCAAAAAAGGGCTCAGCACTGGGGGGGAAAAGGCCCAGCAGTTAAGGGGTTAAAAGTGTATTAAGGAATTCCGAATTTTAACCTATGAGAGGGTGTATGCCACTACCAGGACATGCAAAACTTAAAAATACATGTCTTACCTTTTCCTTACATAGCACCCTGGCTTTTGAGCTACCTAGGGCCTACCTTAGGGGTGACCTATGTGTAATAAAAGGGGAGTTTAACACTTGGCAAGCAGTTTTAAATGACAAGTCAAAGTGGCAGTAAGCTGCACACACAGGCCCTGCAATGGCTGGCCTGAGACAGGTTTGAAAGGCTACTTGTGTGGGTGGCAAAATTAGTGCTGCAGGCCCACTAGTAGCATTTAGGTTTAGGTTACAGGGCCTCGGTATACGGTATACCACCTTACAAGGGATTTACAAGTAAACTAAATATGCGAATTGTGTATATATCAATGTTATATCAATGTTGCCATGTTTAGGGGAGAAACACATGCACTTTAGCACTGGTCAGTAGTGGTAAAGTTCTCAGAGTCCTAAGGCCAACAAAACGTAGGTCAGAAAAAGAGGGAGAGGAAGGCAAGACGTTTGGGGTGACCTTTCAGAGAGGGACATTTTCCAACAGGCCCCTGGACCCCATCCCCCGGGGCATAAGAGCATAGGCAGGGAAACAATGTGTGCTCCCACCCAGCTGGAGCATTTTGGCAGCCCTCCCTGGGTGGGAACAGACATGTTTCCCCTGCCTGACTTCTTGAGGGCAGGAAAACTGTGTCCCACAGGTGGGCTCCTCGAGACACAGTGATTGAGCCGGCCCCAGGGATGGGGTCCCTGTGGCTTTTGTTGGCTCGAGGAGGGGGGCTGCGTGCCCCCTTCCCTTTGAAAATAGTTGGTGGGGGATGGGCTCCCCGGTGCATTTAGAGGCTTATGTAGGGGAGCCCGCCTCCCCTAAATTAATTATGCCAGGTCCAGGAGGATGGGGACCCCGAGGACTCAAGCAGGCTCTGCGAGTGGGGCTACGCACCCCTTCTTTAAGGAAAGCATCAGCCCTAGGGATGGAGTCCCTGGGCCACAAGCAGGCTTGGCAAGGGGGGCCACATGCTCCCCACCCCTATATAAGTGATTGCGCTGCTCCTCCAGGCCCTGGCTCACCCCAGGGGGTTAATGTTTTTAAAGAACAGAAGCTCAGCCTTTTTTTTTAATTTCACAGTGGATTCGCGGATTTACCCCAAATTCACAGTTAGATTTAAAAAAAAAAAGTTTGGGGCCCATGGGATGGTCCCTCTTGAACCGCCCCACCAGGCCTAGAAGGGCAGGGTATTCCTACCCTGCCCCTATATGTTTTTTAATCCTGTTTTGCAGGACTGGGGACCCAATCGCTGAGTCCTAAAATGACTGCACCACATCTTTGTTGATGTGGTGGCAGCCAATCAGATCTCATC
This sequence comes from Calotriton arnoldi, assembly GCA_963921515.1. Classification (NCBI taxonomy): domain Eukaryota; kingdom Metazoa; phylum Chordata; class Amphibia; order Caudata; family Salamandridae; genus Calotriton; species Calotriton arnoldi. The sequence goes on from CAWUFW010001288.1 coordinate 11,348, forward strand.
TTGAGATCTGTCAGCTCCACTGGTCCTCCGTGGCATGATATATGGAGAAATGTTGAAACTTACTTCCTCAAAAACTACTGAATGGATACTGAACGGAGTTACACAAAGTCCCAAAAAGCATGCTTTCTGGACCAAGATCTACCTTCCTGCCAAATTACATCTAATTCCGTAAAGCAGTTTTGGCCGTAGCATTGTTCAAAAATCTCTATGGAAATTGCATGGGGATTTTGCATTTTGAGACCCTTCTTTTTTCTTAGCCCCCACTTGAAGGATCACTCCGAAACATTCCATGAAGAAACTTAGCAAAAAAGAGCTCTTTTTTGGAACTGTTTGTGAAGATTTGTCAAACAACACCAAAGTTACTAGCAAAACAAACAAGCATTGGCATAGCCAATAGGTCTCGCTTTTGGGACCTTATAAGTATTTAGTTATGCAGCACAATATCCTTGGTGCAACAACATCAACTGTTGCATGGCTAAACACTTATAAGGTCCCAAAGGCGAGACCTATTGGCTATGCCAATGCTTGTTACTTGTAATTCTCTCTTTTAAGCCACCGTTATGAACCATGAGGAGAAACTGCAGTTTACCTGTAAATCAGTTTTATGATCCCAAATCTACGTGGAGCGCTCTGATACCCAAGGGTCTTGTCCGTGCAATATAAAACTGCAAAAATAAATAAATTATCTGTGACACAGTTCATGGGTGGATGTACCCTAGTTGAATAGGCAGTGTGGCAAACCCCAATTTGTAATGGATGTGGATGTGCCAAGTTCGGACTCCACTTCCTATTTCTTTCTCTTTGATTATGACGTAGTGCTACGCTTCCTGTTCACATGCTCACGTCTTCTCCTGCTACATTAAATCTAGGGTCATCCGTCGGTCAAGAAACTGGGGGAGGTGCACCACCCACTGGGCGTGAAGTTAGTGACCGGCGTTGGTACCTCTAAGAACAATACCATGCATTGCAGGAAAGTTAGCGCCTAGAGGGGCGTCTTTGTGTGTGTAACATTCTGTTCAGAATATTCCCAGGAAGATTAACTAACATTTAGATGGAGTCAGTCAGAGCATCCCTATGCAGAGAAATGTAGCTTAGCGTGGGTGACTAAACATCTCTGCTAACATTTTATTTCAGGACCAGGATCTCACGAAAATGATTTTACATTCATAAAACATTTCTCTGCAGGCTGACTTTGAGGGTAGTGGAGTGTTTTACAGTAGCCTGGCCTGCCGTGAGTACTTTACTACAAATGCTAAGGGTGTGTTCATGCAAGCGGGCCTGGGGTGCTGGGCTATGCTCCTGTTACTGGAGCAACCTTTATCCATTTACCCAGGACATATGGAGGGCTGACGGGGCTCCAACATGAGGGCAGTGAAAAGTAAAAAGCGTCAAAAGTGTGCATTTGGTTGACTTGTACAGTAACCGTTTCTGTGATGTATTCTTGACAACATTCGTGCCTAAAGTACCATTGCTATTATGATTATAGTATCTGCGGGTGTCACTGGCAGGAGTGCGTGATGTTTGTTTTAGACTGCCTTTGAACACGGACCTGGTATTGTGTCCATGTCGCCATGTTTTTTCAGTGACCAAAGGCATTAGTGTCAAGCATGACGTTGACGTGGTGGCCAGCATCGTTGCGATCCGGTCTCACCTAATTGCCCCCATCCACATTGTACTCTTAGCCACATATCTGTGTAGCTTGCACCTAGATGTGTGGAATAAATGTCAACCACCATAAGAACACCTTCTTGCTTTTCTAAAAGAACGTAATTATGTTTATTAAATGTTTTATTCAGTGTAAGAGCAAACTTTTTTTTCCAAAAAAGCGCCTCGACTGCGATAATAAGCACTACATATATGGAATTGCAATACACAGTACATTCAAAACGCAGTGTGCGAGAGAGGCTGCTCGCAGTCTGGCCTACCAGCACTGTTCACCTTGTGGTGTGTGGTGTGTGGTTTGTGGTTTGTCAAATGGTTGTAATGAGCTCTGGTTACTTTGAACTCAATCTAATCATCTTTCTCCTAAGGCGCCCCCCACCCCCTCTGTGAATAGATGTTTAGCTTCGGAAATGTAGCGGCACGACAAGGGGAAAAGAGCAGCTAGCAGCTGTCATTCAGCCACATTTCTGTTAATTAAAAGCAAGCAAATGAAAGGCTTGCCTCCCTGTTTAACCGCGATAATCACAGTGCGCCGAGGATCAAAGGCGAGTCGGCACAGGACACGGGGCGGGTTTGAAACCAAACCTGCTCACTGAAGCTATCTAAGAGGCAAGCTTCCAACGCTCCTTATTTGTGTTGGCTCGACGCTTGATGAAAGAGGGAGCCAACCGGTGAAAGGTGGAGGCTGGCCGACTTAAGCAAAATTTCTGGAATTATTCAGGGAGTTTCCGCATGCTTGCTGCAGCGTTATGTGTGTGTACAAGCTATATCCTCTTCACGGTTAAGCCAGCCTGAATTTAGAAAAGTAAATCCCCCGGAATGTCGTGTACCAAAAAAAAAAAAAAGAGGGAGATAAGGGCGAAATCATGGCAAAGTACAGCGCGCAGCCACACAACCGCTGCTCACACCGCCGCTTCCCTGGACACCAACTTTACCTTTGGCTGAACTGCACCTTCCACTGTCCTCAGTTCCGTGGGAGTGTAAAAGCAACACCAGACATTTATCACAACGATTATTCATTTGCTCTATTTATAAGTGTGCAATACTAGCGTTATTAATGCCTACCCATATCTTTCTAACAAAAAGGAAAACGTTTCTTTTGATGATTTAAACACAAAACTTCACTGCTTTCTCTAGGCCTGGGACTGCAAAATGGCTTTAGCCTTTCTCCTCAGGCTAATCTCCATCAACCCAGCTTTGAACCTTACTACAAAGCTTACGGCACGGTATAATGGCCTTGTGACATGTTGAAAGAATGTGCCTCGATTGTACGACATTTAGGTAGGCAGGGAGGAGCTTTGGGTACATCGACTGAGTGTGAAAATCTTGGGACATAACATGGAAAGACAAAATAGGGAGCTTGTTGTCTTCAACTAAGCGTGAGAAGCTTGAGACGTGAACAAAGAGTGAGGTCTGGAATGCAGGGGCAGAGCGGGGAGTATGGAGCACAGGGACAGGGTGTGTAGCGCTTGGATCGAAGGACAGCGTGTGAGAAGCATGGTGGCGATGAGCAATCGGGCTATGAGATTCAGCTATGAAGCTTGCGGCACAGAGTCTGAAGTTTCTGACCCATGAACTAAGTAAGAGAAGCATTGGACACCGAACGGGATACTTCGGATCCATGGTCGGAGTGTGAGGGATTCAGGATGCTTCGTTGACATTGTGAGGATCCTGCGGTGCATGCATCGGGTGAGAAACCTGGGGGTCTGTAGCACTAGCGTGAGGTAACGCTCAAGCAGTGTAGAGCTTGGACACACTAAAATGGCGAGGGCCATATAGGTCAGGTTCTGTCTGTGTCTCATGTTCATCATATCGTTCTAACGTTCTTAACGCCTCACTTTTCACAGGCACCAATGTCCAAAAGACTACATGCAATTTTGCTCACAAGAAGGCGCTTTATGAAAAGCATACACTGAAACAGATAACATTTGTTTCATATCATGCAGCGCAGCGATTCTAGCTGATAGCGGTACTATACAAGCATTGGCCGTGCGCGAGCGGCCGCGAGACGGGATATGTGGTGGGGGAAACAGGAAATAATAACCAGCACAAGCGCGCGCCTCGCGCGGCAGCAGGGGGGCCTTGCGCGATTCCCTTGCGGGAGCGTGCAGCAAGGCGCGATGATTGCGACCATATGGCGCCACCATATGGCGCCGCGCGCTCCCGCAAGGGAATCGCCAGACGTGCACGCGTTGCCATTGCAAGCAATGCAACGCGTGCACGTTTTTGCCCCCAAAGCTGTGCCGATAGCTAAAGGTCTCTCCTATGCAGCGCATGCGCGCTGCATAGGCGAGACCTAAAAAGGCATTTGCCATGGAAACGCTGACCTAACTATAACAATCCAGTGGTGCCCGAGACTGGGTAAAATATATAGATACTGGGTAGTTACAGTTAGGTCCATAGGAAATGCCTTTTTTGTTTTGCTAATACCTTTGGAGCGCCCACATCTCTTTTGCACTCTCCATGGGTCTGACTCCTTTCCTCTTTTTCCTGGGCCATTAATCAGAGGCACCAGGGGCCCGGAGGATTAGGGCTTTGCATCTAAATGTAACCCTGCTGGACTCTTCCCTACCACCCCCTGGACTCACCCTTTTACAATAGTGAACCATACGTGAAAGGTTAACCTTGAGATGCCTCTGCCTGACAGTGAAGGCTTGGGAACTTCTGTTTTGTGAAGCAGAGAGAGGGACAGAAAACTAAAGCAGAAACAAGTATTTTCTCCAGGGTGCCTGCTGCCTGAAAAAAGTGTAAATGTGTGCAGTTGGTTAATAAGTCAATATAAAGACTGCTTGGAAGCCAGTATAGTCTCTAACTGATGGAGTCACTTGGAGCTCAACAGTGACAAAAATGTGTTCTTCTTGAGAGGTAATGTGAGGGTGTTACAGTTGAGTTCTGGAGCGTTTCCTTTTATTTGACACACAAAAATATTTCTTGATATAGTCTGATTACACAATACTAAAATGTATAGATATAAATAACATTGTACAGAGTTGCAGTGCTTTCTGTCACAGGCTGGCATCTTGTAGCACTATAAATATATAAGCCACTATCACCCACTGCACCAACTAGGATTCAATTCTGTGTCTCTCTTGTCTCACTCAGACATCTGCAGTGATTTCATTAGCCTAATGAGGTTTCATAAGGTAAAAGAGTACATTTCCCTGTGATTAGTTTCATTAGCCAAATGACGTTTCATAAGGTAAAAGAGTCAATTTCCCACCGATTAGTATAACTTGTATTTATTTTTCGTTTAACATATGCATGTTATTTCATATGCAGTTACCTGAAGGTGAAAAAAATAACAAAATAGTTGCAGATTATTTTGTTCTTTCTAGCCACATCTTTGACCCCGCAATCCCACTCACTGACCTTAACCCCATGGCACCCAGGATGACAGTTCGCAAACTTTTTTTAGGCACTTCAACTGCTGTATGTAATGAAGACCGCCTGGAAACGCAACAAATAAACAAAGTCGCTCTTCCAGGCAATCTTCATTTACAAATGCATTTGTGCCCCCTCACTAGGGGATTCAGCCATGGCACTCTTGGTAGGCACACCCCTGTGTTTGAAGACCTCTAAGCTATAAGGTTAACCATTGCTTCATTTTTCAGCAGGACACTTCTTGAACCCTCTTCACATTCATGTGAATAAAATGGAGATCTATTGCACATTCCATGAATGAGGTGGAGGTCTTCGGAAATGCATAGGCTGCATCATGCAGTTCCAAAGTTCAATACAGACTCTATGGATCTAACATTTTATATGGACTTCTAAAAACACATTGCCTCTGCATATAGATCATTTGAATCTGTGTGAGTATTTCATATTCCATAACCAAGAAATTCATTACCACTATCCATTTATCAAGAAATGATTACCATATATTTTTTCGTAACACCGTTGCTTCTTTTTCAGGGGGACCCCCTAAATTCCCTTTACATTCTGTGAACAACATGCAAATGTATTGCAAATTTCAGGAATAAGGTGAAGGATGCAAACTTTTGGAGCCTCAACACATCAAATGTAATGTTCCTACTGTTAGGCTAGTGGTTTCTACCATTTCTATTTAGATGGCCATTCCTGGGGTCATGGCCTGTCTGCCTAAGATGTTGGTATTGGGTTAAGAGAGCTCTGCACCACCATGAACGCCGTACATAAATTCTGCCTAACTCTACCTAATCTTGCATCTTGTACCAAAACCCTGTGGCTGAGCCTAGATGGCCCCCTGTGTTGCTACCAGAGCTGGTAGTGGGGTCGCTGTGAGGCTGGGGATGGCTGCAGGTGCTGACTGAGCGGGGCCAACTGGAGAGTGTGGAGAGGCCCTGGCCACGATGAAGTGGGTAAGTGAGGGAGCAGTTCTGGTGGCTGGCAGGCCTCCCGTGCTGCCGCTTGTGCGGTTTTAGAGCTGTTGCAGCCTAGGAGGAAGACCGGAGAAGCCATGTGGGCGAACTCACCTGGAAGGGAGGTCGGGGTCTGATGCACGGTGGCACTGCCAGTGCCACCCTGGAGACATTGGGCTGGGAAAGTGGGCCACCCCCACATGGTAAGTCTGCTGTTGCGGCAATGGGCAGTGGTGCATGTGCAGGAGCACACAGCAGGTGCTGGAGAACTATCAGGGCCTGTCGATGCCACGTATGCTTGACTTTTTGAACTGACTTTGGGTTAGGTGTTGGTGGTGACTCAGAAGAGGACATCGCCTGCGTGTAGAGACACACATTTGGGGTCCTGCTGGGATGGTTCAGAGTTTTTTCTCACTTCTGGCTCCCCCGCTGGTCCTGATCCCTGAGGGGGGCCCATTTGGAGACTTGGAGCAGTGACAGAGTGCGTGTAGATTGGGGCATGGCTGGGGTCCTCTTGACTCTCCAACACATGTAAGAACAAGGTGGCAGCTGTCTCCATTAAGGAAAGATCAATAAATATACAAGGACCCCCTTCTGCCATGGCCATACATGAAGGGGGTCTGTTGCCAGAGGACCCTGGGCACCCGGAAGACCTGTTCTCTTCGGCCACAATACTGCAAGCAATTAAGGATTCTCACAAAGATCTGAATGAGAAAATTGGTGGCGTGGGAATGGAGCAGTCACTTGTCCGACAGGACTGGAAGAATCTCGGAATCTCTTTGTTGGTGGGCTCTGGAGTAGACACTGATTTGCAGCCGCCCTAAAAATTAATGACTAAATGCTCATGGGGCATGGCGCTCAGGACCAGGGATGAGGCAATGGCTACTGCACATGTGGAACTTAGTGATACTAGTCCATTGGCAGAATGGGCCACTTGATTCAATGCAGGAAATGGCAGAATGAGGAGGCTCATACCCCCTTTTGTGCAAGATTTTATTGATGTGACTTATTTCTCACTATTTTTCTATATTTAAGGTGGGTTAAGTTCTAAATGTTCATGAGGCGACAGATACTTCATGTTTGGAAGTGTTGGGTGTTTCTTTGTTTGGTTAAACATGGCTCAAGCATTGCACATTCACCGGTGAACACACAATACTTCCACACAACACGCCACGACCCAAAACACTTTGACCTCAGTCTATAAAATACTAACCTGGAATGTCAAAATTAAGAGGGGGATCAAACTATGCTAGGCTAAAACTGTTTATCCTGCAGTGTTCCTTCTCCAGGAAATCTATTTAAGGGAGATTAACTGTGACTTCCTGGGCTGCTTCGCCTTAACTAGGGTCTACCATCCATATTTTGCTAAAGGCTCCAGGGGGCCAGTAATTCTCTTACATAAAACATTTCCACTGGTGATAGCTGATACAATAGCTGACCCCCTGCGACGGTTAATATAGGTAGCCTGTACCATTGAAGGGAGGATAAGCTTGATTAGTAGTGTCTATGCCCCTCCAGCCCTCAGGGACCAAACATTAGAAGACCTTAGGGTGTACACTGGCAGAGGAGGACTTTAACAATATTATGCATGCATAGTAAGACACTAAAGTCACGGCCAACATCAGGAAAACAGCAACATTTGGATCATGGGCAGAATCAATGGGACTTCAAGACGTTAGGAGGCACCTTCACTCAGATACCAATTAATACACTTACTACTGGATTACATATTTGCCCTTACAATAACATGGTAGGAATGGTGGGGGCAAGAAATCACACAAGCATGCTCTCGGACCATTAACTGGTCGAGGCAATGCTCAAAGGGGTTGGGGGTGGCTTGAATAGGCAATGGCGACTCCATAGGGGATAGCATAATATGTCAGACTTAATATCTGCCCCAGGATTTCCCATGTCACTTTATGGGAAGCCATGAAGGGGCATTGTGGAGAAGGATAATATCCTACGTGGTGGAGTGGAGACGGGAAAAGGGGAAAGAAATCTAGTCTCTAGAACAACAATTAACCACTCTAGAGGGCCAATCGATTCTATCCTCCACCGAAGAGGGCCGGTACCAGCTAGATGCCTTCCGCCTTACCCTTAAACAATAATTAACAGATGGCGCACAAGCTGCTCGTGCGCCTACGCAGCATTGTATGTACACATTTGGGGATGACTTAGAAAATCTTATATATTGGCTGGCTAACAAAGAAGCCGAATACAGACTGGTGCCCATGTTGAGGACTGTCAATGGTCAGACAGTTGAAGATGCCCAAGGTATAGCCAATACCATGTCAGACTATTACGAATCATTCTTCAGATCACGCCCACCTTCCAAACTGGAATCTCAGGTCTCAGTAATACGTGACTTGACAGTGCTCACACTTTCCGAATGGGACAGGGCTGACCTGGACCTGCCACTTACAGTAGAGGAGTTGACCTTGGCCACACAGGACATGCCTAGGCAAGGATGGCGGGGGGAAATGTTGATAGATTCTCAACATACATCTCAGACTTATGGTTAATTCTGGTACAACCTAAGTATGATGCTGTCATTGTTGTACTTGTTATGTGGTTGCACACCAATAGGTTGTTACCATAAAACAATAAAAAGTATTTCCATAGTTGTTTTGAGGTACCCCCTCAGCAGCAACAAGGAATTATCCTCTTACTCTGTCTGGCCACAGCAAAAGTCGGTGTTTCTAAACATTTTGACAGAGAACCATGTACAGTGCTCTGTTGACAAATGCCAAATCCACACTCCGCAAATCTCTTCTTCCTTACTACATTGATAATGCCAGTCCTGGCTCAAATTTCTGTTGCTCCATTATTATGCAGACCGAAATGCTTCAACTAGTTCTCAGAAGTAGATGTGAACCATAGAGGGAGCAGGCTTTAAAGTTCTGTGACTGACCCAAACTGCTTGCATATGGCTGGGTTTGAACTGGGGTGGGAAGGTGAGCTAAAGATTGCATATGGCTGGGTCTGAACTGGGGTGGCAAGGTGAGCTAAAGAACGATGATGGATTAAACACAGATCTGTGACTGGGGGTGAGTGTCTGAAACGGTTCAGCACTCGATCATCTCTTTGTGTTTGCTTTGACCCAAACTGTACTCACTTGCATCGCCCAAACTAATTTTTCATGTCCACTTTCGTTAATTATTGAGACACAAAGCCATACCACTTTGCCAAGAATTTTGGAAGCAAAAATATTTCCATGCATAAAGTTTTTGCAAGTAAATGGCTTCCATGACAAAAATATTGGAGTGTGAATGTACGCAATGTGGGTCTTGAAATGTACGATCATATGATTTTTTTTATTTAGAAAGAAATGCCGATGGTAAAATAATGAGCATTATTAGATTCCAATTAAAAGCAGATGGAATGGACCGAGAGGCTCAGGAAGTCAAAAGTTGAGATTTCTTCTATCTGGGGAATTCCAAGAGTTAAAGTAATATTTTAAACACAGTACAATATATCGAAGTCTTTGACTTTGTGGCGTAGTTGTTTTTTTTACAATTTGTGGCTTTTATGGACGTAAAGCATCCAAAAAGGTGGATAGTAACTGATACATTGCTCTCTGTATTGCTGTTTATATAGCAGCTGGGCAGAGCCCCAAGTTTGTCAACCATGAGTCTGGCGTCCCTTCATAAAAAGAAGTCCAATTTTTTGGGGTAGGAGTCATACACAACCAGGATTCCTTACTCTGGAACTCCACTCCATTTCACCTCCACTTGCAAAACAGCAAACAAATTTGTGAAATTTCTGAAAATCTAACTGTTTCTCTCTAACTATTAACTTCAGTGACTCATCGTTAATGACTTCAGATTTCACATATGGACCCCTCTAAGTGATTCCTATTGCAAATAGTCTAAACCCTCCCCAGTCTCTTCTCCTTAGTATGAGGCTGTATTACTTGCTGTATGTGATGGTGTGTGTGGGATGACATAGGTTCGGTTAAGGAACCATTGTACGTAAGAGTTCTACAAGTAATTTAAGGACACTGTAAACATTCCAGCAGAGTCAGTTGACCTGCTGCACTGGTTGATTGATGAGGTGAATTAAATCGTACCAGATTGAAGTGTTCTGGGCCAAGTGTAGTTATTTAAATGTGGTAGAACCACAAATGTTAGCAGCAAGTACATGTAACGAGCCCCTGGTATTCACCTCAATATCTGCAAGTTGAAAAAATGTCCCAAGTGAAAGCTGCAGTCACTGTGTAACCAGCATCGTGGCGGTGAGGTGGGAGGGGGTTTGGGCACAACATCGCAGGTCGCTACTGCATGGCTAATAAGTTGAATGGTCAGGTAGAAGCGTTTTCGGATGTGTGCGAGGTCTGGTGTCTGGTGAAATGCATTTGCATTTCAGGTCGGCCAGTGGGAGGCTGTACACTCCATTGCCCATCGAAAGCGAAGCGGATATTTTGACACAAGCTCTATTTTCCGTTGAAAAGAGCCTGTTTGTTTACGTGGGGATGTTTGACAGACATCTTTTTTCTTCCTAAAGCAAGCCCCATCGTCTTTTGAAAACAACCCTAAGGGGTGCGAGACGATGCACAGTGGCCATCTTAGGTGAGTGGGAGGTTTCCCATTCACTATTATTGGATTCAAGATAAGAACATTGGGCCCGATTCACAAAAGTAATCTGAGACAAAATCCTAACTTTACGACTTTCGGTATTCACAAAGGGCATTTAGGAGTAGTAATGTTAGGATTTTGTCTCAGTTAAACTTAAGTTTTGGTCTTAAGTTTAACTTAAGTAAAACTTAAGTTTAACTGAGACAAAATCCCAACTTTACTACTCCTAAATGCCCCTTGTGAATACCGAAAGTCGTAAAGTTAGGATTTTGTCTCAGATTACTTTTGTGAATCGGGCCCATTGACACTAAATAGCAGGTATTTCTTTTGTGAGTGCCGATCTTTTACATCTTCGGTGATTGGCATACTGTGCAAGCGGAGTTAACCTCACTGATACAAGTTTTACTAATTCAGACAACGGTACAATTTGGTAAGAAGCGGTACAAGTTGGTGCTAATTATATTTTCCTTCAGTCATTGGCACACCATGTGAACTAAGTTAACTTGGTTGGTGCTGTTCATTTTTATCCACAATGTGATGCTAATTAAGTTTACCTTCGGTGTTTGGCACACCATGTGAACAGTGCTAACTTGGTTGGTGCCTGTCATTTTTGTCCTCGATGATTGGCACATTGTGAAGTCAAGTCTATATAATACTCTTGGATTTTGTTATTTCGGTGATTGGCACACCTCATTGTTTAAGTGCCTGTCATGGTCGGAGATTGGCACACCTCTTGGACAAAGCTGAATGGTACTGTTGGTGTTTGTTACATGCTTGCATCATTATTATTTCTTCTCCTTTATTTACTAATGGTTTAAAAAAAACTGGAAATAACCCCATTCAAGATGTGATCAAATTAAGGACATAATTGGAAGTGATCTGTGGTAATTCAAATACAACTGAACTTTTAAGATCAAAATAATATTTATATATCGTAATTATAGTGTTTTTGGAAAATAATGTTTTTGTATGGTGTTAGCCATCATATAGTTAGTCAGTATACAGAATGCTCCCCCTCCTCCATTCTTCTTAAGTAGTCCTGGCAAACCAACCATTAAATGACAAAAAGGGAAGAATATCTTTGTGAATTATGTGAGGATGTCTGGCACAAATTTAAGTGCGGAATGCAAATATTCTTTATTACTCCACTATCTAAGGGGTGAGAGGCAGGAGGTATTAAAAAATGTGCCCGAGTTAAGCACTGCTGATCGGAGATCATTGAATGAATACACTATCTGCCACGAGTAAGAAAGATATTACTTTGGGTTAAGGGAGCAAGCGAAAGATGAGTCTGTGGAAGATTTCACGACCAGTCTTGGGAAATTGTTATCTAGCTGTAAATTTGGAGGAGGAATGGAGCAACAGAGTAAAGAATAAGGGATCAATTTGTTTTGAAATGTGCACAAGATAAGAGAAGAATTGTGGTTAAAGGATGAACTACCTATGGAGGAGGTATAGCAATTGCCAAACATATGGAGCACATGCTCAAGTGTGCTGATGAATTAAGCAGTGCTAAGAATAAGATGAATGAAGGTAATGTGAAGGTAGAAGAAATAGTCAAGTCAAAAACAGGACTTCTACTATTTCAGAAAGTAATAAGTCCACATGTGTTTCAGAGGATAGAAATGTTCAAGAATTTAAAGGCACATGCTTTCGGTGTGATGAAACATGTCACAAAACAAATGCAACTCACTGTCCTGCTTTGCTAAGAAAGAACGCTCATTTCTTCAAATGCTGTAGATGTAAGATAAAGAAAGATATTCGTCAAGAGGTAAAGGAGATAGTATTTCAGTTAGGTGGTGCAAACATTGAACATCCATCACAAAGTGAAAATTGAGGTAGTTGACATAGAAATGAAGTTTGATTCATGTTCACACCTCACTATGATCTGTAAGAACACCTTTGACACTTTCTTAAAGGGTATAGTGAAATTGTGTAAAATAGACATTTTCCCTGTGGGTTATGGTGAGGTACCCATAAAAATGTTTGGGTATTTTTTAGCATGCATTGAACTTGAAAGTAGAATGGTAGCTGGCAAGGTGTATATTGCAAAACGAGGGGATGCTTTACTGGGGTGGCCACATCAGCGATTGTTGCGAGTCATGTTAAATCCCAATGCAGATTCTTAAGTACAAGTACAAGAAATAGATGAGCCCTTAATTACTTTTGAAGAGGAATTAAGGATGTATTCCCGGATGGGTTAGGTTGCCTTAAAGGGTACAAACATCACATAAAATTGAAAGATGGAACGAAACCTGTTGTTGCCAAAGTGAGAAGAACACCTTTGAATGAACAAGTTGTGATACAGAAAGAAATAGAAGGTTTGATTGATATGAAGATTATTGAACCAGTTGTGGCAACAGAATGATTGGCTCCAATTGTGGTGGTCAAAAAAGCCAATGGTGAAATTAATTTATGCATAGATTTATGAGCACTTAATAGGGAGGTGGTTGTTGATAGGTTCCCCCTGCCCAGTATTGGTGACATTATCTGTATGCTAGCAGGTACTAAGTAGTTCACAACTTCATATAAAGCATCTGCTTATCATCAAGTTTAGATAGATAAATCTTCACAGGAATTGATTGCATTTATTACACCAGTAGGAACATTTACATTTTTGCAAATGCCGTTTGGTTTAGTCTCTGCGGCCTCTGTTTTCCAAGGAATCATGTCAAATGTACTTAAAGGAGTTATAGGTGTAAAATGCTATTAAGATGATTTATTAATTTTTGGGGGTACAAAGGAGCATCATTCAAGGGTGTGTACGGTTCTAGAGAGGTTGAGGCAAACAGACTTGACTTTGAAACAGGACAAGTGTAACCTTTGTGTGCAAGAAGTTAATTATCTGGGACATCGTATTTCAGCTCAGCGTGTGTTTCCTAGAAAAGGAGGTGGTTGATGTCATTGTAAAGCTTCAGGAACCTTGTAACAAGGAGGAGCCGGTATCTTTTTCAGGTATTGTAGAATACTACTGTAAATTTATTCCGGGTTATGCTGATAAGATGCAACACATAAGGAAGCTACAAGGCAAAAATGTGAATTTTAAGTGGGATTGAGATTGTAGTAAAAAGTTTATATTTGTAAAGGAAGATTTAAGAAGTGCTCCCTGTTTGCAAGCATTTATACCAGGTGAAAAAACTTACCTTATGACAGATGCAGGTGTGAAAGGCACTGGAGCTGTGTTAGATCAAAAAAGGAATGTGGTGGAGCACATCACTGCTTGTGTATTTAGATGCTTTAAAGGTTCTGAGTTAAATTACTCAGTGATTGAAAAAGAGGCTCTGGCCATCTATTGGGCATTTGGAAAATATAGGAACTTGATTTGGGGCATGAAAGTTAAGGTGCTCTTTGATTAAAAACCTTTGAAAGAAGTTTACTAAAAAAAAGGATTGAATGCTATCTCTTCAAGGATCAAGATATGGATCATATCTTTACAAGAATATGATTTCACTGTTGACTATATTCCTGGGGTAATTAACTGGTCAGTCGATTGTTTATTCCATTTGATATTTGAAGAATGTAAATTAAATTGAGCAGGATGCAGAAAAGATTTTGGATGATGAATTGAATTTATGTGAGGTCACATTGGGTGCTATAGAAGAAGTAAAGTGGAAGAGTGAGAGAGGCAAGGATCCATAACACCCATGTGGGCTATAGCCACCACGCTGTGAAATTCACTCCATTCAGGGTCCATTCAAAGCTACTCCCCCCAGTGTCAACAATCTCATCCTGCTCCACATACAGCTTCCCACTACAGGCTACAACCCACATGGGTGTTATGGAAGGACTTCCAGTCCCAGGATGCTGCGTTATCAGCGCA